>JAOWLH010000023.1:2090000-2690000 GCA_027405865.1 Salix purpurea
CCCATTTCCCTCCTCACCTTTCCACTCCTCTCCCTCGCTTCAAATCCCCTCCCCCCCAAACTCACCATCCCTGCTTCCCGATCTCCACCTTGCCGGCGAAGACGAAGACACCGGTGCTCAGGTTTTAACGAGTTCTTTCTGGCCATTTGGGTTGAGCAGGTTTAGGAGAAATTCTTACCTTACCCGGATCTTGTTTCTGCTTAATTTTTAATTTGCAGATGTTTTACAGATTTCTATATAATTAATAGCAGTTTCAGATTCTTTTTTTGTTTCATTCTCCTTTGTTCGTGTGGTATAAAATCAATTAGGCTCACTAGAAACAACGATCCAGCTTCTCTGATTTCATGATCCCTTGAGTTTTTCTGCCTCTTTTCTTTTTATGAATAGAAATTTGATTTATAACATAAACTCAGCAGGAAATTGCTGCTACAAAACTCGTACAACTGAAGCAGTATAAGTTTAGTCATATAAGTTTAGTCATATAAATGAAATCGAACAACAGGCTCCTCCTCCTCCTTTTTTTGGAATATTTTTTTCTGATTTTTTTATGGTTGTTTTGATTTCTAAATAAATATCCTCTTTTTTTTACTAATTTAGAGAACGGCAGGATTTTCTTGATTTCGTTGTTGAGTTTAGAGAACGGCAGCATAGAGCTGTACAGATTTCGGTGATCATTGATATAATTGTTTTGTTACAGTTAGAGTATGGTGCTAAAAAGGGGGATGGTTTGAGATTTTTTCCACCAGCAGATCGTCAAACACAGGAGATGCATTTCCAGACGATGATGCAAGACATAGCAGCTTCATTGCTGATGGAATTTGAGAAGTATGTTTTTCAAGCGGAATATTCTGGAACTATACTCAAGACACCTTTGGATTTGCAAGCTAGTTTAAGCTCAGAGGAGGTTTATTTTTAGGTGTCCTAAGGATTTTGAATCTGGAATTTTTGTTTCAAAAGTTTTAAGTTTGTAATGGGATGCCATGTATTTGTACCTTGTAGGTTGATGGTTTTTTATTCCATGTTGATTTACTTATACATGTAATTGTAACTGAATTTTTGTTGTATTATAAATTTCAATTTATGAAATTTTTATTTCAACTGTATTTATTTAGTTCTCAATATTAATAATATATCAATAATATTTATGAAAATATTTATTTATAATTAATTAAAAAATAAATAAATTCGAAATTGATTAAAAAATTTAAAAATTTAATTTGCAACGGATTTTCTGTTGCAAATTTCCGTTGCAGATGGATAAATTTGCAACGGACCAGCCGTTGCAATTGCAACGGACCAGCCGTTGCAAAATGTGTATTTGCAACGGGTAATCCGTTGCAAGCAAAATTTGCGGCGACTTGTTTCTAACGGATGGAGTCCGTTGCAAATGCCGTTGCTAATATTAATTAGCAACGGCTTTCTTTAGAATTTGCAACGGCTGGCATCGTTGCAAAGAGGGTCTTTTTTTTGTAGTGTAGATGAAATCCGGGAAGATGCTGTTGGATCTGGGCTTGGATTGACATTTCTACAACATGAAGATAGAACTCAAGAAGTTTGCTTGGATCTAGATCGAGAGACAGATTCCTTCCTTGACAGCTCAGAAGTTGTAGGAAGGGAGGATGATGTCTCTATTGTTACGGATAGGCTGGCTACCTTGACGAAACAACATGTCCTTTCAGTTGTCCCTATAGTGGGGATGGCTGGCCTTGGAAAAACTACTGTGGCCAAAAAAGTTTGTGAAGTAGTGAGGGAGAGAAAACACTTTGATGTGACTTTATGGGTGTGCGTTTCTAATGATTTCAGTAAAAGAAGGATTTTAGGCGAGATGCTGCAAAAGATTGATAAATCTACTGGTGGGTTGACCAATCTAGATGCAATTATTGAAAAACTTCAGCAAAAGCTGCAAAATAAGACATTTTTTCTTGTTCTTGATGACGTGTGGAATGAAGACCATGGGAAGTGGGATGGTTTGAAGGATCAATTGTTAAAAATTAGCAGCGAGAAAGGGAATGTTGTTGTTGTCACAACCCGCATAACAAAAATAGCAACCATGATGGAGACTTCTCGTGGGAGTCAGCACAAACCAAGGGGACTATCAGATGATGAATGTTGGTCCATTATCAAGCAGAAGGTGAGTGGGGATGGTGGAGCAACATTAGCTGCAGATTTGGAGTCTATTGGAAAAGAGATTGCAAAGAAATGTGGAGGGCTTCCATTGCTTGCTAAAGTTTTGGGAGGAACACTGCGCCGAAAGGAGACACAAGAGTGGCGGTCAATTCTAAACAGTAGATTTTGGGATACAAAGGATGGAAATGAAGCTTTTCGCATATTGAGACTCAGTTTTGATTACTTGTCATCGCCAACACTGAAAAAGTGTTTTGCATACTGTTCCATTTTTCCTAAGGATTTTGAAATTGAAAGGGAAGAGCTAATTCAACTCTGGATGGCTGAAGGTTATCTTGCTCCATCAGATGGGAGGATGGAAGGCAACATGTGTTTCAATGACTTGCTTGCAAATTCCTTTTTCCAAGATGTTGAAAGGAACGAGTATGGGATCATAACAAGTTGCAAGATGCATGATCTTGTGCATGATCTTGCATTACAGGTCTCAAAATCAGAAACGTTAAGTGTGGAGGCGGGTTCGGAAGTAGATGGTGCATCTCATATTCGTCATCTGAATCTCATTTCTCGTGGGGAGGTTGAGTCAATATTTCCAGCGATTGATGCTAGAAAACTGCGTACTGTTTTCTCAACGGTTGATGTATTCAATTGGCCTCGCAAATTCAAAAGCTTGAGAACTCTGAAATTGCAAAAGTCGGGTACCACTGAGTTACCAGATTCAATTTGCAAGCTGAGACATTTGAGATATCTTGATGTCTCGAATATCAGAGCATTGCCAGAATCCATCACAAACCTCTACCATCTGGAAACACTAATATTAAAAAAGTGTGCACAACTCCCAACCCTTGGATGTTTTCCTCGCCTTAAGATTCTAAAGATGATCGAAATGGATACTGTAAAATATATAGGTAATGAGTTCTATAGTCGGAGTGGCAGGGCAGGAGTACTGTTTCCGGCATTAAAAGAACTCACTCTGTTCCGTATGTATGGTCTTGAAGAATGGATGGTAGCAGGTGGAGAAGGTGATCTAGTATTTCCTTGTCTTGAAAAGTTGAGCATTCAGGGGTGTATCAAGTTGAAAAGCATTCCGATATGTGGTCTTTCATCTCTTGTAGAATTTGAAATTGCTGGATGTGGTGAATTGGGATATTTATCCGGTGAATTTGATGGCTTCACGTCTCTTCGGCTGTTGAGGATTCATGATTGTGGAAAGCTGACATCCATTCCAAGCGTGCAACACTGCACATCTCTGGTGGAATTGAGAATACGGTGGTGCTTTGAGTTGATTACAATTCCTGGTGATTTCCGGGAATTGAAATATTCTCTAAAGAAATTGATTATTGGCTTTTGTGAATTGGGAGCTCTTCCAAGCGGATTACAATGTTGCGCATTTCTAGAAGAATTAGAGATATGTTATTGCGCAGAGCTTATCCATATTGATGATTTACAAGAAATGTCTTCGCTTAAAAGATTATGCATTATTGGTTGTGATAAGCTCATTAGTGTTGATTGGCATGGTTTACGATAACTGCGTTCTCTTGTTGAATTACAAATCTATGCGTGTGGGAGTTTGAGCGATTTTCCAGAGGAGGATTGCATAGGCAACCTCACCCAACTGGAGGAATTGAGAATCGGTGGTTTCTCAGGGGAGCTGGAGGCTTTTCCTGCAGGAGTTTTAAAGTCAATTAACTTTAATTTGTCCCTGTGAATATATGGATGGGATAAACTGAAGAGTGTACCACATCAACTTCAACACCTCACTTCCCTCAAGACACTGGCTATATGCAAATTCGAAGGAGATGAATTTGAGGAAGCTTTGCCAGAATGGTTGGCTAACCTTTCTTCCCTTCAACATCTTTATATTCTAAACTGCAAGAATCTCAAGTATCTGCCAAGTTCAACAGCCATTCAACGCCTCTCCAAATTAGAGCATTTGTTTATCTCGAGATGTCCACTTGGAGAAAATTGTAGGGAGGATAATGGCTGTGAGTGGCACAAGATTTCTCATATCCCAAAAATCACAATATATTGAACGCGCTTGTTCCGGTAAGTTGGGATTTAATTTTCTCTTACTTTGTATGCAGATTAAAATTTTCAAATTAATAAAAACAATTATTAGACTTCCTTCTTCTAAAATAATAAACGATTCTTTTTTTTCCTATTATAACCTATAAATCTAATAAAATTAATCAATAGCCATCCAACATTTCAAAATCATCAACTCTATATACTTAAATTCAAATTGGGGCATTCAAATATATATATATATATATATATATATATATATATATATATATATATATATATATATATATTATAATCTTGAAATCAATAATTTAAGTTGCTATTAGACATTATTAACTACCAAAATTGTTACTACCCAATATGTGTGTTTAATGATAATTCATTAAAAGTTATAATTTATAATCTAGAATTCAATAATTTAAATTAGTATTAGACTTTTACTTCAACTCTCTCTCTCTCTCTCTCTCTCTCTCTCTCTTTTAAAAAAAATTGCATAATAAGTTAAATCATAAATGGCAATAAAGAACTTTTTTTTTCTGGAAAGTAGTTAAACTATTGTAGAGGTATTTTAGCAATTTCTTAGATAAATTTTTTTTCGTGCACTATTTTTCACTCACTTTCATATTGGAACTTGCTTTTTTTTTTTAATTGTATTCATTGAATTGAATAAGCTTCCTATACAACTAAAGTAACATTCAACATAAATCATAGTATTTTTAGTATCAATTACAAAGTCTATGTCCCACTCGTATTATTCCCCATTTTTCTTTCTCTATTCAATTGATATCTTTCCAAGACTAGCACCATGTTGCCTGTTTTTAACTTATCATAATGTGCAGGAGAAACCTCAGAGTCTAAAAGAAGCCATGGAATGGCTATTTGAAGCTTATGCAAATTAGTGTTTGTCAAGCTGGGAAGTGGATAAAAGCTTATGAATATTTGTCATAATGCTAGAAAATGGATGGAGCTGACAGCTTATCTCGGGGATAAACCACCTTAATATATATATATGGATGAGTTTTTATGTGTATGCAATGTAGCTTCAATTAGTTCTCAAGGAGCGTGACGTGATGGTAAAGAGTCTACGATCTGCACAACAAGTCTCGAGTTCGAGTCAGGGTGTGACTTGTGTAGGGTTTTTACTCCCCTTTGTAAGAGTTTGTGATAGTCAGGGTTTTACTCGCTCACCTGGGGCCATAAAATGTGTTTTCTGAGGGGTGGGGTTTCTTTGAATAAAAAAAAAATGTAGCTTGTATTGTTTTCTATTAGTTTTTTTTTAAAAAAAAACATTTAGGAATTTATGTTTTATGAAGCGATATATGTTGATAACCTTTGGACAACGTTTTAATCAAGAATTGCAGAGGGTCTTCTTTCACAATAGCAGTACAAGAGACTGAATGTTTGATATCGTTATTGCTTGATTTCTTGCATTTATTCCTTGGAGTGGGTGGTCGGTTTTTTAAACTTCAAAATATAATTTTGATTTTATTATCACAGATAAAATAGATTTGTAGTATAATTGTGAAAACCTGATTTTATTATCACAAGTAATAAATTTGTAGTATGATTGTATGTAAAAACCAGTGAACCTAAGAGAAATTTTATTTAATTTTTCTACAAGAAATTGAAATAAATAAAATGAGCAGAGGATTTGAGTTAAAAAATTCTAAAAAAATCTAAAAATAAAAATAATAAATCGATGTGTTAACTTGATTCAAAATTCTAGATATTCATTTTTATAAACTTGTTGATCATCAAAGTAAAATAAATATCTTTTTAATTCAAATAAACAAATTCGATCTCTTAAAATTAAAAAAATCAACATGCATGTGATGTGACCAGGAGCAGAAATAAGTGATGTGTTTGTATTGCAATAATTTGTAGGCCCTTGTGGTTTTCTTCTATGGCCAAACAAGATAGTTTATGTTTGTCGGTGCCAACTAATTTTCATCAATTGGCCTTGGAATAACTCATAATTTCCTTTGGGAGGTTATTCGAACTCATGCTAAGAGAGGAGATGTAGGGTTAATTTTAAAACTTTCATATTTTTACCTTTACCTTTAGTTCTTCTGGGCCCATGTACAGTGCATTTTCCCAGCTCTAAACCAAGTTCTTGGGAATGCTATGAGATTGCAATGCTCTGCTTAATCAACTAGGTAAAAACAAATTACTCTGCCGAATTTGAGAAGGACAAAACAACTGCAATTAACATACAGTTCTAAGTGGAATGCATGGATAAGTTGAGTATCAATTACACCAGGAATAACTCATCTGCATGAAAGCACAATGCTTCTGCAGATCATTCTCTCTAAAGGCCTTGGCAGCTTAAATCTCTATATGCATGTCACCACCACATCCAAATTCTCCTTGTTCCTGCATCATCACCTCCATGTTATCAAGCGTAGGATTAAAGCTGATGAAGTGATATCGAACACTGAAAATGCTGAAAAGGGAGGTGAATCGAGAATGATTCACTGACTAGGGAAGACCGTGTTTTCGTCCAGAGTAATATCCTAAAAGATAACTCCAGGTGAAAGGACATGACATGCAATTCAAGGACTTTGGAGGGGCCTCCATGTTTTAAGGCTGGAAAAATCTTTTCTTGAAAAATAATACTCACCAAGATTATCCAAAACACACACAGAGATGTAGAGATTAGCACAATGTGTGTAGATAATAGAGAAATATGAACTGAGTGAAGAAGAGAGAATAAAAGAAAGAGCGGGAAATGTAATATTTGAACTTTCCTCTTTATTATTTGTATTTTCCACACTAACACAAACACTGCATGTATTAGCTATTTATACTAACAGGATATATTTGCGTACACACACTCACACATATGAGCACACTATACTATACTCTATCATCCCCCCTCAATCACTGGCTTGAATGATCCAAGCTGGAGATTGCGAAAATGACTGAGGAACAGAGGAGAACATAAGCCCTTTGTGAGGATGTCTGCACATTGCTCCTTGGAAGAGACAAACTGAACAATTAACTGATCCTTGGCAACCCTCTCACGGACAAAATGAACATCAATCTCGATGTGTTTAGTCCGTTGATGTTGAATAGGATTGAAGGAGAGAGCTATGGCTGAGAGATTGTCACAATAGAGAACAGGAGGCTGAGTTTGAGAAATCCCCAGAAAAACCAGCAGCTGTTGAATCCAATCAAGCTCTGCTGAAGTGAAGGATAAGGCCCTGTATTCTGCTTCAGTAGATGAGCGCGAGATAGTTTGTTGCTTTTTCGATGTCCAAGAGACAGGATTGGAACCAATGAAGATAACCATACCAGTGGTAGACCTGCGGTCATTGGGATCACCAGCCCAATCGGCATCACTGTAAGCAGTGATGTCCAGAGAACCCTTGGCAAAAGATATACCAACATCCATGGTGCCCTTGAGATACCTTAGAATCCTCTTTACGGCAATAAAATGTTCCACCCGTGGCTGTTGCATAAATTGGCAGATTTGGTGCACTGAGAAGGCAATATCTGGCCTTGTGAAGGTCAAATATTGGAGAGCCCCCACAATACTACGGTATAGAGTAGGATTATCAAACAATTCACCATCATCCTTCAACAACCTTTGATAAGGAAGACAAGGAGTAGCACAAGCCTTGGCAGCCATCATATCTGTCTTACTAAGTAATTCATGTATGTATCGAGACTGGGACAAGAACATACCATTAGAAGTAGAGACAATTTGAATACCTAAGAAATAATGAAGTCTGCCCAAATCTTTGACATCAAACTCAACAGTAAGAGCCTTGATAATATCACCAATGCCAACACAATCACTACCCGTAATGATAATATCATCTACGTAGACAAGAAGCACAACAATCCCAGCAGATGCAGATTTAACAAATAGAGAAGAATCTGAGAAAGTAGACCGAAATCCCAATGTAGGTAGAAAAGAAGTAAACCTGGCATTCCAAGCACGAGGTGCTTGTTTAAGACCGTAAAGGGATTTGTGTAGTCTGCACACTAGCTCAGGATGATCACTGTCAGCAAACCCAGGTGGCTGAGCCATAAAAACCTCTTCCTCTAAGATGCCATGCAAAAAGGCATTCTTGATGTCAAGCTGCCTTAAATCCCACTGAAACTGTGCAGCTAGAGAGAGCACAATGCGAACAGTGGTAGGTTTAACCACGGGGCTAAAAGTCTCTCCATAATCAATCACAGCTTCCTGACTAAACCCCTGTGCCACTAACCTGGCTTTGTGACGTGCAACTGACCCATCAGAATTTTTCTTCAGCTTAAACACCCATTTACAGCCTACTAGATTCCTATGAGGTGGGAGAGGAACCAATGTCCAAGTATTCTGAGATTGTAAAGCAGCAAATTCATCCTTCATAGCCTGCAGCCACACTGGAACATTCATGGCTGCCTTGTAGCTGGATGGTTCAAGTAGAGACTTATCAGCCGAAGAGGAGCAACCAAGATTAGACACAAGGTAAGCCTTCTTCTTGAAAATGCCACTCTTGCTGCGAGTTTGCATGGGATGCACATTCAATTCAGGAAGTTGCAGCACTACTGGAATCTCCTCAGAATTAAAAGAGGCAGCAGAGGACTCAGTAGCAGACTTGCTCTGCGATGCATGATGGTTAGAATGGGACTGAGGGTCCAACTGAGCTGATAATCCAGGCAAAGAAGCTGAAGTAATGGACTTGGAGAGTGAATTAGCAGCAGACATAGAAGGAGTAGAATGAGAAGGAGTCATTACCACCTTGTTATGATGATCAACAATGGGCAATATGGATGAAGAAGAGACTGAAGACACAGGTTTAGACTGAGTAGTGAATGGAGCATAAGGAAAGACATGTTCATCGAAAATTACATGTCTTGAGAGAAATATACGATTATTCACTACATCAAGACAAATATAGCCTTTGTATTGAGAGGCATAGCCTAAGAAAACACACAATGTAGTTTTTGGTTGCAACTTATTTTTGACATAAGGGCGCAGAAAAGGGAAGCAAGCACAACCAAAGATTCGTAAATGTGCAAGAATGGGAGCAGACTTAAACAAAATTTCATAAGGGGAACAATTATTGGTGACTGATGAAGGCATTCTATTTATGAGATAAACTGCTGTATGTACAGCATAGGTCCAAAATTTGGGAGGTAGTTTGGCATGTTGAAGTAAAGTAATGGTTGTTTCAACTAAATGACGATGCTTACGTTCAGCAAGACCATTTTGTTCAGGAGTGTGTGGGCATGATTTTTGATGCATAATGCCTTTACTTGTAAGAAACAACTGAAATGCTTTACTCATATATTCACCCCCACCATCACTTTGAAGTGTTTGAATTGGACAAGCAAAGTGAGTTTGAACATAATGATAAAATGTAGTGAACACAGAACAAACATCACTTTTATTAATCAAAGGGAACAACCAACAGTACCGTGAACATTCATCAATGAATGTCACATAATATCGAAAGCCATCAACAGATACGCAAGGGGAAGGTCCCCACAAATCACTATGAACTGTATGAAAGGGAATTACAGACTTATTTGAACTGGAAGAAAATGGAAGTTTGGTGAATTTGCCTTTAAGGCAACTATGACACATAGACGAAACACAATCAACAGGACAATGAATATTAGCCTTGTTTAACATCAAGGTAGCTATTCTATTTGTAGGATGCCCTAACCTGATATGCCAAGTAGAAGAACGAACCAATTGACCCAAAAAAGACCGAGGCTGAGATGAAAGTTGGAATAGACCAGGCTTTGCAGAAATGAAAGGTAAGGGATAAAGTCCATTATCACAGCACCCTTTGTAGATTATCCTCCCTGTGGACCTGTCCTGAATCCAAAACCAAAATGCATCAAAAATTAGTCTGTAATTATTATCCAAACACACACGATGCACTGATAAAAGATTATGTGTCAATTTCAGAACATATAACACAGATCTCAATTGAATTGGAACAGAAGCAGGACTTGTGGAAACAACAGAATGTCCAACATGTGACACCAACAAACCTTCACCATTGGCTGTCTGCACTGCATCATTGGAAGGATAGGGAGCTGCTATTGACAGATTATTCAACTCAGAAGTCATATGATTTGTAGCTCCTGAGTCTGCAATCCACATCTGAGAAGAGGACTGATTGGAAGACATAGGCTGCATGGCATGAACTGGAGTAGACTGAGGAGATGAAATACTGGCAGACCCAACACACTGACTGGGATACAACACAGTATTCATGGCCTGAAGTGCAGGTGAGGAAGAAGGCCGAGAGGGTGCATGAGAGGAAAAATGTGTAGAGCCACTAAAGTTGGGTCCACTGTCATTATAAAAACAGTACCACGTAGTATGATTATCTTTACCACAGATATTGCAATTATACCTCTCTTCCCTTCGAAACTCACAGTGAGGAGCAACATGCCCTTCTCTATTGCATAACTGACATATTGGCCGAGAGGCATGCTGCTGCAAATGTGGCCTAGCAAAGTACTGAGGCCTCTGGGAAATATTAGCAAACTGTTGAGGCCTCTGAGTCATATTACGCATACCCTGATTAAATCTCCCCTTTCCCCTGCCTCTAAAAAATGGCTTAAATCCATTATTATCATAAGAATGAAAGGATTGTGGCCTATCATGCTGATGAACAACAGGAGACATAGTAGGCTTAGCAGCAGAAATGGTATGCATAGCAGACATAAATGAAGGCTCAGTAACAATAGATTCTACAATCTTCTCTTCAGCAATCAATTGAGACCGAAACTCTTTCAGAGTAATCACACTCTCCCTTCTTCGAATGACACATCTAAATGTGTTATATTCGGATGAAAGGCCATTCAATGCCAAAATGACAATATCCTCATCAGAGTAATGCACACCAGCAGCAGTCAAGTAATCCCGAGCTTCCTTAATCTTAAGGAGATAGGTACTAACAGAATCAGCACCTTTTCTAATATTTTGTAAATTTGACTTCATCTGGAAAATATTTGTTTTAGACACTGTTGAAAACTGTTCCACCAAACGTGTCCATAAATCCCTAGCATTAACACTACCAATAGCACAAGACATAGCAATTGGAGATAATGTTGCCGTAATCAATTGCATTACTGCCCTATCATGCAATTTCCAAATTAAAACATCATCACTTTCAATTGAAGAGGAAGAAGAGGAGGAAGAATTATGTGTACCGCATTCATCAACGGTGACAGTGGAAGGGCAGAGGTGAGTTCCATCCACAAACCCAATAATACCATTGCTTTCTAATAGCAAATGCATTTGAAAATGCCAATTCAGATAATTCGTGTCATCGAGCTTGACATTGACTGAAGTGGAAATGGTTGAAATCAACATTGTAATCGGTGACTGTAAAATCTGAAGTTGAGCAGCTGTAACCATGATTCCGGAGCTTAACCCAACCGAAAAACAGAGAATAACTATGAGCAATCTGGAGAAATTCCAAGCTGATCTGAGAAATTTTTGGAGGAAACGAAAAAATTTTGAAGAACGAAAGAGGATTTTGCTGTTCAATCAAGAATTGACTTTCTGGAACATAAAATTTGTTGCGTGAGCATCTATTGGCTCTGATACCATGTAGAGATTAGCACAATGTGTGCAGATAATAGAGAAATATGAACTGAGTGAAGAAGAGAGAATAAAAGAAAGAGCGGGAAATGTAATATTTGAACTTTCCTCTTTATTATTTGTATTTTCCACACTAACACAAACACTGCATGTATTAGCTATTTATACTAACAGGATATATTTGCGTACACACACTCACACATATGAGCACACTATACTATACTCTATCAAGAGACAGATACTCACCCAGACTATTCTCCTAACCAAGAATGGTTGGCTGCATAGAACATGAAAAACATAGTAAACCAAGAGATTCAAAGTTGAAGTGATAAGAAACTCATTCAAAACAAAAACAAGAACTGGCATCAGTTTGTATTGGGCAGTGTCCTATTGGGAACACCATCTTTAAACCATGCAACAGTTGAAATATATATTTTATAGTCAGGAAATAATTAACAAGTTCATAAATCCTAACGCATTTTCTGGGGTATAGCTGGTTAAGCGAGAGCCAAATGATAATTGAGGGAAAAGAAACTTCGTTTGCCTAGGAGACAGGTTCTTGCTATCTAACCTTTTGTGGACAGACGTGCTCCCGCTCGCGAGTGCATTCAACTCTATGCCTTCATTCAACACCAATTTGGTGGATCAACATAACATTTTACTTCTTTTTATAAAACAAAAATTTCCTAGTCACCTCAATAACTCTAAATTACCACTAACTAAATTTAAAAGCTTCCTAGTCATGTATATGATGTACTGAGATGATGTGTTTTTTTTACACAATAAGTTCATTTACTCACACTCTCGTAAACCCTTAAGTTTTTTATTATAATAAAAATTTATAATCATATCAACAAAACACCGTTTTCCACGCATCCTCTCCGCATCTGCGGGGAGGCTTATCCCATCGTCGCGACAATGATCAATAAATTTATTAGTTGATGTTATGAATCAAGTTCAAAATATAATGAGATATATAAAATGAAAGTCATGGTGCTGTGTATTCTTGATTGATATCAAGTTCTTTTTAATTATAGCACGTAACAAAGAAGACAAAGTTCTATTCACTACTTCAGTTTGACCATCCGTTTGTGGATGACAAGTAGTCGAAAACAATAATTTGGTTCCTAACTTTCCCCACAAAGTCTTCCAAAAGTAACTCAGAAACTTTGCATCCCTATCAGAAACAATGGTCCTAGGCATGCCATGTAACCTAACAACTTCTTTGAAGAACAAATCAGCTATGTGATACATCATCAGTTTTATGACAAGCAATAAAATATGCCATCTTCGAAAATCTATCTACCACCACAAAAACTGAATCTCTCCCCCTCTTAGTCCTAGGTAAGCCCAAAACAAAATCCATTGAAATATCAGTCCAAGGTTCACTAGGTATTGGCAAAGGGGTGTACAAACCATGAGGTTTCAACTTAGACTTGGCTTGTTTACAAGTGATGCACTTCTCACAAAATCTTTCCACATCACGTTTCATATGAGGCAAAAAAAAATGATCATGCAAAATTCCTAATGTCTTAGCTACACCAAAATGACCCATCAAACCACCACCATGAGCTTCTCCCACAAACAATTCACGCAAAGAACATATAGGCACACATAGTTTATTTTCCCGAAACAAAAATCCTTCATGCCTATAAAACTTTCCAAATGCCACTTTCTCACATGCATTGAACACATCACCAAAATCAGAATCTTGTGCATACAAATCCTTAATGTATTCAAAGCCAAGCAATTTTGTATCTAAAATGGAAATTAAAGCATACCTTCGGGACAATGCATCAGCTACCACATTTTCCTTACCTTGCTTGTATCTGATCACATAAGGAAATGTTTCAATGAATTCCACCCACTTGGCATGGCGTCTGTTCAACTTTTGTTGTCCTTTCAAATGCTTCAAAGACTCATGATCCGTGTGAATCACAAATTCCTTTGGCCATAGATAATGCTGCCAGTTTTCCAAAGCCCTTACCAAGGCATACATCTCCTTATCATAAGTAGGGTAATTTAGGGCTGCCCCACTCAACTTTTCACTAAAATAAGCAATTGGACGACCTTTTTGCATCAAAACAGCTCCAATACCTATTCCTGAAGCATCACACTCAATTTCAAAAGTTTTAGCAAAGTTAGGTAAAACAAGCAAAGGTGCATTAGTTAACTTTTCTTTGATCAGCTTAAATGCCTTTTCTTGTTCTTCCCCCCACTTAAACGGCACACTTTTCTTGATGACTTCAGTAAGAGGTGTGGCTAAGCTACTAAAATCACGCACAAACCGTCTATAAAAGCTAGCTAAGCCGTGGAAACTCCTCACTTGGCTGATTGTTCTAGGTGTTGGCCACTCTTTGATTGCCTTAACCTTTTCCTCGTCCACCTCAATTCCTTTGTTACTAACAACAAAACCAAGAAACACAAGTTTATCCGTGCAAAAGGTGCACTTCTTGAGATTAGCAAACAACTTTTCTTTCCTTAGAATTTCCAAGACAGATTTCAAATGCATTACATGTTCTTTCAGGTTTTTGCTATAAATTAGGATATCATCAAAATACACAACGACAAATATGCCAATAAATGCACACAAAACATGGTTCATCAAACGCATAAATGTACTTGGAGCATTAGTTAAACCGAAAGGCATCACTAACCACTCATACAAACCATATTTAGTCTTAAAAGCAGTTTTCCATTCATCACCTTCCTTCATCCTAATCTGATGATATCCACTCTTAAGATCCACTTTTGTAAAGACACAAGAACCATGCAATTCATCCAGCATATCATCTAATCTAGGAATGGGATGACGATACTTTACCGTTATGTTGTTGATGGCTCGACAGTCAACACACATCCTCCATGTTCCATCCTTCTTAGGAACTAATAGCACCGGAACTGCACAAGGACTCATGCTTTCACGAACATACCCCTTCTCTAATAATTCACCTACTTGCCTCTGAAGTTCCTTCGTATCCTCTGGATTACTCCTATAAGCAGGTCGGTTTGGAATTGACGCACCTGGTATGAAATCAATTTGATGTTCAATCCCTCGGATTGGAGGTAATCCATAAGGTACCTCTTCGGGAAGGACATCTTCAAACTCCTGCAAAAGAGAAACAATATCGCTCGGCAAAGCACCGACAAGATCGTTAGTATATAAAAGAGCCTCCTTGTACATGAGTACAATAAGGGGCTGGTGTGAAAATAATGCTCTCTTGATCTCACTTTTTTTTGCAATGTAATTGAATTTTTCCTCTCTTGCTCTCACTATGGCCGAAATCCATTCTCTTTCTTTTTCTCTCTGATCAATGTTTTTCTCTCTTTCTTTTTTTTGAAAATCTTTTTTGTCAATTTCGGCTTTCATTTCTTTTTCTTTCTTTTGTTCACTTGATCTTTGTAACTTTAATTGGTCCTCCCTGACCTGTTCTGGATTCAATGGCAAAAGAATAATAGGTTGCTTTCTATGAGTGAAAGAATACCTATTTGTGAATTCATCATGCTTAGCCCTCCGATCATACTGCCATGGTCTTCCCAATAGTAAATGGCATGCATGCATAGTAACCACATCACAAAGCACCTCATCCTCATATTTACCAATGGATTTTGTTTTGGGCTTACCTAGGACTAAGAGGGGGAGAGATTCAGTTTTTGTGGTGGTAGATAGATTTTCGAAGATGGCACACTTTATTGTTTGTCATAAAACTGATGATGCATCACATATAGCTGATTTGTTCTTCAAAGAAGTTGTTAGGTTACATGGCATGCCTAGGACCATTATTTCTGATAGGGATGCAAAGTTTCTGAGTTACTTTTGGAAGACTTTGTGGGGAAAGTTAGGAACCAAATTATTGTTTTCTACTACTTGTCATCCACAAACGGATGGTCAAACTGAAGTAGTGAATAGAACTTTGTCTTCTTTGTTACGTGCTATAATTAAAAAGAACTTGAAAACATGGGAAGATTGTTTGCCACATGTTGAGTTTGCTTATAATAGAAGTATACATTCTGCAACTAAGTTTTCGCCATTTGAAATGGTTTATGGCTTTAACCCTTTGTCACCTTTGGATTTAACTTCTTTACCTGTGAGTGAACGTGTGAACTTAGATGGCAAAACGAAGGCAGAATTTGTAAAGATGATTCATGAAAAGGCACGACTGAACATTGAAAGGAGGACTAAACAATATGTCCAACAAGCCAACAAGGGACGCAAGAAGGTAGTATTTGAACCAGGCGATTGGGTTTGGTTGCACTTAAGGAAGGAACGTTTTCCTGAAAAACGACGTTCAAAACTCTTGCCTAGGGGTGATGGACCATTTCAAGTAGTGTAACGCATCAATGATAATGCCTACAAGCTTGACTTACCAGGTGAGTATGGTGTTAGTGCAAGCTTTAACGTTTCTGATTTATCTCCATTTGATGTAGGTGATGATTTGAGGACAAATCCTTCTTAAGAGGGGGAGAATGATGCAAACCAAGGAGCTGGACATATTGATCATACACTCGGGAATGCTTCTGAATTCGCACAAGATCCTTTGTCTCTTTCAAGTGGCCCAATTACAAGACTTAGAGCCAAACGCTTCAAGGAAGCACTAAATGGGCTAATCCAAGAGATTTGGGCTGATTCTAAAAAGACCAAGATGGGATCAAATGATAATCAAGGCTTAGTCCACATCATCAAAGCAATTGAAGAGGGTAATAATTATGCAAAAACGTTTCAGCATGATCTGACTATCAAAAGGCATGAATTTGATGACTTTCAAGGTTATTAATTAAAGCAATGAAGTTGGTCTTAAATGGTTATGTTAAATACATTGAATTTAGTCATTTAGCTATTTATGATAGCCTCTAGAAGTCCAAGAGACCTAAAAACATGGGGACTTGTTTATGTTACTGTTTGAGCTCTTTTAAAGCTTTAGTTATGACTTTTCCTATTCTTGGAGGGTTGTTCCAAGTATAAAAAGGGGTATTTCGAAATGATTAGGCAGATTATGTTTTCAGAAAAATTATCATATTTGTGAGGTCTTGTGTTCCTCTTCGTTCTTAAAAGAACTACTAGAACTTATCAAGTTAATCTTGTGGCGTTCAAACAACCAAACTTATCACCTTGATTGTTAAGAGATTCTCAGGTTTTCTAGGTGTGGCGTTTCAATCTTTCGTAGTCTTGGTTTTCATCTTGTTAGGTGACGGGTCAAGGCTCAACCAATCTTGTCTACACGATCTTGGGGTTCTAAACCATCATTCTTATTGGGTTTCATCACAATTGTTGATGAAGTTCATATCAATGGTGCTGTGTATTCTTGATTGATATATGGCTAGGAAGTTAGCTAAAAATAAAATATATTTATTTCAAAACTTTCAGACCACACTTGTCTCTTTTCATCAAATCATCAGGTCATGGATACTAAAAACCTTTGGACAAGGTTTTGAGAAAGAATTGCAGAGGGTCTTCTTTCACAATAGCAGTACAAGAAAAGAAGTGAGACTGAATGTTTGATATCGTTATTGCTTGATTTCCTGCATTTATTCCTTGGAGTGGGTGGTCGGTTTTTTAAACTTTAAAATATAAATTTGATTTTATTATCATAGATAAAATAGATTTGTAGTATAATTGTGAAAACCTGATTTTATTATCACAAGTAATAAATTTGTAGTATGATTGTATGTAAAAACCAGTGAACCTAAGAGAAATTTTATTTAATTTTTATACAAGAAATTGAAATAAATAAAATGAGCAGAGGATTTGAGTTAAAAATTTAAAAATAATCTAAAAATAAAAATAATAAATCGATGTGTTAACTTGATTCAAAAGTCTAGATATTCATTTTTATAAACTTGTTGATCATCAAAGTAAAATAAATATCTTTTTAATTCAAATAAACAAATTCGATCTCTTAGAATTAAAAAAATCAACATACATGTGATGTGGGGATCGTGTATGGGGATAATTTGTAGGCTCTTGTGGTTTTCTCTGGAGATGTATTAAAAAATAATATAAATTATATCATGAGACCTCATCTAATAACTTAATTTTTTAGATAAAATAATTATTTTATCAACACTGATAATTGATGCAAGGATTGGCCTGATTCCAGTCTCTCGATGCCTTCCTCATTGCTTTATCATGAACGTGCCATGAGCCTCATGCCTTGACCTTTCTATCTTTACTTGTTAACTTCTCTTTTTGTTTGGAGTAGGGGATGAAATTTAGGAGGTATCTGAAAAGATTATTATAAGGAAATGATTACTGATTATTATGTTTACGATATGCCACTGAAGAGAGTTTTTTTCTTTCAAAATACATGCTACTACAAATATTCTAGTGGGATTTGTCTGGTGAGAGAGACAGGGACCAAATTTCTGATCAATAGTTAGTGGGGGCACTTTTCTTGGTAGAAATGATAGCTTTTTTTCATATCTCGACGTCACCAAAATGCCAAACACTTGTTCTTCTAGGCTCATGAACAGTGCATTTTCCCAGTTCTAAACCAAGTTCTTGGGAATGCTATGAGATTGCAATGCTCTGCTTAATCAACTAGGTACAAAGAAATTACTCTGCCGAATTTGAGAAGGACAAAGCAACTGCAATTAACATACAGTTCTAAGTGGAATGCATGGATAAGTTGAGTATCAATTACACTAGGAATAACTCATCTGAGAGAAAAACACAATGCTTCTGCAGATCATTCTCTCTAGAGGCCTTGGCGGCTTAAATCTTTACATGCATGTCTTTAGAGAGTAACCACCACATCCAAAGTCTCCTTCTGGTAACTTCACCTTATCTTGTTCCTGCATCATCACCTCCATGTTATCAAGGCTAGGATTAAAGCTGATGAAGTGATATCGGAACACCAAAAATGCTGAAAAGGGAGGTGAATCGAGAATGCTTCACTGACTAGGGAAGATCGTGTTTTCGTCGAGAGTAATATCCTAAAACATAACTCTAGGTGAAAGGACATGACATGCAATTCAAGGACTTTGGAGGGGCCTCCATGTTTTAAGGCTAGAAAAATCTTTTCTTGAAAAATAATACTCGCCAAGATTATCCAAAACACACAGAGACAGACACTCACCCAGACTATTCTCCTAACCAAGAATGGTTGGCTGCATAAAACATGAAAAACATAGTAAACCAAGAGATTCAAAGTTGAGGTGATAAGAAACTCATTCAAAACAAAAACAAGAACTGGCATCAGTTTGTATTGTGCAGTGTTCTATTGGGAACACCATCTTTAAACCATGTTACAGTTGAAACAAATATTTGATACAGGAGAAATAATTAACAAGTTCATAAATCCTAACGCATTTTTTGGGGTATAGCTGGTTAATAACAGAGTATTGTATTGCTTATTTTAATTGTGAAACAGTACATTTGTTTAAATACAAGATTGAAAGGTAACTGAAACCTGCAGGTTATTGAACCAGCTAATCTAACGCCTAAGACTAATTGATTACATATTGAATACAATTGAATACACAGTGAATGGAATTGAATTGGCGTGAATGGAATTGAATTGGCGTGAATGCAGGGGATTCATTGACATGCCCCCTCAAGATGGAGGGCGTGTAAGGACTCCAATCTTGACTTTGAGATCAAGGAACCGCGCACGTGGTAGCGGTTTGGTGAGTGCGTCTGCCAGCTGATCCGCAGAGGAAACATGAGATACTCGAAGCTTGCCATTTTGAACTTGGTCCCGAATAAAGTGGAAGTCAATTGCGACGTGTTTCATCCGGGAGTGAAATACAGGGTTTGAGCAGAGATGAGTTGTACCTACATTGTCACAATAGATCACTGGGCATTGAGGCAGGGAGATGTCTAGATCAGTGAGGAGATATGTGAGCCAATTGAGTTCTGCTGCAGTGTTTGCTACTGCTCGGTATTCGGCTTCTGTGGATGATCTTGCAACTGTTTGTTGTTTCTTGGAGCTCCAAGATACCGGGTTACGGCCAAGATAAACAATGTATGCACTGGTGGAGGTGAAGTCGTCTTTGTCTCCACCCCAATCAGCATCAGAGTAAGCTGACAGTGAAGTAGAGGTGGTACTGTGAAGATGATCAGTGAAGGCATGTAGGTGAAGTGGAGATTGACGGTGCAGCTGAAGTCCATCATTGAGAGTGCCACCTAGATAACGAAGTAGACGTTTAACAAACATCCAATGATCAGTGGTAGGTTGATGCATATATTGAGATAACTTGTTGACTGCAAATGCTAGATCCGGCCTGGTGAGAAGTAGATATTGAAGACTGCCGACAATGGTTTGAAATTCACTGGGGTCCGGTAATGGTGTTCCAGACTTAAGTACCATCGTAGGGCTAGTAGGAAGAGGTGTGACCACTGGTTTGGCATGAGTCATTTTCGTTTTGGCCAGTAGGTCAAGGATATACTTCCTTTGAGAGAGCAGGATGCCATGTTTGTTATGAACAACTTCTACACCCAAAAAATAGGACAGCTGGCCGAGATCCTTCAGTGAGAATCGGTGAGCAAGATATGAGATGAAGGAATTGACTCGTTCCGTGTTATCTCCTGTGATGATAAGGTCATCTACATAAACAAGGATGTAGATGACAGTACCATTTTGTTTGAGTATGAACAGCGAGGAGTCAGCATGGGAATTTGTAAATCCTGTCTGAATAAGAAAATTACGCAATTCTTGATACCAGGCCCGTGGTGCCTGCTTGAGGCCATAAATTGCCTTGCGTAACTTGCAGACATGGGACGGGTGATCTTGATCAATGAAGCCCGGTGGTTGTTGCATGAAGACTGTTTCAGCTAAATGTCCTTGAAGAAAAGCATTGTTGACGTCGAGTTGTCTGAGCGTCCAATTGCGGGAGATAGCTATGCTGAGTACTACCCTTATTGTGGTTGGTTTAACCACTGGACTGAAGGTGTCGAGGAAATCTACTCCGGGGCGTTGATGGAACCCTTTGGCCACCAGCCTGGCTTTGAACCTGTTGACTGAACCATCAGAGTTATGTTTAATTCTAAAAATCCATTTACAACCGACGACATTTTGAGTGGCAGAAGATGGGACAAGTTCCCATGTGCCATTGTCCACTAATGCATCATACTCAGTGGACATGGCTTTGCGCCATTGAGGATGTGTTAGAGCTTGGGGAACTGATGTAGGTTCTGTATTGTCCAGCGATGAGAGCTGAGTGAAGAGATTAAGTTTCTGAACGGGTCTGTGAATATTGTTCTTGGACCTCGTTGTCATGGGATGAGTGGAAGATGGAGCGGTGCGACTTTGTGGAATGGATGTTATGGTGGGAGAGACAGGCTGTGTAGCTGCACTGGACTGAGTTGGAGAAGAAACATTAGCTGGAGAGATGGATGGTGGATCAGGTGGAATTACTGGAATCAAAGGTGCACACGGGAGCTGCTGAGTGGATTCCATGTCACATGAGGGCTGAGTGACCGACGGCTGAGTGGGTGCTGTGACGTGGAGGACAGGTGGAAGCCAAGAGCTGATGGGGTTGGATGGCTGACACGTGGGTTGACTCAAGAGTGAAGTGTATGGAAATTGAGACTCAATGAATTTAACATGCCTGGATGTATATATTTTGGATGTGGTAGGGTCGAGGCAGTAGTAGGCGCTTTGAGTGAGAGAGTAACCGAGGAAAACACATGGTTTTGAGCGAGGTTCCAATTTATGGTTTGTGTATGGGCGTAGCCACGGATAGCACAGGCAGCCAAAAATTCTTAGTTTCGAGTAGTTGGGTGGGGTGTTGAATATTTTTTGAAAGGGGGAGAGGTACTGGAGTGTGGGTGTGGGTAGTCGGTTAATGAGATACACGGCAGTGGCAAAGGCGTATGTCCAGTAGGTAGGTGGTAAGGAGGCGTGTGATAGCAAAGCAAGGCTAGTTTCAACAATATGGAGGTGGCGGCGTTCGGAAAGGCCATTATGCTGTGGTGTATGAGGTGGAGTGGTGAGATGTGTTATACCAGATGTGGAGAGAAATGCTGCCATGGCAAGGTATTCGCCTCCATTGTCGGAATATAAAGTTTGGATGGTGCTCTGGAAGTATTTTTCAGTAATAGCTTTGAATTTGGAGAAAACTAATTTTACGTCCGACTTGTGTTTGAGGGGATAAAACCAGATGTACCTGGTAAAGTGGTCTACAAATATTACATAATATTTGTAGCCATTGATGGACACAACTGGGGAGGTCCAGACATCCGAATAAATTATTTGGAGTGGTTTACTGGAGACGATGGACGAAGTGGAAAACGACTGCCTGTGGCTTTTATTGCATAAGCACGCATTACACGAAAAATTGGAGATTATGGTGGATGGTAAGCCAACATGATTTTGGGATATAAGGTGTTTTAAAATAGAAAGTGCAGGGTGGCCGAGTCTGTGATGCCAGTCACTGGAAGACATTTTTATTGTAGAGAGAGCAAAAATAGGAAAGGTAGTCGGCCACTCATAAACCCCATCTCTAGTTCGTCCCTTCAGCAGCGTGACCCCGGTGCGTAGATCCTTCACAAAAAAAGAGTCATGTAAGAGAACAATTTTAACATTGTTTGATTTGCAAAATTGTGATATGGAAATAAGATTCTTTTTAATCAACGAGACACAGAGGACTTCGTTTAAATGAAAAGTGTTATGAGGTGCAGGTAGAGAAAGGGAACCCGTGTGGGTAATGGGAAGGGTGTGTCCATCTCCGATCATAACGTCGTCGTTGCCTGGATACGGCGTGTGGAGTGAGAGGTTGTCCAGATCGGCTGTAATATGGTGAGAGGCTCCACTGTCTAACAGCCATGGAGATGTGGGGGTGTTGCTTGTGGCAATATGAGCCTGTGGTTGCCATGGCGGTCGGGTTTGAGAGGCGTCATTCATGGGTCGCTGTGAAATGGGTATTAGGCGAAAGGAAGGGCATCTTTTGGCTGTATGTCCTTGAACTCGACATATTTGGCAGTTGCCAAGGTAAGGTCGAGGGTGAGAGGGTGTAGAGAATTGGGATCGTCCATGGGTTGCAGGTGATGGCATTGATTGACGCCATGGGTGATTGTGATTAGGTGGGTATTTGTGAGTTGGTGGTGTTGAACGCCATGGTCGATTGGTGTTTCTATAGGTGAGGTGAGCAGAGGCTGGGAAATGGGTCTCTGTTTGTGATTGAAGAGAAGCTTCAAAATTCAGAAGCTTCTCATGCAGTTCTTCAAAGGAGATGGTTGTGTCCCGTGCTTGAACGGCACGAACAAGTTCCTTGTAATCGTCATTAAGTCCTTCAAGGACTTTGTCGGTGAGTTCTTCATCATCAATTGGTGCTCCGAGAAGAGCCAGATCGTCTGCCTTTGTTTTCACAAGTTGCATGAATTCAGAAATGCCGAGAGTGCCTTTGGTTATGTTTTTGAGTTGGATCTTGAGTTGTTTGATTCGACCTCGGGATGGTTTGGCATAGGTATTGGCCAAAGTTGTCCAGGCTTGTTTGGATGTTTCAGCTTGGGCTATGAAAGGTATGATGCTGGGGGTGATGGAGCCAATGATGGCGTTGAGGATGAGTTGATCCTGTCGAGTCCATAGATGATGAGCAGGGTTGGGTATGGTTGCATCAGCTTGGGTGATTGTTGCAGGTGGGCAGGGCTTGGTTCCATCTATGTAACCAAGGAGGTCATAGCCAACAAAAAGTGTCTGGAACTGTAGTTTCCATGACAAGTAATTGGAAGAGTTTAGTTTCAGTGGAGCTTGAGCTGCTGTATTGATGCTAATTAGTGTGTGACTTGTGTCATTGGGAGTTTGAGTGGCTGGACTCACTGTGGTAATGGACATTGTTATAGCTGGAAAAAAACTGGGTTTTGGTTTATGTAGATCGGTTTAGCTCTGATATCATAACAGAGTATTGTATTGCTTATTTTAATTGTGAAACAGTACATTTGTTTAAATACAAGATTGAAAGGTAACTGAAACCTGCAGGTTATTGAACCAGCTAATCTAACGCCTAAGACTAATTGATTACATATTGAATACAATTGAATACACAGTGAATGGAATTGAATTGGCGTGAATGCAGGGGATTCATTGACAGTTAATTGAGGAAAAAGAAACTTCGTTGCCTAGGAGATTCTCTTATTCCATGGAAAAGGCTCAAAACCTCATGCAAATTTTATAGCTAATATAAAACAGGAAAAAAAAAGTCATCTCTACAGGAATGCACAGGGACATGGAGACTTGCCTGATTGACCATCACGCTCACCAAATCTTCCAAGGAGCCAAAATTATTCAAAACAGAACCGTCCTGTGGCTTCTCTTGGCTTGGCAAATACCCATCTCTTGACCTCACTAATGTTTCCATGGCCGAACACTTAACCTCATTATGCTTCATCAATGAGGTATCAACAAAATTTGACAGTCCAGTTGAACTGAAGCTTTCCTAGATAATGAACAAGTTAGTTTTGTATTAATAATCATCTAGGACATATTTTATTCCTATTTTAAAATGTAAATGTTAAAAACTAATATATAAATTTGACATATTTTTTAATAAAAAATACTTTTTAAAAATAACATAATGCACACAGTGCCAAATAAGCACACAAGTCAAACAATTTATTTTGTTTGTTTTACATAAATCCGAGAACTTTCAGATTTGTGTATCCTGTTTGGTGCAGCTCGTTTGTATCCAATATGAAAATGTTTTTTTTTTTTTTAAAAATAAAATAAATAAAAGTCTTCAGAAATGCTTTATCGCGTAACATTTATACCTTCCAACATTAAAAAAAAAAAAAAAAACAATTAAGCTGAAATTAGAAATTTGGAAGGTGCCATACACGTAGACAACTTATTAAATAGAGATGGCAAGTCAAAATTAGTAAATTAGTATCGTTTATATATATATTTACAAAATTTCTCTGTAAAAACAGGCTATTTGCATCCAAATTGCACCCATTAGGATTCCCATTACCATTAATAGGAATTGCTGAGTTTATTGAGTTAGATAGGCCATTTGAGTGGTAAGGATCATCCTGCCTGTGGTCATCCCACCCTAGAGGGCCATTATTAATTAGCTGTCCAGCATGACTGCTCACTGTAGCCACTCCCACTTGGCATGGTAGATCTGCTTTGGAGTCCTGTAAATGTATGGGAAGAGTAGAGATAGAAGAAACATCACAAGGATTATTCCTACTTTGCAAGGCCATTGTTGACATGCTTTCTCTGATGGCACTAGGATGCAGAGTAGATTGCTTAAAACAGTCATTCAATGTTAAAGAATTTGATTGGACCCCATTTGACTGAACAGCGTTGGACCAGTTGTCATTACATCTACCATGATCTGGAAAATTGGAAGAATATCTTGGATTTAAAGAGCCTGCTGAAAGAGAAGATTGCTTTCCAAATTTTTGGCCATCTTGGAGCCCTTGACCATGTTCTTCCAACATTAGGTGTTTGTTTGAAACACCAACAAAAGGGCTGTTTGAGCTTCCAGCAATTATTTTCAAATCTGAGAAACCACTGGAAACAGGGAAACTGGCTGTGTCACCAGGATGAGTAGGAAGTTCTGGAATGTAGTTCACACCCTTGTTGGATTGTATTTGATCAAGTTCTAATGGCATTGGCATCCCTTGCAGTAAGTTCAGACCGTGAATGCCCAGAACAGATGTAGTGCGTGTAAGCTGACCTGGACACCCCGGTTATAAAAAAAATAATGGAATAATGTTTTTGTTATCTTAGAGAACCATGAATTTGAAATGAACAATATTACTATTCATTCTGAGACAAAATCATCAGATATTACTCCGACTCGACCACCACCTGCGTCAAATCTAATTAATGGTATCATCATTCGTTTAACTTTCTCTTAATGCATGTCAATGTAAGCGGGGATTGGTCCAAAAAAATTAAAAAAATTAAAAAAATGGGAACAACGTCAACTAAACTCCATTCAACATTCTAAGCTGATCGTGTAGTAATAAACTCGGTGGAAAGAAAAATCCGGGGAGTCGATCCTCTGTTAACGGCAAGACAATCGAATGACTTAAAGCAGAGCCATTTACTCGGCGTCGAAGATAGTACCAGGTTCAGTCATACTTCACCGGAAATCAACGGTCAGCATTAGCTGCAATTGCAGAGAATTCAACCTATCATGCATTCCAATAGATGGGAGAGATCTGAAAGGTGTGCTGTGAAACTGTGCGGATCCAGCCAAGTTGTGCAATCCCAGTCTACTCATAGAATTGATTTGCAGGTATGATGCATCGGAACTGCCTAGAGCTGCCACCATATTAGCTTGCTGGTTTGCCACGGTGCTGATCCTTTTGAGGTAAAGCCTATATTTCTAAGATCACAACAGTGTAGTTAGATTCAAGGATGAAAAAAATTAGTTCATTTTCAATTATGCCAGGAGAGGTAAGAATATATGCCTGGAGATGGCTTGCCACATTCTCTCTAGTAAGCTTTTCAGCATTCATCAAATCGAGAATCTTCTTCGGAACAGCCTCTGCATTGAAACAAAATGAATGAAAATTAAAACAAAATACCTTAACAAAAGCGTGGTTTCACCCATGAATGAATTTGTTATGGCTGTAAATAATCTAAGAATTGTTAGAAATCAATCAAAGAACAAGTCAACAAAAGTCAACTCTACTGTTTTATTGATTCAAACAGTTACTGTTTGAATCAATTTCTGGAAATGTAAAGAAACAAAGAACAGATGAAGAACAATGGATTTCAGCAAACATGAGCAGAATCAAAGGTGAGGTTACTGCTATCCCTCTTCTCTTATTTATAATGAAAATATGAAGTGTTACAAAATAGGGTTTCCCCATTTGGTTACAACTTCCTCTTCTATAATCTAAATAGGAAAATACTTAAAATGTAAACTAGAACTTTGATCATACAATATGATCTTATTTTGGAAAACACAATAATTAAAAGATAGTAAAATCCTGACATTAATTGTAGGATTGGAATCAATCTTTAGTCTTCATTCTTCAACACTCCCCCTTGGTTCCAAGACTACACATTCCAATCATCTCCCTAAGCTCCTCAAATCTGTCTTTAGTTAAAGGCTTAGTGAATATATCAGCAAGTTGCTCCTTTGAGGGGCAGTACATCAAATGATTCAATTATTCAAGGTTTGCGTCAGAGAACCCAGGCAGCCCCCTTTACACTGATGACATTATGCTGCGCTACCCAGGCCTGAAGAGTGGAAAATTTTGGAAACAAGAGCATGATTCATTGTTACTTCATGCGGTATTGAAGTATGCCTTCTCATTACCGTCTATCACATCACTTTTACCTGTTTTAATTTTTATATGTTGCATATTTTTTGTATTTTTCTTTACATGCCTCTAAATAGCTACTCAACTAGTTTTGTGCTGAGGCTTTGTTAATTTGGATTGAGTCTGGTTGTCTCTTAAGTGCTCTATCTCCCAATGTGTGTTAGTGTGTGCACACTAGGACTTAAATTCTTTATACAAATTAAAGATGTGACTAGGCATAGGCTGAACATTGTCGAGCCCATTTTAGGACTTCCACTTGTACTCTAGTTGCCTTGCATGTTTCAGAATAAATTTGATCAGATGTGCTCAAGTCAGTTGAATATGTTTTTGAAACTGTTTGGTCTTGCCAGAGTAGTCTTCAATATGTTAAGAATGCAACTTTCCTATGTCTCATTAAGATCCAGCAATTATTACCGGATTCACCATTGGGGTTTTAAGGATATCTTGCTAGAATATTATGCTTGGAACATTGCTTCAGTGGTTGAATGAATTAGTATTCATTCTCAATATGAGTGTTTGTGATAGCTAACAGATTGCATCTTAGATAATGCCTTACCCACTTTTAGCAGTGTTCCCTCACCATTCTCATCAAACATCAAGTTGATTGGTGTTTATATGCTGCCCATCCTGTCCAGATCTTGGAATTAAATATTTGATGTATAGCTGCCTATGGAAATATAAATTGGAATTTTAGAAAAGAATAATAAAATCCAATCATTTGCATAAGATACACTGCTACTCATCTTCAATAGACTTGACCTTGAGGAGAGTGATGCATAGGATTTTAGGCGCTTGAGATACAGCGTGTTTGTATCCATACTTCTCTTTTATAAAGAGGAGGTTGAAAGTTAAATATTCAAAAACCCCTCCATCAGAACTATCATTATAAACAAAATATGAATGTTTGGATTTATAGAAATATGCTTCACTATCACAATATGCTTCACTAATGATAGGAATATAAAAATAAAGCTGCCTAATCTATAAACAATGTGCCAAAAAAACCCATTCCTCCTAAAGTAGGTATACTCACCTGAGTTCCAGCGCCTCATGTGCTGGGTACCACATAGTGTTGGGAATGAAAGCAAAGATGCTTCACTAAGCTGAAACACAAGTGTTTTTTTTTCTCTATTATTTGAACCAGATTTGCATGCTTAATATATTCTTATCTCATTTATAAAGATGGTTTTTGCTCATGATTGATTTTAAAATTCTAGGCATGGGTATGGAAGATGGCAAGCTATTGTTGATGACAAGGACTTAAGGGTTCAAGAAATCATTTGTAAAGAGTTGAATCTTCCTTTTATAAGACTACCTGTCCTTGGTCAAGCTTCTTCTCAAGCACAAAATGGTTCTACTTCTAACATGGATAGCACCCAGACACAAGCAAATGGTACTGGAAATGATGTAGCAGCTGATGTTGCTCAAGGAACAACTGATGTTGCAAATCAAGCACCGTTATATCAAGATTCATCTATCTTATTTCATTTTAGAGATATGCAGAGACGACAGGTAGAGTTCATTAAGAAAAGAGTGCTTCTTTTGGAGAGAGGACTCTACGCAGAGTACCAGAAAGAATACTTTGTAAGTGATTATCATTTTCTTTATTGCCTGTGCTATTACTATTTTTGCATTTTCAGATAGCTTTAAATTCTAAAGAATAACATTTCTGATGCAAGCAATCATGAGGAAATCTAAGTTAAGTTAAAAGAATACCCAAGTTACAATCTAAACATCTTAACTCCAATGAGAGTTCGTTTTTGAGGACTCCTGGGCATGCCTTATCTACTGTTACCGATTATATTTAGGCGGTAGTTTTGTCTATAGAACTTGCAACGCTTAGCTACAGTATTAATGACACGTGAAATCTTCTTCCCTTTTTGTCACTGCCTTTTCTTTCTGGGAATTTTGGCAGATTTGTGGAAGTTCTATGGTTCAATACATGCACTTAATCTTTAGAGCCATTCAATATCCTTGCACTCTTGTAATAGGACATTAGATATTCACTGTTCTGTAGCACATTGACGAGGACGGGCATATCGTAAAGCAGAGTGTGATGTCGGTGCTGGTAATGATAGAATACTTAAGCTGATTCTAGACTCACAAGTTCCTTTACCCCTTGTTTTTTTTCTCAGGGTGGTGATATAAAAGCAAGTGAGGTTACAAGTGAAGAGGCTGATTGTGAAACAATGGCGGCTGACAGATCAAGTTTAGGCTCCATAGAGATCAATGCTCAATTGATTGACCAGTTGCCTCAAATGGAATCAATTTGTAAGTGCATTTTTTCTTTATTAATTATAGCCTGCAGGTTACCAAATTAGGGATTGCTGAAAAAAGAAATTGAGAGATTTGTAAAGGGAATTCATTATTAATTACTATTACTACAGGATGGAGTGGCAAAACATTTGAATGATAATATATAAACATATCCTGATTAATTATTGGCACTTTAATCATATTTTAGGAGACATAGGTTTATTAATTATCAAAACTTTTATGGATTATCAACATTCTCTCTCATGCAGCACCAGAAGAAATTTCAGCGGCTGCTTGTGATGACAATTCAGATAGATTGGCATTACCTCAGCTTTATAACAAGGTAAATCTTCTGATTTTTCATTTGGAACTCTCCTTGTAAGTTTCAATGGATGGGATCTTTATCTTGTATCAGATAGGAAACACTTGGGATGAAAATTGGACATAAAACACACACATACAAGGCACGTGAGGATTTAACACGATGTTTTCTCTTGTTATCCTGACAGATGTGTATGGTGGTGGAGCAAAACGTCCATGAATCAGTCCAGATATCCTTGACCGACCGACCTGCAAGTCTCAAGTTGAGACAGGATCTTCAGCCATTAAAGACAATTCATGAACAGATAAATCAAATTCTCTCTCCTTCACAGCAGAGAACTCCTACTTCAGAACAGGCTACTCTTGGTTCATGCAAACATGTCCAAGGTGAATCACAGAGCAAGGAGGCAGAATTTCATTCACCTTCTGACCAACTGAAGGAGAATGACGACAACGCTGCTGCTACCGAAGTTGTCGAGATGAAAGATGCAACAACTGAGCCAAAATTGCAAGGAACCGATGCAGTATTGAACGAAGAGCTGGTTAAAGAAACAAGTCAACCTACTAGCGATTCTCAACCTTCTGCATACCCAGTTACTCCTCCAAAAGAACCAACTTGTTCACCAGGGACAACTGAAAAGGATGTGGGAAAGGTCGATATGAATAATGAAAATGACACCCAACACTGATGCTGTACCAAATGACACCACAGAGAAATCAGACTCAGGGCTGATCGTTTTAGATGATACATACAAATGGAATACCTTTTCATGTTCCTTTTAGCTGCAACAAACTAGTTTTTTTAAACCATCATTTACCAAATTTTGGCAAGATTTGAGATTTTGTGCATTTCATTGACTAACCATGCAGCTCATCACAAACTACTACATTTCAACTGCCTGCTAGAAGCCAGATTGTTAATTTAATATCATTTTATTAATGCCAACAGTTCTTTCCTACAGCTTCAACTCGCTCAAAGGTGATGTAAGGTAATGCTGTTTCATCCTTGGGACATTTTTCTTTCTTTCCAGTTTCAGGCCGGTTGAAACCTAGGAGCAAGGCAAGGCGCATGGCTCCAATCGGACTACTCCCAGCAAGCTTAGTTCCAATCTTCAATGGAGCGCCGCTTTTCTACTAAAGCAGTCAATGCTAACCTCTTTTTTCATCCAAATATACTAGGAAGAAAGAATTGCAGAGGGTATTCTTTCACAATAACAGTACAAGAAAAGAAGTGAGACTGAATGTTTGATGTCGTTATTGCTTGATTTCCTGCATTTATTCCTTGGAGTGGGTGGTCGGTTTTTGAATCTTCAAAATATAATTTTGACTTTATTATCATAGATAAAATAGATTTGTAGTACAATTGTGAAAACCTGATTTTATTATGACAAATAATAAAATTGTAGTATGATTGTATTGTAAAAACCAAGTTGAACAAGAAACTGAAATAAATAAAGGTTTGAGTTAAAAATTAAAAGTAAAAATATTAAATTGATGTGTTAATTTAGTTTAAATATTTAGATATTTATTCTTATAAACTTGTTGATCATCAAAGTAAAATAAATATCTTTTTAATTCAAATAAATAAATTCGATGTCTCTTAAAGATAAAAGAAATCAAAAAGATTATGAGTAAATTTATCATATAAAACTTTCTAATTAATTTCTTACCATCAAATAAATTTAATATTAAAAAGTAATTTTAATTCACTAGCAATAACAAAGTAAAATAACTACTATCTTGAAAGTAAAGGCTAGTGGCCATGTGCTGCACAAAAAACTATAGGTTGATAAACGAGAATCATTTTGAGAAAACAAGAGAACATGTGCAATGTTGATCATTTCATCTATCGCTAACCTTTAAGTCAGATAAATATTTAATATCTTCAAATGGTTGATTGACCATTACGAGATGCTTAATTCTTGAACTTTGCAATCAATCTTAAATAATAACCTAGCACTGATGAGGAGTGGTGTCCAGGCCCCGAGATTGCAGTAACCCTACACGCCTTTGAACAGCTCATTCTTGTTCTTTGCCAACTTTTTCTGCTTTCTTGGAAGATGCATCTCTTCATTCCAAAACACCCTTTGTATCACTGTCAACCTCAGCAATGATCCATCGTCTTGAAAAACAATAATACAACGCATCTCATCATTCCAAAACAACGCCTCATTTCATCTTTATTTCGAAACTTTCAGACCACACTTCTCTCTTTTCATCAAATCTTACAATATGGCAGCAGAGCTTCTTCTTACGTTTACCATGGAGGAGACTTTGAACAGGGTGATTTCCATAGCTGCTGAAGGGATAAGATTTGCTTGGGGATTGGAGGGCCAGCTGCAGAGGCTTAAGGAGTCCTTGACCATGATCCAAGCTAAGCTCCAAGATGCAGCCTCAAGGCCCGTAACAGACAGGTCTGTGAAGCTTTGGCTGGAGAGGCTACAAGATGTAGCTTATGATGCCGAAGATGTTCTAGACGAGTTTGCGTATGAGATTCTCCGAAAAGACCAGAAGAAGGGAAAGGTACGCGACTTCTTTTCACTCCACAACCCAGTTGCTTTCCGTCTGAGTATGGGTCAAAAAATTAAGAAGATCAGAGAAGCCCTGGATGAAATCCGGGAAGATGCTGATGGATCTAGGCTTGAATTGACATTTCTACAACATGAAGATAGAGCTCAAGAAGTTTGTTTGGATCTAGATCGAGAGACAGATTCCTTCCTTGACAGCTCAGAAGTTGTAGGAAGGGAGGATGATGTCTCTATTGTTACGGATAGGCTGGCTACCTTGACGAAACAACATGTCCTTTCGGTTGTCCCTATAGTGGGGATGGCTGGTCTTGGAAAAACTACTGTGGCCAAAAAAGTTTGTGAAGTAGTGAGGGAGAGAAAACACTTTGATGTGACTTTATGGGTGTGCGTTTCTAATGATTTCAGTAAAAGGAGGATTTTAGGTGAGATGTTGCAAAAGATTGATGAATCTACTGGTGGGTTGACCAATCTAGATGCAATTCTTGAAAAACTTCAGGAAAATCTGAAAAATAAGACATTTTTTCTTGTTCTTGATGACGTGTGGAATGAAGACCATGGGAAGTGGGATGGTTTGAAGGAGCAATTGTTAAAAATTAGCAGCGAGAAAGGGAATGCTGTTGTTGTTACAACCCGCATAACAGAAATAGCAACCATGATGGAGACTTCTCGTGGGAGTCAGCACAAACCAATGGGACTATCAGATGATGAATGTTGGTCCATTATCAAGCAGAAGGTGAGTGGGGGTGGAGGAGCAACATTAGCCGCAGACTTGGAGTCTATTGGAAAAGACATAGCAAAGAAATGTGGAGGGCTTCCATTGCTTGCTAAAGTTTTGGGAGGAACACTGCACCGAAAGGAGACACAGGAGTGGCGGTCAATTCTAAACAGTAGATTTTGGGATACAAAGGATGAAAATGAAGCTTTTCGCATATTGAGACTCAGTTTTGATTACTTGTCATCGCCAACATTGAAAAAATGTTTTGCATACTGTTCCATTTTTCCTAAGGATTTTGAAATTGAAAGGGAAGAGCTAATTCAACTCTGGATGGCTGAAGGTTATCTTGGGCAATCAGATGGAAGGATGGACGGCAACAAGTGTTTCAATGACTTGCTTGCAAATTCCTTTTTCCAAGATGTTGCAAGGAACCTGTATGGGATCATAACAAGTTGCAAGATGCATGATCTTGTGCATGATCTTGCATTACAGGTCTCAAAATTAGAAACGGTAAGTGTGGAGGCGGGTTCGGAAGTAGATGGTGCATCTCAAATTCGTCATCTAAATCTCATTTCTCGTGGGGAAGTTGAGTCAATATTTCCAGCGATTGATGCTAGAAAACTGCGTACTTTTTTCTCAACGGTTGATGTATTCAATCGGCCTCGCAAATTCAAAAGCTTGAGAACTCTGAAATTGCAAAGGTCTGGTACCCTTGAGTTACCAGATTCAATTTGCAAGCTGAGACATTTGAGATATCTCGATGTCTCGAATATCAGAGCATTGCCAGAATCCATTACAAACCTCTACCATTTGGAAACACTAATATTAAGAGAGAGTGCACAACTCCCAACTCTTGGATGTTTTCCTCGCCTTAAGATTCTAAAGATGATGGAAATGGATACTGTAAAATGTATTGGTAATGAGTTCTATAGTAGGAGTGGCAGGGCAGGAATACTGTTTCCGGCACTAAAAGAACTCACTCTGTTCCGTATGGATGGTCTTGAAGAATGGATGGTAGCAGGTGGAGAAGGTGATCGAGTATTTCCTTGTCTTGAAAAGTTGAGCATTCAGAGGTGTTACAAGTTGAAAAGCATTCCGTTATGTGGTCTTTCATCTCTTGTAGAATTTGAAATTGTTGGATGTGGTGAATTGAGATATTTATCCGGTGAATTTGATGGCTTCACATCTCTTCAGTTGTTGAGGATTAGTGAATGTGGAAAGCTGACATCCATTCCAAACGTACAACACTGCACATCTCTAGTGGAATTGACTATACGGTGGTGCACTGAGTTGATTACAATTCCTGGTGATTTCCGGGAATTGAAATATTCTCTGAAGAAATTGATTATTAGAGGTTGTAAATTGGGAGCTCTTCCAAGCGGATTACAATGTTGTGCATCTCTAGAAGAATTGACAATATGGGATTGGGGAGAGCTTACCCATATTAATGATTTACAAGATTTGTCTGCGCTTCAAAGATTATGCATTATAGGTTGTGATAAGCTCATCAGTATTGATTGGCATGGTTTACGACAATTGCGTTCTCTTGTTGAATTACAAATCTATTTTTGTGGGAGCTTGAGCGATTTCCCGGAGGAGGATTGCATAGGCAGCCTCACCCAACTGAAGGAATTGAGAATCGGTTGTTTCTCAGGTGAGCTGGAGGCTTTTCCTGTAGGACTTTTAAAGTCATTCAACTTAAGTGGGTCCCTGGAGATATATGGATGGGATAAACTGAAGAGTGTACCACATCAACTTCAACACCTCACTGCCCTCAAGGCACTGGTTATATACGGTTTCAAAGGAGAGGAATTTGAGGAAGCTTTGCCAGAATGGTTGGCCAACCTTTCTTCTCTTCAACATCTTTATATTATAGGCTGCAAGAATCTCGAGTATCTGCCAAGTTCAATAGCCATTCAACGCCTCTCCAAATTGTTTATCTCGAGATGTCCACTTCTTGGAGAAAATTGTAGGGAGGATAATGGCTGTGAGTGGCACAAGATTTCTCATATCCCAAAAATCACAATATATTGAACGCGCTTGTTCCGGTAAGTTGGGATTTAATTTTCTCTTACTTTGTATGCAGATTAAAATTTTCAAATTAATAAAAACAATTATTAGACTTCCTTCTAAAAAAATAAACGATTCTTTTTTTTCCTATTATAACCTATAAATCTAATAAAATTAATCAATAGCCATCCAACATTTCAAAATCATTAACTCTATATACTTAAATTCAAATTGGGGCATTCAAATATATATATATATATATTATAATCTTGAAATCAATAATTTAAGTTGCTATTAGACATTATTAACTACCAAAATTGTTACTACCCAATATGTGTGTTTAATGATAATTCATTAAAAGTTATAATTTATAATCTAGAATTCAATAATTTAAATTAGTATTAGACTTTTACTTCAACTCTCTCTCTCTCTCTCTCTCTCTCTTTTAAAAAAAATTGCATAATAAGTTAAATCATAAATGGCAATGAAGAACATTTTTTTTTGGAAAGTAGTTAAACTATTGTAGAGGTATTTTAGCAATTTCTTAGATAAAATTTTTTTCCTGCACTATTTTTCACTCACTTTCATATTGAAACTTTTTTTTTTAATTGTATTCATTGAATTGAATAAGCTTCCTATACAACTAAAGTAACATTCAACATAAATCATAGTATTTTTAGTATCAGTTACGAAGTCTATGTCCCACTCGTATTATTCCCCATTTTTCTTTCTCTATTCAATTGATATGTTTCCAAGACTAGCACCATGTTGCCTGTTTTTAACTTATCATAATGTGCAGGAGAGCCTCGAAGACTAAAAGAAGCCATGGAATGGTTATTTGAAGCTTATGCAGATGAGTGTTTGTCAAGCTGGATAGCGGATAAAAGCTTATGTATAGTTGTCATAATGGTAGAAAATGGATGGAGCTGGCAGCTTATCTCGGAGATAAACCACCTTAATATAGATATGGATGAGTTTTTATGTGCAATGTAGCTTCAATTAGTTCTCAAGAAGCATGGCGTGATGGTAAAGAGCCTGCGATCTTCACAACAAGTCTCGGGTTCGAGTCAGGGTGTGGCTTGTGTGGGGTTTTACTCCCCTTTGTAAGAGTTTGTGATAGTCAGGGTTTTACTCGCTTACCTGAAGCCATAAAGTGTGTTTTCCGAGGGGTGAGGTTTCTTCGAATAAAAAAAAATGTAGCTTGTATTGTTTTCTGTTAGTTTTTTTCTAAAACAAAAAACATTTAGGAATTTAAGTTTTATGAAGCAATATATGTTGATCATATTTTTGGACATGAAGAGAATTTCAAAGGTGGACTCTGTATATATCAAATGGAAGCCTCTGGCTTGTTTTGTCCAGCTGCTATCAAACAAGACATGTTCTAGTGATGTATATAATATTTTTTTTTTATATATAAAACAAAAATTTTCTAGTCACCTTAAAAACTCTAAATTACTACTAACTAAATTTAAAAGTTTTCTAGTGATGTATATGATGCATTGAGATGATGTGTTTTTTGTACACAAAAAGTTCATTTACTCACACTCTCGTAAACCCTTAAGTTTTTTATTATAATAAAAATTTTATAATCATATCAACAAAACACCGTTTTCCACGCATCCTCCCCGCATCTGCGGGGAGGCTATCCCATCGTCGTGACAATGATCAATAAATTTAGTTGATGTTATAAATCAAGTTCAAAATATAATGAAATATGTAAAATGAAAGTCATGGGGAGACTGAATGTTTGATATCTTTATTGCTTGATTTCCTGCATTTATTCCTTGGAGTGGGTGGTTGGTTTTTGAAACTTCAAAATATAATTTTGATTTTATTATCATAGATAAAATAGATTTGTAGTATAATTGCGAAAACCTGATTTTATAATCACAAGTAATAAATTTGTAGTATGATTGTATGTAAAAACCACTGAACCTAAGAGAAATTTTATTTAATTTTTCTACAAGAAATTGAAATGAATAAAATAAATCGATGTGTTAACTTGATTCAAAAGTCTAGATATTCATTTTTATAAACTTGTTGATCATCAAAGTAAAATAAATATCTTTTTAATTCAAATAAACAAATTCGATCTCTTAAAATTAAAAAAATCAACATGCATGTGATGTGACCAGGAGCAGAAATAAGTGATGTGTTTGTATTGCAATAATTTGTAGGCCCTTGTGGTTTTCTTCTATGGCCAAACAAGATAGTTTATGTTTGTCGGTGCCAACTAATTTTCATCAATTGGCTTTGGAATAACTCATAATTTCCTTTGGGAGGTTATTCGAACTCATGCTAAGAGAGGAGATGTAGGGTTAATTTTAAAACTTTCATATTTTTACCTTTACCTTTAGTTCTTCTGGGCCCATGAACAGTGCATTTTCCCGGCTCTAAACCAAGTTCTTGGGAATGCTATGAGATTGCAATGCTCTGCTTAATCAACTAGGTAAAAACAAATTACTCGGCCGAATTTGAGAAGGACAAAACAACTGCAATTAACATACAGTTCTAAGTGGAATGCATGGATAAGTTGAGTATCAATTACACCAGGAATAACTCATCTGCAAGAAAGCACAATGCTTCTGCAGATCATTCTCTCTGGAAGCCTTGGCAGCTTAAATCTTTATATGCATGTCACCACCACATCCAAATTCTCCTTGTTCCTGCATCATCACCTCCATGTTATCAAGCCTAGGATTAAAGCTGATGAAGTGATATAGAACACTGAAAATGCTGAAAAGGGAGGTGAATCGAGAATGATTCACTGACTAGGGAAGACCGAGTTTTCATCCAGAGTAATATCCTAAAAGATAACTCCAGGTGAAAGGACATGACATGCAATTCAAGGACTTTGGAGGGGCCTCCATGTTTTAAGGCTAGAAAACTCTTTTCTTGAAAAATAATACTCGCCAAGATTATCCAAAACACACACAGAGACAGATACTCACCCAGACTATTCTCCTAACCAAGAATGGTTGGCTGCATAGAACATGAAAAACATAGTAAACCAAGAGATTCAAAGTTGAAGTGATAAGAAACTCATTCAAAACAAAAACAAGAGCTGGCATCAGTTTGTATTGTGCAGTGTCCTATTGGGAACACCATCTTTAAACCATGCAACAGTTGAAACATATATTTTATAGTCAGGAAATAATTAACAAGTTCATAAATCCTAACGCATTTTCTGGGGTATAGCTGGTTAAGCGAGAGCCAAATGATAATTGAGGGAAAAGAAACTTCGTTTGCCTAGGAGATTCTCTTATTCAATGGTAAAGGCTCAGAACCTCATGCAAATATATAGCTAATATATAACAGGAAAAACAAATACATCTCTGCAGGAATGCACAGGGACATGGAGACTTGCCTGATTGACCATTACGCTCACCAAATCTTCCAAGGAGCCAAAATTATTCAAAACAGACCGTCCTGTGGCTCCTCTTGGCTTGGCAAATACCCATCTCTTGACCTCAATAATGTTTCCATGGCTGAACACTCAACCTCATTATGCTTCATCAATGAGGTATCAACAAAATTTGACAGTCCAGTTGAACTGAATCTTGTGGTTCTCTGAAAAAACAGGTTATTTGCATCCAAATTGCACCCATTGGGATTCCCATTACCATTAATAGGAATTGCTGAGTTGATTGAGTTAGATAGGCCATTTGAGTGGTAAGGATCATCCTGCCTGTGGTCATCCCACCCTAGAGGGCCATTATTAATTAGCTGTCCAGCATTACTGCTCACTGTAGCCACTCCCACTTGGCATGGTAGATCTGCTTTGGAGTCCTGTAAATGTATGGGAAGAGTAGAGATAGAAGAAACATCACAAGGATTATTCCTACTTTGCAAGGCCATTGTTGACATGCTTTCTCTGATGGCACTAGGATGCAGAATAGATCGCTTAAAACAGTCATTCAATGTTAAAGAATTTGATTGGACCCCATTTGACTGAACAGCGTTGGACCAGTTGTCATTACATCTACCATGATCTGGAAAATTGGAAGAATATCTTGGATTTAAAGAGCCTGCTAAAAGAGAAGATTTCTTTCCAAATTTTTGGCCATCTTGGAGCCCTTGACCATGTTCTTCCAAAATTAGGTGTTTGTTTGAAACATCAACAAACGGGTTGTTTGAGCTTCCAGCAATTATTTTCAAATCTGTGGAACCACTGGAAACAGGGAAACTGGCTGTGTCACCACGATGAGTAGGAAGTTCTTGAATGTAGTTCACACCCTTGTTGGATTGTATTTGATCAAGTTCTAATGGCATCGGCATCCCTTGCAGTAAGTTCCCATTATTTCCTGGGTGTCCAGCTGTTTGGAAGTGACTTGGACCATTAGCATAGTGGGGTGCAGTCCGTACATGACCCAATTGAATCACTCCAGGAGATGGAAGACCGTGAATGCCCAGAACAGGAGGAGAATTCAACCTATCAAGCATTCCAATAGATGGGAGAGATCTGAAAGGTGTGCTGTGAAACTGTGTGGATCCAGCCAAGTTGTGCAATCCCAGTCTACTCATAGAATTGATCTGCAGGTATGATGCATCGGAACTGCCTAGAGCTGCCACCATATTAGCTTGCTGGTTTGCCACGGTGCTGATCCTTTTAAGGTAAAGCCTATATTTCTACAATCACAACAGTGTAGTTAGATTCATGGATGAAAAAAATTGGTTCATTTTCAATTATGCCAGGAGAGGTAAGAATATATGCCTGGAGATGGCTTGCCACATTCTCTCTAGTAAGCTTTTCAGCATTCATCAACTCGAGAATCTTCTTCGGAACAGCCTCTGCATTGAAACAAAATGAATGAAATTAAAACAAAACACCATAACAAAAGTGTGGTTTCACCCGTGAATGAATTTGATATGGCTATAAAGGATCTAAGAATTAATTATTAACCAGTGAAATTGCTATCGATCAAATCAATTGGTGCAGAAAAAAGTTCTACTACTTGAGAAATGTCACAAACCACATTTCGACTTAGGAAAAATTGTAAACATGCTCATGCATAAGCACAAACACGAACACAAATTGAATAGATTAAACCAGTGGCATATACCCTGAGAAAAACATTTAAAACACTTCTAGTATACTGAAGAGCTAAATAACATACTGTCAATGCCCAATATATTAACAGCTGCAACAAACTTGCGATGCAGCTCCACTGACCATACAACCCGGGGCTTCTTTTGGGTTGTTGGATCCTCATTTTCATGTTCATCCTCGTCAGGATCCTCATCCTCATCTCCATTCTGGTCTTTTCTTTTTTTATTAAGCTTCTGGTCAGGTACTTGATCAGGTTTGTCTCGGTTATCCAAGCTGTTTCTGTCTTTGTTATCACTTTTCTTTCTCCTAATCAAATGTTGCCAGATGGTCTTTAGCTCCTCGATTCGAACAGGCTTTAGCAAATAATAACAAGCTCCATGAGTGATCCCCTTCATCACAAGCTTTGGATCACCGTTTGCTGACAACACTGCAGTTCAACATTAATCAATTATCATGAATCCCAAATGGACAACCACATGTGGCAAAAATGTTACAATAATATGCAATGAGCATAAAACAGAACAGTAAGCAAACTTGCTAAACTAGACAGAAGAAGGTCCTAATATTTGTCTTTGGAATCAACTTACGAAATGAGTATTAATCAGACTAATACACAACTCTAAAATTGTCCAGAGATATGGGAAATCAGGATTCGGCATGAAAATGATCGTTTTCAAATGCTCTAAGGAAGTCTATGGATCTATATAGAAAATCTACAGCATGTTTTCCTTTAGAGTCTTCAAAACTAAAACACAATTTAAGATTATTAGTAACTAAATTGATACCATTTTAATTAATCGGGGGCAGTTTATCTTCAGGAAAAAAGTCCACGAACGTTTGGATTGGTTGTCTAATTATGGTTTGATTTTCCATTAAATTATTATAGAAAAAAAGTATTTTCTTGGCACTGAAATGGAAAGAAAGGTGTTAAGGAGATTAAGATGAGTTAAGTTATACCATAGACAATCAATCATTAATCAAGTAAAAAGATTCAGAATCAACCAAAACTCAGAAAATCAATGACAAATTTAGATTTATTTAGAAAAGATTCGGAAGTAAGTCATGCCAATAAATTATAAGATTTAACTTGAATACAGAACAATTTATATAAATCTACTCCAAAGAGTTAATAACCCAACACTACACGTGCAATCAATTTAGAAGATCCAACAGTTCCAGTTATTATAACACGCCAGTAGCTAAAAACATATAGAATGCTATAAGAGATAGTAAAGATTCAAATGAGTAAACAATAACCTTTATAAGCTTGTCAAAGTAGATACAATGATACATGTCGAGGTGGCTATCTCCCAAAAGTATCAAACTGAGACAAAGCAAGCAAAGAAAATAGATTTCTACTTTCCGCAAGAAGCCAAAAGCAGGACAAGAGACTTAATTTAACTCAACTAGAATTCATAATTACAAAAACTCACTACATAAAACAGTTAAATGAACAGAGAGGATCAAAAACAAAGATTATCAATCCAATGGCTTATAAATATTCATAATTGACACAACTAACCACATAAATCTGACAAAGAACTAAAACGTTAAACCTTAACAAAAAAAAAAACATGAAAACCAAAACCCATGTCCAAAAACACATGAACAAATCAATGAAACAATAAAAGAGAGAGAGAGAGAGAGAGAGAGAGAAACCATTGTACTGGCATCTACGGAGTAGAGTCTCTAGCAGTAAGAGACAAGTTGGGTCATCATCAAATGCCAAAACTCTCATACCAATAGGAAACTTCTCTTATTATCCTGGCAGATGTATATGGTGGTGGAGCAAAACGTTCATGAATCAGTCCAGATATCCTTGACCGACCGACCTGCAAGTCTCAAGTTGAGACAGGATCTTCAGCCATTAAAGACAATTCATGAACAGATAAATTAAATTCTCTCTCCTTCACAGCAGAAAACTCCTCCAGAACAGGCTACTCTTGGTTCAAGCAAACATGTCCAAGCTGAATCGCAGAGCAAGGGGGCAGAATTTCACTCACCTTCTGACCAGCTGAAGGAGAATGACGACAACGCTGCTGCTACCGAAGATGTCGAGATGAAAGATGCAACAACCGAGCCAAAATTGCAAGGAACCGTTGCATTATTGAACGAAGAACTAGTTAAAGAAACAAGTCAATCTACTAGCGATTCTCCACCTTCCGCATACCCAGTTACTCCTCCAAAAGAACCATCTTGTTCACCAGGGACAGCTGAAAAGGATGTGGGAATAGTCGATATGAACAATGAAAAAGACACCCAACAGTGATGCTGGACCAGATGAAACCACAGAGAAATCAGACTCAGGGTTGATCGTTTTAAGATGATACATACAAATGGAATACCTTTTCATGTTCCTTTTAGCTGCAACAAACTAGTTTTACAGGCTTTAGCAAAAAACTGTGACTCTAAAGTACTTTTAAACCATCATTTACCAAATTTTGGCGAGCTTGAGATTTTGTTGACTAACCTGTAGAATTTTCAGAAAATATCAAACTTCTGATCTGTACGGACAAATTGTTAAAAAACATGAGAACAGGTACTGTAGAGATCAAGAACTGGGTTCGGGACTTTTTCCAGAATTTTGAAGTATTTTTCCAGAAAAGAAAGAACAATAAGCTTTGTAATTTCAAGCTAAAAGAACATAAACATTGGCAGAATTTCGTGTGTGGTTACTGCCATCCCACTCATTTTATTTATAGAACCAAAACTTACAACGGCTATATTTTATATAACCAAAAACTTACAACGGCTATAATTTCCAAAATCAGTTATTTACAAGTTGTCCTGACAAGACTTATAACTGATTTGACAGACTTTTATTTCCTAAACTCTAAAGGATTTATAATCATCCTGAATACAAAAGGATTACTAAAACTTAAACAATAAACTTCAACCTTCAGTCTTCGAATCTTCTCAGCTGCTTCAACCTGTCAGCTTTGTTGTTACTGCCGGTCGACCGGTTCACCCAAGTGGTCGACCGGTTCACTTGAGCAGTTCTGGAATCACCTCAGGTTTCAACACTCCCCCTTGATTCCTGAGCTGCACATTCCCACCATGTTCCTTAGCTCCTCAAACCTTTCTTTTGGCAGAGTCTTTGTGAACAAGTCAGCTTGTTGTTCTTTTGAGCAGCAGTATTTCAGCTCCAATTCTCCTTCCTGCTGGAATTGCCTTAATGCATGAAATTTAATTTTCATGTGTTTAGTTCTGTCATGAAATACAGAATTCTTAGAGATAGCAATTGCAGCCATGTTGTCACATAGTAACTCAGTAGCTTCCTCTTGTTCACAGTCCAAATCCTTCAACATTTTCCTAAGCCAAACCAATTGATTGGCAGCCACAAATGCCGAAATATACTCTGCTTCAGCAGTTGAGTGGGCAACAACAGATTGCTTCTTTGAGTTCCAACAGAATATGCAATCTCCCATTGAAAAACAATATCCCGAAGTGCTCATCATTTCCTCATCACTTCCAGCCCAATCACTGTCACAAAACCCCTTCAATTTCACTGAGTTTTTCTTGGCAAAAAATATACCAAGGTCCAGTGTGCCTCTCAAGTATCTTAGCACCCTCTTTGCTGCAACATAGTGTTCTTGACTGGGATTTTGCATGAATCTCGATAAGTAGTTTACAGTGAACACTATGTCAGGCCTAGTGAAGGATAGATACAGTAGGCTTCCAATTATACTCCTGTATATGCTTGCATCTGCTGAGGGCCCATTTTCAAGTTTTGAGAGTTTCATTCCCAGCACCATAGGAGTGCTAACTGGTTTGCAATTCTCCATTGCAAACTTGCTCAGCATCTTGTTTGTGAATTGTTGTTGACATATAAAACATCCTTCCTTGGATTGAGTTATTTCCATCCCAAGGAAATATGCTAGGAGTCCAAGTTCATTCATCTCAAATTTGTTCTTCATGTTCTTCTTAAATTCGTCAACCAGATTCCCATCATCTCCCGTGATCAACAAATCATCAACATACACAGAGATTATCAAAATGTGATTTTCCACTCTTTTCACATATAGAGTGGCTTCATTCAAGCTCTTTTCAAATCCTAAACTTGATAGGTATTCATCCAACTTACCATACCAAGCTCTAGGAGCTTGTTTTAGCCCATACAAAGCCTTTTTCAGTAAATAGACTTTGTTCAGATTTGTCTCTTTTTCAAACCCTTCTGGCTGTTCAATATATATTTCTTCCTTCAAATTTCCATTCAAGAATGCTGATTTAACATCCATTTGCCAAACCAGCCACCCCTTTTGAGCAGCCAACATGAGCAGCAGCTTAATTGTGTCCATTCTTGACACAGGGGCAAATGTATCATGATAGTCTACCCCTTGTTCTTGTGAGTAACCTTTTACTACAAGTCTTGCTTTGTTCTTGTTGATTGTACCATCAGTATTGAGTTTTGTTTTGTAGATCCATTTGACACCTATAACCTTTCTATGCCTAGGTCTATCAACAAGTTCCCATGTCTCATTCTTTTCTATCATTTTTAGTTCATCTTTCATTGCAGCTACCCATACTGGGGATTCCATGGCTTCTCCAATATTACTTGGTTCTATTTCAGCTACATTACATCTCTCATGTATGTCACTTAATAACCTAGTCCCCCTCACTAATTGGTCCTCATCATCAGAATCAGTTTCTTCATTAGTCTCGGGTGCAGGTTCATTATGTGCATCTTCAATTTTCTCATCATCCCAATTCCATATTTTGTTCTCAGCCACCTTAACATTCCTAGCTATTACAGCTTGGTTTGTTTTCAAATCAAACACCTTATAGCCCTTTGATTTCGAGCTATAGCCTATCAAAATCCCAACCTCAGATTTTTGGTCCAATTTCCTTCTCTTAATCTCAGGTTGCAGCACATAACAGGGGCTGCCAAATACTTTTAGATTATCTATGTTTGGTTTATGTCCATGCCACTCTTCATGGGGTGTTTTATCTCCCAATGTTCTTGTTATCATCCTATTTAACAAATAAGAGGCAGTGCTCACAGCCTCTGCCCAAAATTTCAGGGGCATTTTCTTCTCATAGAGAAGGCATCTAGCCATCTCCATTAAGGTTCTGTTTTTCCTCTCACTCACCCCATTTTGTTGAGGGGTGTAGGGGACTGTCACTTGATGTTTAATTCCCTCTTTTACTAGGTAGTCTTCAAACTTATGAGAGGTAAACTCCCCCCCATTATCTGACCTTAAGATTTTTAAGTTGCAACTTGATTCCCTCTCGGCAGCAGCCTTAAATCTCAATAATACATCAAATACCTCCCCCTTAGTTTTGATGAAGTACACCCAACAGAATCTACTAAAGTCATCTATGAATATCACAAAGTATTTTGCACCATTTAAAGACTCATTTTGCATGGGGCCACACACATCTGTGTGTACAATTTCTAGCTTGGCAGTTGATCTACATGCATGTTGACTAAATTTTACTCTTGATTGTTTTCCTAGCTGGCATGCTTCACATACCTCAGTTTGCTCATGAATCATAGGTAGACCCTCTACTACTTGTAATTCAGCCATCTTCCTTAATGAGGCATAATTAAAATGTCCCATTCTTCTATGCCACAGAATAGAGTTTTCTGATGCACTTATGTTCATGCTAATGTGTGCTTGAGTTTCTTCAAGACTAAAGCACCTATTTTTCATTTTGGCAGTAAATAGAGGTATTCCTAGATCATCCTTAATTGTGCACAAGCCATTATCAAAGAACAAAGAGTGTCCTTCTTCAAGTAATTGACCTACACTAATCAGATTTTGGTCAATATTTGGCACATACAACACATGCTTAAAATTTCGAATTCCAGCAAAAGTTTCTATATCAACTTCCCCCTTGCCTTCTACACTTACATACTGCCCATTAGCTACTTTCACCTTTGATTTGTATTCTAAATCAAGATTTTTAAACATGCTAAGGTCTGCAGTCATGTGATTTGAACACCCACTATCAATTAACCATTTTTTTCACTAACCTCAGTGGAATTGCAGCTGTGTTCGACAATTGTAGTGAACAATTGTTCATCCTTAGGTTCCATAGCCTCTGCAACATGAGCTTGTTTCCCTTCTGAGGTGCTGTTTTTGCAGAATTTTTGGATATGTCCAAATTGCTTGCATTTTCTACATTGTGCATTCTTGAGCCAACAAAATGACTCAAGATGGTTAGTTTTCTGACAGTACTTGCATGTGGGAAATTGCTCTCTCCTTTCCTTCCCTTTTGCATTGAAGTTATTTGCATGTGTTTGATTGCTTTGCCAGTTTTTGTTCTGCCACTGTTTTCCAGAACTTGAACTTGCTCTTGGTTCTGAGTTCTTGTAGAAATTCTGAGTTTTTGATCTTCCTTTGAACCTTGCTGCAAATGCCTCTTCACCAGTGTTTTCTTGTCTGAATTGCTGCCTTTGTTCCACGGCTTGCAATGCATTTATCAATTCTTGAAGACTCATAGACGTGAAGTCCTTTGAATCTTCCAAAGAGCATATTTTGTTCTCAAACTTTTCTGGCAGGCTGACTAGTACTTTCTCCACAACCCTTGCTTCTTGAATTTCTTCTCCAAGTAGAGTCATTTGGTTTACTAACTTGGATACATTTGATGAAAACTCTTTGATGGTTTCAGATTCTTTCATCCTCAAGCCTTCAAATTGTCTCTTCAATGTCAAAATCTGCATTCTCCTAGACTTTTCATCACCTTGAAATTCAGCCTTCAATTTGTCCCAAGCATCCTTAGCCGTTTCACATGCCATGATTCTTGAGAAGATTTCCTCACTTACTGCATTGTGAATGCAAGTAAGAGCTTTGAATTTCTTTGCTCTTTGTTCATGGAAATACTTGATTTGGGTCATTGATGGGTTGTTGTTCAAGGGAACTGGTTCCCTGTCAGCCTCCACATCTTCCCATAGGTCAAACGCTTTCAAGTATATCTTCATCTTCACTGCCCAAACTCCATAGTTAACTCCTGTGAAGATTGGCGATTTCGAAGAGAATGATGCATCCATCTCTGTCAAGAACTGTCAGCTGGAGAATTTTTCTTTTTCTTGTGATTTGTTTCAAGACTTCACAATACCGAGAGCAAGATTTCCAATTAAAGAACAAACCAAGTCAAATTCCTTGATTTCAAAAAAATCTGCAAATTCTCTCGGAAAATTTTGTTTTTCCCTTTCAAGATCAATTAATCTTGAAAAAAATCTCACTTTTTCTTTAATCACTCGTGTTTCACTCAAATCCCTTTTCAAAGACCTAATTCTGCTCTGATACCATGTAGAATTTTCAGAAAATATCAAACTTCTGATCTATACGGACAAATTGTTAAAAAACCTGAGAACAGGTACTGTAGAGATCAAGAACTGGGTTCGGGACTTTTTCCAGAATTTTGAAGTATTTTTCCAGAAAAGAAAGAACAATAAGCTTTGTAATTTCAAGCTAAAAGAACATAAACATTGGCAGAATTTCGTGTGTGGTTACTGCCATCCCACTCATTTTATTTATAGAACCAAAACTTACAACGGCTATATTTTATATAACCAAAAACTTACAACGGCTATAATTTCCAAAATCAGTTATTTACAAGTTGTCCTGACAAGACTTATAACTGATTTGACAGACTTTTATTTCCTAAACTCTAAAGGATTTATAATCATCCTGAATACAAAAGGATTACTAAAACTTAAACAATAAACTTCAACCTTCAGTCTTCGAATCTTCTCAGCTGCTTCAACCTGTCAGCTTTGTTGTTACTGCCGGTCGACCGGTTCACCCAAGTGGTCGACCGGTTCACTTGAGCAGTTCTGGAATCACCTCAGGTTTCAACATAACCATGCAGCTCATTACAAACCGCTACATTTCAACTGCCTGCTAGAAGCCACATTGTTAATTTAATATCATTTTATTAATGCTCAACACTTCTTTCCTACAGCTTCAACTCGCTCAAAGGTGATGTAAGGTAATGCTGTTTCATCCTTGGGGCTTTGAAGCAGCTGTTACTGACATTTTTCTTTCTTTCCAGCTTCAGGCCGGTTGAAACCTAGGAGCAAGGCAAGGCGCATGGCTCCAATCGGACTTCTCCCAGCAAGTTTAGTTCCAATCTTCAATGGAGAGCGGCTTTTCTACTAAAGCAGTCAATGCTAACCTCTTTTTTTCCAAATATACTAGGAAGAAAGAATTGCAGAGGGTCTTCTTTCACAATAACAGTGCAAGAAAAGAAGTGAGACTGAATGTTTGTTGTCGTTATTGCTTGATTTCCTGCATTTATTCCTTGGAGTGGATGGTAGGTTTTTGAATCTTCAAAATATAATTTTGACTTTATTATCACAAATAAAATAGATTTGCAGTATAATTGTGAAAACCTGATTTTATTATCATTAGTAATAAATTTGTAGTATGATTGTATTTTAAACACCAGGTTGAACCTAAGAGAAATTTTATTAATTTTTCTACAAGAAACTGAAATAAATAAAACGAACAGAGGATTTGAGTTAAAAATTAAAAAAAAAAAGAGTAAAAATAATTAAATGATGTGTTAACTTAATTTAAAGGTCCGGATATTTATTCTTATACACTTGTTGATCATCAAAGTAAAATAAATATCTTTTTAATTCAAACAAATAAATTCGGTGTCTCTTAGAGTTAAAAGAAATCAAAAAGATTATGAGTAAATTTATTATATAAAACTTTCTAATTAATTTCTTACCATCAAATAAATTTAATATTAAAAAGTAATTTTAATTAACTAAGAATAGTAAAGTAAAATAACTACTATCTTGAAAGTAAAGGCTAGTGGCCATGAGCTGCACAAAAAACTAGTGCTTGATAAATGATAATCATTTTGAGAAAACAAGAGAACATATGCAATGAGATATGTGTAATGTTGATCATTTCATCTACCACCAACCTTTAAGTCAGATAAATATTTAATATCTTCAAATATGATTAATGGTTGACTTATTTAATTAACCTCCTGCAGCGACTTTCTCTGCTTTCGTGGAAGATGCATCTCTTCATTCCAAAACACCATTCATATCATTGTCAACCTCAGCAATGATCCACCGTCTTGAAAAACAATAATACAGCACATCTCATCATTCCAAAACAACGCCTCATTTCATCTTTATTTCGAAACTTTCAGACCACACTTCTCTCTTTTCATCAAATCTTACTTCTTTGATTTCCCCCCCAAAAAAAGACAATATGGCAGCAGAGCTTCTTCTTACGTTTACCATGGAGGAGACTTTGAACAGGGTGATTTCCATAACTGCTGAAGGGATCAGATTTGCTTGGGGATTGGAGGGCCAGCTGCAGAGACTTAAGGAGTCCTTGACCATGATCCAAGCTAAGCTCCAAGATGCAGCCACAAGGCCCGTAACAGACAGGTCTGTGAAGCTTTGGCTGGAGAGGCTACAAGATGTAGCTTATGATGCCGAAGATGTTCTAGACGAGTTTGCGTATGAGATTCTCCGAAAAGACCAGAAGAAGGGAAAGGTACGCGACTTCTTTTCACTCCACAATCCAGTTGCTTTCCGTCTGAGTATGGGTCAAAAAGTTAAGAAGATCAAAGAAGCCCTGGATGAAATCCGGGAAGATGCTGCTGGATCTGGACTTGGATTGACATTTCTACAACATGAAGATAGAGCTCAAGAAGTTTGCTTGGATCTAGATCGAGAGACAGATTCCTTCCTTGACAGCTCAGAAGTTGTAGGAAGGGAGGATGATGTCTCTATTGTTACGGATAGGCTGGCTACCTTTACGAAACAACATGTCCTTTCGGTTGTCCCTATAGTGGGGATGGCTGGCATTGGAAAAACTACTGTGGATAAAAAAGTTTGTGAAGTAGTGAGGGAGAGAGAAAACTTTGATGTGACTTTATGGGTGTGCGTTTCTAATGATTTCAGTAAAAGGAGGATTTTAGGCGAGATGTTGCAAAAGATTGATGGATCTACTGGTGGGTTGACCAATCTAGATGCAATTATTGAAAAACTTCAGCAAAAGATGAAAAATAAGACATTTTTTCTTGTTCTTGATGACGTGTGGAATGAAGACCATGGGAAGTGGGATGGTTTGAAGGAGCAATTGTTAAAAATTAGCAGCGAGAAAGGGAATGCTGTTGTTGTCACAACCCGCATACCAGAAATAGCAACCATGATGGAGACTTCTCGTGGGAGTCAGCACAAACCAAGGGGACTATCAGACGAAGAATGTTGGTCCATTATCAAGCAGAAGGTGAGTGGGGATGGAGGAGCAACATTAGCCGCAGACTTGGAGTCTATTGGAAAAGAGATTCCAAAGAAATGTGGAGGGCTTCCATTGCTTGCTAAAGTTCTGGGAGGAACACTGCGCCGAAAGGAGACACAGGAGTGGCGGTCAATTCTAAACAGTAGATTTTGGGATACAAAGGATGGAAATGAAGCTTTTCGCATATTGAGACTCAGTTTTGATTACTTGTCATCGCCAACATTGAAAAAATGTTTTGCATACTGTTCCATTTTTCCTAAGGATTTTGAAATTGAAAGGGAAGAGCTAATTCAACTATGGATGGCTGAAGGTTATCTTGGGCCATCAGACGGGAGGATGGACGGCAACAAGTGTTTCAATGACTTGCTTGCAAATTCCTTTTTCCAAGATGTTGAAAGGAACAGGTATGGGATCATAACAAGTTGCAAGATGCATGATCTTGTGCATGATCTTGCATCACAGGTCTCAAAATCAGAAACGTTAAGTGTGGAGGCGGGTTCGGAAGTAGATGGTGCATCTCAAATTCGTCATCTAAATCTCATTTCTCGTGGGGAAGTTGAGTCAATATTTCCAGCGATTGATGCTAGAAAACTGCGTATTGTTTTCTCAACGGTTGATGTATTCAATCGGCCTCGCAAATTCAAAAGCTTGAGAACTCTGAAATTGCAAAAGTCTGGTATCACTGAGTTACCAGATTCAATTTGCAAGCTGAGACATTTGAGATATCTTGATGTCTCAAATATCAGAGCATTGCCAGAATCCATTACAAACCTCTACCATCTGGAAACACTAATATTAAAAGAGTGTGCACAACTCCCAACACTTGGATGTTTTCCTCGCCTTAAGATTCTAAAGATGATCGAAATGGATACTGTAAAATGTATAGGTAATGAGTTCTATAGTAGGAGTGGAAGGGGAGGAGTATTGTTTCCGGCACTAAAAGAATTCACTCTGTTCCAAATGGATGCTCTTGAAGAATGGATGGTGGCAGGTGGAGAAGGTGATCGAGTATTTCCTTGTCTTGAAAAGTTGAGCATTCAGATGTGTGGCAAGTTAAAAAGCATTCCGTTATGTGGTCTTTTATCTCTTGTAGAATTTGAAATTGTTGGATGTCATGAACTGAGATATTTATCCGGTGAATTTGATGGCTTCACGTCTCTTCGGTTGTTGAGGATTCAGCAATGTGGAAAGCTGACATCCATTCCAAGCGTACAACACTGCACATCTCTGGTGGAATTGAGTATACGGTGGTGCACTGAGTTGATTACAATTCCTGGTGATTTTCGGGAATTGAAACATTCTCTAAAGAAATTGATTATTGAAGGTTGTAAATTGGGAGCTCTTCCAAGCGGATTACAATGTTGCGCATCTCTAGAAGAATTGACAATATGGGATTGGGCAGAGCTTACCCATATTAATGATTTACAAGAATTGTCTTCGCTTCAAAGATTATGCATTTATGATTGTCATAAGCTCATCAGTATTGATTGGCATGGTTTACAACAATTGCGTTCTCTTGTTAAATTACATATCTATAGGTGTCGGAGTATGAGCGATTTCCCAGAGGAGGATTGCATAGGCAGCCTCACCCAACTGAAGGAATTGAGAATCGGTGGTTTCTCAAGGGAGCTAGGAGGCTTTCCTTTCAGGAAATTGATGCAGAACATCTTGCTGCAGAATTCGAAGAGGAGCTAGATAAGAAAATGAAGAAGAAGGAACGGTCCAAAAACTACAACTCCACTGTCAGCAAGAAGATCAGGGGTTAATAGCTGGATTCTCGGCATGCAAATTCCAAATCCCAACTGACATGCATTTCATTTAATTCTGTAATTACTTTGTTTCCGTTATGCATTTTCTAATTACTTTTGTTTCCGTTAAGCATTTTATAATTAATTGTCTGCAATTATTTTGTTTTTATTTTCCTGTTTTAGAATATTGTAGAATCACTGCAATAACTTGTAATCTGCTCACGCCTATTTAAGGGCTGAAAACAGAGGACAATCTAAGTTTTTTCTTCACAGTAGTGTTTCTTTGTTTTGTGATTTACGTTGGTAAATCATCTTTATTACTTCCGTTCTCCTAACCAAGAATGGTTGGCTGCATAGAACATGAAAAACATAGTAAACAAAGAGATTCAAAGTTGAAGTGATAAGAAACTCATTCAAATCAAAAACAAGAACTGGCATCAGTTTGTATTGTGCAGTGTTCTATTGGGAACACCATCTTTAAACCATGTTACAGTTGAAACATATATTTGATACAGGAGAAATAATTAACAAGTTCATAAATCCTACGCATTTTTTGGGGTATAGCTGGTTAAGCGAGAGCCCAATGATAATTGAGGAAAAAGAAACTTCGTTTTCCTAGGAGATTCTCTTATTCAATGGTAAAGGCTCAGAACCTCATGCAAATTTTATAGCTAATATAAAACAGGAAAAACAAAGTCATCTCTACAGGAATGCACAGGGACATGGAGACTTGCCTGCTTGACCATTACGCTCACCAAATCTTCCAAGGAGCCAAAATTATTCCAAACAGAACCGTCCTGTGGCTTCTCTTGGCTTGGCAAATACCCATCTCTTGACCTCACTAATGTTTCCATGGCTGAACACTCAACCTCATTATGCTTCATCAATGAGGTATCAACAAAATTTGACAGTCCAGTTGAACTGAATCTTGTGGTTCTCTGAAAAAACAGGCTATTGTACCCATTACCATTAATAGGAATTGCTGAGTTTATTGAGTTAGATGGGCCATTTGAGTGGTAAGGATCATCCTGCCTGTGGTCATCCCACCCTAGAGGGCCATTATTAATTAGCTGTCCAGCATTACTGCTCACTGTAGCCACTCCCACTTGGCATGGTAGATCTGCTTTGGAGTCCTGTAAATGTATGGGAAGAGTAGAGATAGAAGAAACATCACAAGGATTGTTCCTACTTAGCAAGGCCATTGTTGACATGCTTTCTCTGATGGCACTAGGATGCAGAATAGATCGCTTAAAACAGTCATTCAATGTTAAAGAATTTGATTGGACCCCATTTGACTGAACAGCGTTGGACCAGTTGTCATTACATCTACCATGATCTGGAAAATTGGAAGAATATCTTGGATTTAAAGAGCCTGCTGAAAGAGAAGATTGCTTTCCAAATTTTTGGCCATCTTGGAGCCCTTGACCATGTTCTTCCAACATTAGGTGTTTGTTTGAAACACCAATAAAAGGGCTGTTTGAGCTTCCAGCAATTATTTTCAAATCTGAGAAACCACTGGAAACAGGGAAACTGGCTGTGTCACCAGGATGAGTAGGAAGTTCTGGAATGTATTTGATCAAGTTAGCTTGCTGGTTTGCCACGGTGCTGATCCTTTTAAGGTAAACCCTATATTTCTACAATCACAACAGTGTAGTTAGAATCATGGATGAAAAAAATTAGTTCATTTTCAATTATGCCAGGAGAGGTAAGAATATATGCCTGGAGATGACTTGCCACATTCTCTCTAGTAAGCTTTTCAGCATTCATCAAATCGAGAATCTTCTTCGGAACAGCCTCTGCATTGAAACAAAATGAATGAAATTAAAACAAAATACCATAACAAAAGCGTGGTTTCACCCATGAATGAATTTGATGTGGCTATAAAGGATCTAAGAATTAATTATTAACAGTGAAATAATCAATTGGTGCAGAAAAAAGTTCTACTACTTGAGAAATGTCACAAACCACATTTCGACTTAGGAAAAATTGTAAACATGCTCATGCATAAGCACAAACACAAACACAAATTGAATAAATTAAACCAGTGGCATATACCCTGAGAAAAACATTTAAAACACTTCTAGTATACTGAAGAGCTAAATAACATACTGTCAATGCCCAATATATTAACAGCTGCAACAAACTTACGATGGAGCTCCACTGACCATACAACCCGGGGCTTCTTTTGGGTTGTTGGATCCTCATTTTCATGTTCATCCTCATCCTCGTCAGGATCCTCATCCTCATCTCCATTCTGGTCTTTTCTTTTTTTATTAAGCTTCTGGTCAGGTCCTTCATCAGGTTTGTCTCGGTTATCCAAGCTGTTTCTGTCTTTGTTATCACTTTTCTTTCTCCTAATCAAATGTTGCCAGATGGTCTTTAGCTCCTCGATTCGGACAGGCTTTAGCAAATAATAACAAGCTCCATGAGTGATCCCCTTCATCACAAGCTTTGGATCACCGTTTGCTGACAACACTGCAGTTCAACGTTAATCAATTATCATGAATCCCGATTGGACAACCACATGTGGCAAAAATGTTACAATAATATGCAATGAGCATAAAACAGAACAGTAAGCAAACTTGTTAAACTAGACAGAAGAAGACCCTAATATTTGTCTTTGGAATCAACTTACAAAATGAGTATTAATCAGACTAATACACAACTCTAATATTGTCCAAAGATATGGGAAATCAGGATTCGGCATGAAAATGATCGTTTTCAAATGCTTTAAGGAAGTCTATGGATCTATATAGAGAATCTACAGCATGTTTTCCTTTAGAGTCTTCAAAACTAAAACACAGAAGGCAAAAGACCATGTGCAGTGTTTTTGGCTTACTGATGACAGGTAGGTCCATCTCAAGCCCCACGAGCTCAAGCAATTTGAAACCATCCATGTCTGGCATATGGACATCACTGATAACCAGATCAAACTTGTTCTTGTTTTCTCTCAGCATCCTCAATGCCGTGGTTGCCTGACTCGTCGTAGTAACTGCAGAATCCACAACCCATTTATTAAGCAAGTCCAGCATGTGAAAAATTTCACAAGCATGCCAGAAAAATAGACGAGTTAAGTTATACCATTGACAATCAATCATCAATCTAGTGATATCTTACATATTTGCAAGTAATAAAAGAGTTCTAACAATTGTATTATTATTGTTGTTATTTATGGGCCAACTTTAATACTTTATGTCCATGTTTTTTGTGTGTTCATGAATGGTATTTTCACCCTTGATTTCAGTTATGGAAGATTATTCTTGACGCACATAGCGGAAGATCTATCGGACTCACCTAATAACAATGTTTATTGAGTAGCTTTTCTTATGCACGTGCTAAGATAAGAACAACGGAATACACCTAAGCAGGTTACTTCCACCAGTCAAATGATTCAATTATTCAAGGTTTGCGTCAGAGAACCCAGGCAGCCCCCTTTACACAGATGACATTATGCTGCGCTACCCAGGCCTGAAGAGTGGAAAATTTTGGAAACAAGAGCATGATTCATTGTTACTTCATGCGGTATTGAAGTATGCCTTCTCATTACCGTCTATCACATCACTTTTATCTGTTTTAATTTTTATATGTTGCATATTTTTTTGTATTTTTCTTTACATGCCTCTAAATAGCTACTCAACTAGTTTTGTGCTGAGGCTTTGTTAATTTGGATTGAGTTTGGTTGTCTCTTAAGTGCTCTATCTCCCAATGTATGTGAGTGTGTGCACACTAGGACTTAAATTCTTTATACAAATTAAAGATTTGAATAGGGATAGGCTGAACATTGTCCAGCCCATTTTAGGACTTCCACTTGTACTCTAGTTGCCTTGCATGTTTCAGAATAAATTTGATCAGGTGTGCTCAAGTCAGTTGAATATGTTTTTGAAACTGTTTGCTCTTGCCAGAGCAGTCTTTGATATGTTAAGAATGCAACTTTCCTATGTCTGATTAAGATCCAACAATTATTACCGGATTCACCATTGGGGTTTAAGGATATTTTGCTAGAATATTATGCTTGGAACATTGCTAGAATATCATTTAAAATGAAAAAAAAATTGAATTTGGTGCAAACGGCAGTTGAAATGCCGAAACAAACAGCTTCTTATTCCTTGGAGTGGGTGGTTGGTTTTTGAATCTTCAAAATATAATTTTGACTTTATTATCATAGATGAAATAGATTTGTAGTACAATTGTGAAAACCTGATTTTATTATGACAAATAATAAAATTGTAGTATGATTGTATTGTAAAAACCAAGTTGAACAAGAAACTGAAATAAATAAAGGTTTGAGTTAAAAATTAAAAGTAAAAATAATAAATTGATGTGTTAATTTAATTTAAATATTTAGATATTTATTCTTATAAACTTGTTGATCATCAAAGTAAAAAAAATATCTTTTTAATTCAAATAAATAAATTCGATGTCTCTTAAAGATAAAAGAAATCAAAAAGATTATGAGTAAATTTATCATATAAAACTTTCTAATTAATTTCTTACCATCAAATAAATTTAATATTAAAAAGTAATTTTAATTCACTAGCAATAACAAAGTAAAATAACTACTATCTTGAAAGTAGAGGCTAGTGGCCATGTGCTGCACAAAAAACTATAGGTTGATAAACGAGAATCATTTTGAGAAAACCAGAGAACATGTGCAATGTTGATCATTTCATCTATCCCCAACCTTTAAGTCAGATAAATATTTAATATCTTCAAATATGATTGACCATTACGAGATGCTTAATTCTTGAACTTTGCAATCAATCTTAAATAATAACCTATGATACCTAGCACTGATGGTGTCCAGGCCCCGAGATTCCAGTAACCCTACACACCTTTGGACAGCTCATTCTTGTGCTTTGCCAACTTTCTCTGCTTTCTTGGAAGATGCATCTCTTCATTCCAAAACACCCTTCGTATCACTGTCAACCTCAGCAATGATCCATCGTCTTGAAAAACAATAATACAACGCATCTCATCATTCCAAAACAACGCCTCATCTCATCTTTATTTCGAAACTTTCAGACCATACTTTTCTCTTTTCATCAAATCTTACTTCTTTGATTTCCCCCGCAAAAAAAGAGACAATATGGCAGCAGAGCTTCTTCTTACGTTTACCATGGAGGAGACTTTGAACAGGGTGATTTCCATAGCTGCTGAAGGGATCAGATTTGCTTGGGGATTGGAGGGCCAGCTGCAGAGGCTTAACAAGTCCTTGACCATGATCCAAGCTAAGCTCCAAGATGCAGCCTCAAGGCCCGTAACAGACAGGTCTGTGAAGCTTTGGCTGGAGAGGCTACAAGATGTAGCTTATGATGCCGAAGATGTTCTAGACGAGTTTGCGTATGAGATTCTCCGAAAAGACCAGAAGAAGGGAAAGGTACGCGACTTCTTTTCACTCCATAATCCAGTTGCTTTCCGTCTGAGTATGGGTCGAAAAGTTGAGAAGATCAGAGAAGCCCTGGATGAAATCCGGGAAGATGCTGCTGGATCTGGGCTTGGATTGACATTTCTACAACAAGAAGATAGAGCTCAAGAAGTTTGCTTGGATCTAGATCGAGAGACAGATTCCTTGCCTGACAGCTCAGAAGTTGTAGGAAGGGAGGATGATGTCTCTATTGTTACGGATAGGCTGACTACCTTGACGAAACAACATGTCCTTTCGGTTGTCCCTATAGTGGGGATGGCTGGCCTTGGAAAAACTACTGTGGCCAAAAAAGTTTGTGAAGTAGTGAGGGAGAGAAAACACTTTGATGTGACTTTATGGGTGTGCGTTTCTAATGATTTCAGTAAAAGCAGGATTTTAGGCGAGATGTTGCAAAAGATTGATATATCTACTGGCGGGTTGACCAATCTAGATGCAATTATTGAAAAACTTCAGGAAAACCTAAAAAATAAGACATTTTTTCTTGTTCTTGATGACGTGTGGAATGAAGACCATGGGAAGTGGGATGGTTTCAAGGAGCAATTGTTAAAAATTAGCAGCAAGAAAGGGAATGCTGTTGTTGTTACAACCCGCATAACAGAAATAGCAACCATGATGGAGACTTCTCGTGGGAGTCAGTACAAACCAATGGGACTATCAGATGATGAATGTTGGTCCATTATTAAGCAGAAGGTGAGTGGGGATGGTGGAGCAACATTAGCGGCAGACTTGGAGTCTATTGGAAAAGACATTGCAAGGAAATGTGGAGGGCTTCCATTGCTTGCTAAAGTTTTGGGAGGAACACTGCGCCGAAAGGAGACACAGGAGTGGCGGTCAATTCTAAACAGTAGATTTTGGGATACAAAAGATGGAAATGAAGCTTTTCGCATATTGAGACTCAGTTTTGATTACTTGTCATCGCCAACACTAAAAAAATGTTTTGCATACTGTTCCATTTTTCCGAAGGATTTTGAAATTGAAAGGGAAGAGCTAATTCAACTCTGGATGGCTGAAGGTTATCTTGGGCCATCAGATGGGAGGATGGAAGGCAACAAGTGTTTCAATGACTTGCTTGCAAACTCCTTTTTCCAAGATGTTGAAAGGAAAAAGTATGGGATCATAAGAAGTTGCAAGATGCATGATCTTGTGCATGATCTTGCATTGCAGGTCTCAAAATCAGAAACGTTAAGTGTGGAGGCGGGTTTGGAAGTAGATGGTTCATCTCAAATTCGTCATCTAAATCTCATTTCTCGCGGGGAGGTTGAGTCAATATTTCCTGCGATTGATGCTAGAAAACTGCGTACTTTTTTCTCAACGGTTGATGTATTCAGTCGGCCTCGAAAATTCAAAAGCTTGAGAGCTCTGAAATTGCAAAAGTCTGGTATCACTGAGTTACCGGATTCAATTTGCAAGCTGAGACATTTGAGATATCTTGATGTCTCGAATATCAGAGCATTGCCAGAATCCATTACAAACCTCTACCATCTGGAAACACTAATATTAAGAGAGTGTGCACAACTCCCAACACTTGGATGTTTTCCTCGCCTTAAGATTCTAAAGATGATTGAAATGGATACTGTAAAATGTATAGGTAATGAGTTCTATAGTAGGAGTGGCAGGGGAGGAGTACTGTTTCCAGCACTAAAAGAACTCACTCTGTTCGAAATGGATGGTCTTGAAGAATGGATGGTAGCAGGTGAAGAAGGTGATCGAGTATTTCCTTGTCTTGAAAAGTTGAGCATTCAGTGGTGTGGCAAGTTGAAAAGCATTCCGATATGTGTTCTTTCATCTCTTGTAGAATTTGAAATTGTTGGATGTCATGAATTGAGATATTTATCTGGTGAATTTGATGGCTTCACGTCTCTTCAGTTGTTGAGCATTGAGGGATGTGGAGAGCTGACATCCATTCCAAGCGTACAACACTGCACATCTCTGGTGGAATTGAGTATACGGTCGTGCACTGAGTTGATTACAATTCCTGGTGATTTCCGGGAATTGAAATATTCTCTGAAGAAATTGATTATTACAAGTTGTAAATTGGGAGCTCTTCCAAGCGGATTACAATGTTGCGCATCTCTAGAAGAATTGGACGTATGCGATTGCGCAGAGCTTATCCATATTAATGATTTACAAGAATTGTCTTCGCTTCAAAGATTATGCATTTATGGTTGTTATAAGCTCATCAGTATTGATTGGCATGGTTTACGACAATTGCGTTCTCTTGTTGAATTACAAATCTATGCGTGTAGAAGTTTGAGAGATTTCTCAGAGGAGGATTGCATAGGCAGCCTCACCCAACTGAAGGGATTGAGAATCGGTGGTTTCTCGGGGGAGCTGGAGGCTTTTCCTGCAGGACTGTTAAAGTCAATCAACTTTAGTGGGTCCCTGGTGATAGATGGATGGGATAAACTGAAGAGTGTACCACATCAACTCCAACACCTCACTGCCCTCAAGTCACTGACTATATGGAGTTTCAAAGGAGATGAATTTGAGGAAGCTTTGCCAGAATGGTTGGCCAACCTTTCTTCCCTTCAGTATCTTTCTATTCAATACTGCAAGAATCTCAAGTATCTACCAAGTTCGACAGCCATTCAACGCCTCTCCAAATTAGAGCATTTGAATATCTCGGGATGTCCACTTCTTGAAGAAAATTGTATGAAGGAGATGAATGGCTGTGAGTGGCCCAAGATTTCTCATATCCCAAAAATCAGAACACCTTTAACGTACAAGTTCCGGTAAGTAGGGATTTAGTTTTCTCTTACTTTGTATGCATATTAAAATTTTCAAATTAATAAAAACAATTATTAGACTTCCTTCTTCTAAAAAAATAAATGATTCTTTTTTTTCTCCTATTACAACCTATAAATCTGATAAAATTAATCAATAGCCATCCAACATTTGAAAATCATCAACTCTATATACGCACATTTTTTTTCGAAAGTAGTTAAACTGTTGTAGAGTTTTTTTTCTACACTATTTTTCACTAACTTTCATATTGGAACTTGCTTTTTTTTTTTTAATTGTATTCATTGAATTGAATAAGCTTTCTATACAACTAAAGTAACATTCAGCATAAATCATAATATTTTTAGTATCAGTTACAAAGTCTATGTCCCACTCGTATTATTCCCCATTTTTCTTTCTCTATTCAATTGATATCTTTCCAAGACTAGCACCATGTTGCTTGTTTTTAACTTATCATAATGTGCAGGAGAAACCTCGGAGTCTAAAAGAAGCCATGGAATGGTTATTTGAAGCTTATGCAGATTAGTATTTGTCAAGCTGGGAAGTGGATAAAAGGTTATGTATATTTGTCATAATGCTAGAAAATGGATGGAGCTGGCAGCTTATCTCGGAGATAAACCACCTTAATATAGATATGAATGAGTTTTTATGTGTATGCAATGTAGCTTCTATTAGTCCTCAAAGAGCGTGGCGTGATGGTAAAGAGCCTGCGATTTGCACAACAGGTCTCAAGTTTGAGTTAGGGTGTGGCTTGTGTGGGGTTTTTACTCCCCTTTGTAAGAGTTTGTGATGGTCAGGGTCCTACTAGCTCACCTGGGCCCATAAAGTGTGTTTTCCGAAGGGTGAATTTTCTTCGAATAAAAAATAAATGTAGCTTGTATTGTTTTCTATTAGTTTTTTTTTAAGTTTGACAAATTTGTGAAGCATTTAGGAATTTAAGTTTTATGAAGCAATATATGTTGACAACCTTTGGACAACGTTTTAAGAAAGAATTGCAGAGGGTCTTCTTTCCTGCATTTATTCCTTGGAGTGGGTGGTTGGTTTTTTAAACTTTAAAATGTAATTTTGATTTTATTATCACAGATAAAATAGATTTGTAGTATAATTGTGAAAACCTGATTTTACTATCACAAATAATAAATCTGTAGTATGATTGTATGTAAAAATCAGGTTGAACCTAAGATAAATTTTATTTAATTTTTCTACAAGAAATTGAAATAAATAAAATGAGCAGAGGATTTGAGTTAAAAAAAAAATTAAAAATCTAAAAATAAAAATAATAAATCGATGTGTTAACTTGATTCAAAAGTCTAGATATTCATTTTTATAAACTTGTGTTGATCATCAAAGTAAAATAAATATATCTTTTTAATTCAAATAAACAAATTCGATCTCTTAAAATTAAAAAAAAAATCAACATGCATGTGATGTGGGGATCGTGTATTGCAATAATTTGTAGGCCCTTGTGGTTTTCTTCTTCGGCCAAACAACAGAGTTTACGTTGTCGGTGCCAACTAATTTTCATCAATTGGCCTTAGAATAACTCATAATTTCCTTTGGGAGATTATTCGAGCTCATGGAGAGGAGGTGTAGGGTTTATTTAAAAACTTTCATGTTTCTATAAGCTTTAGAGCATCTCCAATAGCAAAACTCATTTTAGAGACTTTTAAATAGTATAAATATAGTTTTTATTTATTTATAATATATACTTCAATAGTAAAAATCATTTAAACGACAATCATCAAATTGTATTTTGTCACCAATACCAACGTGGAAGTTATAGCTTTTTTGTTCAAGATGTTACAAATAGCATATGAGAGAGGGAACAACCATTTTGGCTGTTTTGATAGCACAACCGTCGAAGCTAAAAAAATTAAACAAAAATACTAAAAAGATTTTTTTTACCTTTAACTCTCCTGATAGCACTGGCGTTGGAGTTGCCACTAAAGAGAGTTTTTTTTCTTTCAAAATACATGCTACTAGAAATATTCTGGTGGAATTTGTCTGGTGAGAGAGACAGGAACCAAATTTCTGATCAATAGTAAGTGGAGGCACTGTTCTTGGTAGAAATGATAGTTTTTTTTTTCATATCTCAATGTCACCAATAATGTCAAACACTTGTTCTTCTGGTCTCATGAACAGTGCATTTTCCCAGTTCTAAACCAAGCTCTTGGGAATGCTATGAGATTGCAATGCTCTGCTTAATCAACTAGGTAAAACACAAATTACTCTGCCGAATTTGAGAAGGACAAAACAACTGTAATTAACATACAGTTCTAAGTGGTATGCATGGATAAGTTGAGTATCAATTACACCAGGAATAACTCATCTGCAAGAAAGCACAAGGCTTCTGCATATCATTCTCTCTGGAAGCCTTGGCAGTTTAAATCTTTATATGCATGTCACCACCACATCCTCCATGTTATCAAGCCTAGGATTAAAGCTGATGAAGTGATATCGAACACTAAAATGCTGAAAAGGGAGGTGAATCGAGAATGATTCACTGACTAGGCAAGACCGTGTTTTCGTCGAGTAATCTCCTAAAGGATAACTCCAGGTGAAAGGACATGACATGCAATTCTAGGACTTTGGAGGGGCCTTCATGTTTTAAGGCTAGAAAAATCTTTTCTTGAAAAATAATACTCCCAAGATTATCCAAAACACACACAGAGACAGATACTCACCCAGACTCTTCTCCTAACCAAGAATGGTTGGCTGCATAGAACATGAAAAACATAGTAAACAAAGAGATTCAAAGTTGAAGTGATAAGAAACTCATTCAAAACAAAAACAAGAACTGGCATCAGTTTGTATTGCGCAGGGTCCTATTGGGAACACCATCTTTAAACCATGTTACAGTTGAAACATATATTTTATAGTCAGGAAATAATTAAAAAGTTCATAAATCCTAACGCATTTTCTAGCGTATAGCTGGTTAAGCGAGAGCCAAACGATAATTGAGGGAAAAGAAACTTCGTTTGCCAAGGAGATTCTCTTATTCAATGGAAAAGGCTCAGAACCTCATGCAAATATATAGCTAATATACAGCAGGAAAAACAAATACATCTCTACAGGAATGCACAGGGACATGGAGACTTGCCTGATTGACCATCACGCTCACCAAATCTTCCAAGGAGCCAAAATTATTCAAAACAGAACCGTCCTGTGGCTTCTCTTGGCTTGGCAAATACCCATGTCTTGACCTCACTAATGTTTCCATGGCTGAACACTCAACCTCATTATGCTTCATCAATGAGGTATCGACAAAATTTGACAGTCCAGTTGAACTGAATCTTGTGGTTCTCTGAAAAAACAGGATATTTGCATCCAAATTGCACGCATTGGGATTCCCATTACCATTAATAGGAATTGCTGAGTTGATTGAGTTAGATAGGCCATTTGAGTGGTAAGGATCATCCTGCCTGTGGTCATCCCACCCTAGAGGGCCATTATTAATTAGCTGTCCAGCATTACTGCTCACTGTAGCCACTCCCACTTGGCATGGTAGATCTGCTTTGGAGTCCTGTAAATGTATGGGAAGAGTAGAAATAGAAGAAACATCACAAGGATTATTCCTACTTTGCAAGGCCATTGTTGACATGCTTTCTCTGATGGCACTAGGATGCAGAATAGATCGCTTAAAACAGTCACTCAATGTTAAAGAATTTGATTGGACCCCATTTGACTGAACAGCGTTGGACCAGTTGTCATTACATCTACCATGATCTGGAAAATTGGAAGAATATCTTGGATTTAAAGAGAAGATTGCTTTCCAAAATTTTGGCCATCTTGGAGCCTTTGACCATGTTCTTCCAACATTAGGTGTTTGTTTGAAACACCAACAAAAGGGCTGTTTGAGCTTCCAGCAATTATTTTCAAATCTGAGAAACAGGGAAACTGGCTGTGTCACCAGGATGAGTAGGAAGTTCTGGAATGTATTTGATCAAGTTAGCTTGCTGGTTTGCCACGGTGCTGATCCTTTTAAGGTAAAGCCTATATTTCTACAATCACAACAGTGTAGTTAGATTCATGGATGAAAAAAATTGGTTCATTTTCAATTATGCCAGGAGAGGTAAGAATATATGCCTGGAGATGGCTTGCCACATTCTCTCTAGTAAGCTTTTCAGCATTCATCAAATCGAGAATCTTCTTCGGAACAGCCTCTGCATTGAAACAAAATGAATGAAATTAAAACAAAACACCATAACAAAAGAGTGGTTTCACCCATGAATGAAATTGATATGGCTATAAAGGATCTAAGAATTAATTATTAACCAGTGAAATTGCTATCAATCAAATCAATTGGTGCAGAAAAAAGTTCTACTACTTGAGAAATGACACAAACCACATATCGACTTAGGAAAAATTGTAAACATGCACATGCATAAGCACAAGCACAAACACAAATTGAATAAATTAAACCCACACGCACAAGCACAGATTGAATAAATTAAACCAGTGGCATATACCCTAAGAAAAACATTTAAAACACTTCTAGTATACTGAAGAGCTAAATAACATACTGTCAATGCCCAACATATTAACGGACGCAACAAACTTGCGATGCAGCTCCACTGACCATACAACCCGGGGCTTCTTTTGGCTTGTTGGATCCTCATTTTCATGCTCATCCTCATCCTCGTCAGGATCCTCATCCTCATCTCCATTCTGGTCTTTTCTTTTTTTATTAAGCTTCTGCTCAGGTACTGCTTCACTACTTCCTTGATCAGGTTTGTCTCGGTTATCCAAGCTGTTTCTGTCTTTGTTATCACTTTTCTTTCTCCTAATCAAATGTTGCCAGATGGTCTTTAGCTCCTCGATTCGAACAGGCTTGAGCAAATAATAACAAGCTCCATGAGTGATCCCCTTCATCACAAGCTTTGGATCACCGTTTGCTGACAACACTGCAGTTCAACATCAATCAATTATCATGAATCCCAATTGGACAACCACATGTGGCAAAAATGTTACAATAATATGCAATGAGCATAAAACAGAACAGTAAGCAAACTTGTTAAACTAGACAGAAGAAGACCCTAATATTTGTCTTTGGAATCAACTTACAAAATGAGTATTAATCAGACTAATACACAACTCTAAAATTGTCCAAAGATATGGGAAATGAGGATTCAGCATGAAAATGATCGTTTTCAAATGCTTTAAGGAAGTCTATGGACTATATAGAGAATCTACAGCATGTTTTCCTTTAGAGTCTTCAAAACTAAAACACAGAAGGCAAAAGACCATGTGCAGTGTTTTTGGCTTACTGATGACAGGTAGGTCCATCTCAAGCCCCACGAGCTCAAGCATTTTAAAACCATCCATGTCTGGCATATGGACATCACTGATAACCAGATCAAACTTGTTCTTGTTTTCTCTCAGCATCCTCAATGCAGTGGTTGCCTGAGTCGTCGTAGTAACTGCAGAATCCACAACCCATTTATTGAGCAAGTCCAGCATGTGAAAAATTCCACAGGCATGCCAGAAAAATAGACGAGTTAAGTTATACCATAGACAATCAATCATTAATCAAGTAAAAAGATTCAGAATCAACCAAAACTCAGAAAATCAATAACAAATTTAGATTTATTTAGAAAAGATTCGGAAGTCATGCCAATAAATCATAAGATTTAACTTGAATACAGAACAATTTATATAAATCTACTCCAAAGAGCTAATAACCCAACACTACACGTGCAATCAATTTAGAAGATCCAACAGTTCCAGTTATTATAACACGCCAGTAGCTAAAAACATAGAATGCTATAAGAGATAGTAAAGATTCAAATGAGTAAACAATAACCTTTATAATCTTGTCAAAGTAGATACAATGATACATGTCTAGGTGGCTATCTCCCAAAAGTATCAAACTGAGACAAAGCAAGCAAAGAAAATAGATTTCTACTTTCCGCAAGAAGCCAAAAGCAGGACAAGAGACTTAATTTAACTCAACTAGAATTCATAATTACAAAAACTCACTACATCAAACAGTTAAATGAGCAGAGAGGATCAAAAACAAAGATTATCAATCCAATGGCTTATAAATATTCATAATTTACACAACTAACTACATAAATCTGACAAAGAACTAAAACATTAAACATTAACAAAAAAAACATGTAAACCAAAACCCATGTCCAAAAACACATGAACAAATCATTGTACTGGCATCTACGGAGTAGAGTCTCTAGCAGTAAGAGACAAGTTGGGTCATCATCAACTGCCAAAACTCTCATACCAATAGGAAACTTCTCTTATTATCCTGGCAGATTTATATGGTGGTGGAGCAAAACGTTCATGAATCAGTCCAGATATCCTTGACCGACCGACCTGCAAGTCTCAAGTTGAGACAGGATCTTCAGCCATTAAAGACAATTCATGAACAGATAAATCAAATTCTCTCTCCTTCACAGCAGAAAACTCCTACTTCAGAACAGGCTACTCTTGGTTCAAGCAAACATGTCCAAGCTGAATCGCAGAGCGAGGCAGAATTTCATTCACCTTCTGACCAACTGAAGGAGAATGACGACAACGCTGCTGCTACCGAAGTTGTTGAGATGAAAGATGCAACAACCGAGCCAAAATTGCAAGGAACGGTTGCAGTATTGAACGAAGAACTAGTTAAAGAAACAAGTCAATCTACTAGCGATTCTCCACCTTCCGCATACCCAGTTACTCCTCCAAAAGAACCATCTTGTTCACCAGGGACAACTGAAAAGGAGGTGGGAATGGTCGATATGAATAATGAAAATGACACCCAACACTGATGCTGTACCAAATGAAACCACAGAGAAATCTGACTCAGGGTTGATCATTTTAGATGATACATACAAATGGAATACCTTTTCATGTTCCTTTTAGCTGCAACAAACTAGCTTTGCAGGCTTTAGCAGAAAAAACTGTGACTCTAAAGTACTTTTAAACCATCATTTACCAAATTTTGGCGAGCTTGAGATTTTGTTGACTAACCATGCAGCTCATTACAAACCGCTACATTTCAACTGCCTGCTAGAAGCCAGATTGTTAATTCAATATCATTTTATTAATGCCCAGCAATTCTTTCCTACAGCCTCAACTCGCTCAAAGGTGATGTTAGGTAATGCTGTTTCATCCTTGGGGCTTTGAAGCAGCTGTTACTGACATTTTTCTTTCTTTCCAGCTTCAGGCCGGTTGAAACCTAGGAGCAGGGCAAGGCGCATGGCTCCAATCGGACTACTCCCAGCAAGTTTAGTTCCAATCTTGAATGGAGAGCAGCTTTTCTACTAAAGGAGTCAATGCTAACCTCTTTTTTTCCAAATATACTAGGAAGAAAGAATTGCAGAGGGTCTTCTTTCACAATAACAGTACAAGAAAAAGAAGTGAGACTGAATGCTTGATATCGTTATTGCTTGATTTCCTGCATTTATTCCTTGGAGTGGATCGTAGGTTTTTGAATCTTCAAAATATAATTTTGACTTTATTATCACAGATAAAATAGATTTGTAGTATAATTGTGAAAACCTGATTTTATTATCACAAGTAATAAATTTGTAGTATGATTGTATTGTAAACACCAGGCTGAACCTAAGAGAAATTGTATTTAACTCTTCTACAAGAAACTGAAATAAATAAAACGAACAGAGGATTTGAGTTAAAAATTAAAAAAAAAAAAGAGTAAAAATAATAAAATGATGTGTTAACTTAATTTTAAGGTCCGGATATTTATTTTTATAAACTTGTTGATCATCAAAGTAAAATAAATATATTTTTAATTCAAATAAATAAATTCGATCTCTTAAAGTTAAAAGAAATCAAAAAGATTATGAGTAAATTTATTATATAACACTTTCTAATTAATTTCTTACCATCAAATAAATTTAATATTAAAAAGTAATTTTAATTCACTAGCAATAGTAAAGTAAAATAACTACTATCTTGAAAGTAAAGGCTAGTGGCCATGAGCTGCACAAAAAACTAGTGCTTGATAAATGAGAATCATTTTGAGAAAACAAGAGAACAAATGCAATGAGATATGTGTAATGTTGATCATTTCATCTACCGCCAACCTTTAAGTCAGATAAATATTTAATATCTTCAAATATGATTAATGGTTGACTTATTTAATTAACCTCATGCAGCGACTTTCTCTGCTTTCGTGGAAGATGCTGCCAACTACCATCAATCAAGTGGTAAGTATAGGGAATTATTTATTGATTTATTTTTGTCTTCTTCCTTCATCTTTTTCTCCCACCTTCGTTTCTTGCATGCCAGCAACATTTCAGGCATTTGCTCCATCAGTTTGGCGGTCTTTGCCCGTCTTTGTCCTTTCATCTTGGTTCTCATTTCTTTCCCTGCGAGGAGGACTTCCTTGCGAAGTCTTGCGCGTCGGCGAGCACTGATGTGGAGTGGTGTACACGCCTTTGGACAGCTCATTCTTGTGCTTTGCCAACTTCTCTTTCCATGGATAGTAGATGGGAGCAACTTTCTCTGCAGCAACTTTCTCTTCTTTTCGTGGAAGATGATGCCACATACCACCAATCAAGTAGTAAGTATATGGAGGAAGGGACCCTCTTGCAGCGACTTTCTCTGCTTTCTTGGAAGATGCATCTCTTCATTCCAAAACACCCTTCATATCACTGTCAACCTACCCATCGTCTTTAAAAACAATAATACAACGCATCTCATGATTCCAAAACAACACCTCATTTCATCTTTATTTCGAAACTTTGAGACCACACTTGTAAGTATGATTGTAGTATACACTAGAGATTTGTAGTATAATTGTGAAAACCTGATTTTATTATCATAAGTAATAAATTTGTAGTATGATTGTATTGTAAACACCAGGTTGAACCTAAGAGAAATTTTATTTAACTCTTCTACAAGAAACTGAAATAAATGAAACGAACAGAGGTTTCAGTTAAAAAATTAAAAAAAAAACTAAAATAAAAATAATAAATCGATGTGTCAACTTAATTTAAAAGTCTTGTTGATCATCAAAGTAAAATAAATATCTTTTTAGTTCAAAAAAATAAACTGATGTCTCTTAAAGTTAAAAAAATAAAAAAGATTATGAGTAAATTAATCATAGAAAACTTTCTAATTAATTTCTTACCACTAAATAAATTTAATATTAAAAAGTAATTTTAATTCACTAGCAATAATAAAGCAAAATAACTATCTTGAAAGTAAAGGCTAGTGGCCATGAGCTACACATGAAACTAGTGCTTGATAAACAAGAATCATTTTGAGAAAACAAGAGAACATATGCAATGAGATATGTTGATCATTTCATCTACCACCAACCTTTAAATCAGATAAATATTTAACATTTAATATCTTCAAATATGATTAATGGTTGATTGACTTACTTAATTAACTTACGAGATGCTTAATTCTTGAACTTTGCAATCAATCTTAAATAATAAAATTAATATTTCAGAGTTATTAACTCATTATTAGGTTAAATATTCTTTAATAAAGTTGACAATAACCTATGATACCTAGCTATCTTGGAAATATTTAGGGTTTTGTCCATGATTTATCCCTTCTAAACGTTTTGTTTATTACACTAACAACTTATCCTTGTAGTCAAAAAATACTAATATCAATCAGACTCTAAAATATGAACAAGTAGAGATCAATCATGTTTTGATTGTTTTCAAGATGTTTTTTTCTAAAAAATATATTAAAATAATATTTTTATTTTTAATATCAATATTTGTTTTTAAAACACAAAAAACGGCTCACAAAATGATTCACTTAATATCAATATTTATTTTTAATATCTTCATATGTTTTTAAATAAATAAAAATATAAATTTGCTCTATACAGAGAGAGATATTATAGATTAAAAAAATAATTTTTTTTATACAACAAGTAATTAAAAAAGTGTTGAATATGATCGTAATTCCAATTATATCCTAGATGATTTTTTTACCACATATTGTAGCGCGCGAAAATAGACAGGGATTGCAGAGGCCTTCACGTATGGATATTGTTCGTGATGACATTGCAAATAGTTTGATGAAAGAATAAAAAAAAGTGTCCATTTTACTTGAATTATTCCTTACATTATGAAATTATGATTATTAATACAATCTATATATACATAAATATATATAAATAAATATGTGTGTATATGTTTATGCCTTTAAAGTAATTTTACAAATTAAAAGCAATATGAAAAACTTGGTAACCAAACACTTGAAACTGTTTTTTTTTCAACCTCAAACTCAACCACAGTTTACCAAACACTTCACTGCTTATTTTGAACCGCGGTAAAAGCATTTTTTATGAAACTGTTTTTTTTTCAACCTCAACCACAACAGTAACCGCAATACCAAACACACTTGGTTCTCATTTCTTTCCTCTCCGGGTCATATGTGTTGGCGTGTGTGCGTAAGTTCAGGAAAGAGATTTCCTAATTAATGTAGTTGACCAATTCTTGTATAATTAGGACTCTGTTTCCTAGTTTATTTTGTTTCCTTGTAAAACCACTAAACCCTATGTAAACATATAAAGAGCTCCGTATGGAGATGAATACAATTATTCAAGTTTTTACCCAAACATATTATCTAAACAGCTAAAACAGATCACGACCCAATGCACTGTTCACCAAGACACAAAATACTGTGGACGGTTACTGTTGTGCTCAAATTTTCGGGTCGGTTCGATTCGTCCAGTTCTTTAGTTCTACTGTTTATTTTTCATTTTTGAACAGTGAAATAATGAATTTGTCCCTCAAAGAAAACAAAAAAGGCCACTGGACTGAGGGGCTCGACGATAATTGCACAATTTCGACCTAGTCATGCTGACTGGTTTATTTATTTTTTAATATTTCTTTACATAGTGAAATAACCATTTTGTCCCTAGAAAACGACAAAACCAAGGTCTGGCCGGGAGGGGGTGTCCCGGTAATTTATCAATTTTTTATTCTTTTTTTCGCTGATTTACTGTTGGCGCGTCGTCGAACACGCCATACGTTTCCGCACTCACGCGTGTTTAAGGCGGCGCGTGCAGCATATTCCGGCGTCCAAAAATACCAAACCGGTGTCTTTTCAACCATGTTCTTTTCCCCCTGGTGCAGCGAGTGTGAGTCCACGGTGGTTAGAGATGTGTAAATGGACGTTCGAAATTTTCCCACCCTTTTCTCTCTCCGGCCTGCGCATGCTGACGTCAGCGCAACTGTTTTTTTATATTTCATTTCAGTCCCTGAACTTTCAATTTATTTTTTTACGGTCCTTATTGCAATTATATAGGTTTTGATTCTTTTCAATTTCGTCCTTCAATTGAAATTGATTATATATTGTAGTTTCATTTAGGTCCTCATTCTTTGAATTTTCGGTTTGGTTTGGAATCCTTAATATTTTTGGTACCAAATTTTTGATTTATTTCAATTTTATCCTTCCATGCAAATTTATTATAAATCCTTAATATTTTCGGTATCAAAGTTTGATTTTCTTCAATTTTATCCTTCCATACAAATTAATTATAGATTTCAGTTTCATTTCGGTCCTAATTCTTTTAATTTCTGATTTTATTTTAAATTAAATTTGTCCTTCAAATTAAGTTTATTACATATGTTTTTTTTTATTTTATCCCTTATACTTTTAATCTTGGATTTTATTTTAGTTCCTTTATTTTTTTATACATATTTCTTACATATTTCCTATTTCTATCAATGTTTATATATACATACTCTTAGTTTTTGTTTCCAATTTTTATTTATTTCCAATGTTATTAAGTTTTCCTATTTAATGTCTAAATTTTAATATATGTTGGTGATCATTTGAAAATTAATAATTATAATAATTTCTCTTTTTTTTTACTTCAGGTCAAATAATTTCTTAAAATCTAATAATATTTATTTTTATTTAGTCATTTATTTTGTTTTTTAATTGTTTTTTTTTATATTGTTAGGCCTTAAATTTTCTAATTATTATAGATGAGACATTCAATATAATGATAATGATTATTTGTTAGTTTTGTTTTCTTTTAAATATGTCAGACTATTTATATTTTTTTATATTTATTTAATATTAGCGCCTTAAAATATATATATAACCTAGGTTTTTCAGGAAAAAAATCACTATCATTGCTCTAAAATAATTTAAATATAATAATATGAGTGATAAATCTTATAAAATAAAAAAATTATGGAATATTTTATTGTAACAATAATCATGGTCTCACAAATTTTTATTATTTCCATTGTTATTAAGGTTTTTCTTAAATATTTACATTTTAATTTGTATTGATGATAATTTTAAAATTGATATTTTTTTATTTTTTCTCTTTGTTGTTTTTTAAATTCTTTTTATTTATCTTTCAAGTCAATTTTTTTTTAAATCTACCTATATTTGTTTTGTCATTTATTTAGGTTTTTCTCTTATAAATATGTGAGAGTACTTATATATTTTAATATTTATTTAATATTAGCGCCTTAAAATATATTTAGAGACAGAAAAAAATGACCTAGGATTTTTTATGGAACAAAAAAAATAATATCAGTGTTCTTAAATACTTTTAATATAATAATATGAGGAATAAATCTTATAAAATAAAAAAAATGATTTTGTCTTTTAATTCTAATTTTGTCCTCTTTTGTTTAAGCTTATTTCTTAAAAAAATTTGATTCTTGGATTTTAGATTGTTTTTGTAAAAAAAAATATATATATATATATATATATATAATATTTCAGATCTGATATTACTGGGGGAAAAATACAATTTACAAACAAAATGAGTAGAAAAATTTACCCAAATTATCTACAATTAAAAAATATATGAATCACTTCCCCTGTGTTTCGATTACACTGTTCCTTTTAGGCATAAAAAAATCATTTATAATAGATTTGATCTATTACAATTTCATTAATTAAATATTAAAATAACTAATTAAAATAAATAAAAAAATCAATTAATTTTCTATATACGAAAAAGTCTAAAACGCGAGCAAATCACCTTGTATTTCTACTATATGGCCAGCCTTCCCCTGCGAGTAGCCGAGAGAGATTATGTTGTGAGGATGGAAATGATAGCAAGAAGATTTTGGTTGGTGAGTTGGCCTTGCTTCATTGGTTCTTTGTGGATTTGAGATTTTTTGCCCTAAATGCCACCGGTGTCCCTGGAATTTTCCACGCCACTCTGTCTAACCTCTCTGGGTCATATGGCCACCCTTCCCCTGCAAAGTCTTGCGCGGCGGCGAGCCTTTGGACAGCTCATTCTTGTGCTTTGCCAACTTCTCTTTCCATGGATAGTAGATGGGAGTAACTTTCTCTGCAGTAACTTTCTCTTCTTTTCGTGGAAGATGATGCCACATACCACCAATCAAGTAGTAAGTATATGGAGGAAGGGACCCTCTTGCAGCAACTTTCTCTGCGTTCATGGAAGATGATGCCAATTACCACCAATCAAGTAGTAAGTATAGGGAGGAAGGGACCCTCATGCAGCAACTTTCTCTGCTTTCATGGAAGATGATGCCAATTACCACCAATCAAGTAGTAAGTATATGGAGGAAGGGGCCCTCATGCAGCGACTTTCTCTTCATTCCAAAACACAATTCATATCACTGTCAACCTCAGCAATGATCCATCGTCTTGAAAAACAATAATACAACGCATCTCATCATTCCAAAACAACACCTCATTTCATCTTTATTTCGAAACATTCAGACCACACTTCTCTCTTTTCATCAAATCTTACTTCTTTGATTTCCCAAAAAAAAAAAGACAATATGGCAGCAGAGCTTCTTCTTCCGTTTACCATGGAGGAGACTTTGAACAGGGTGATTTCCATAGCTGCTGAATGGATCGGATTTGCTTGGGGATTGGAGGGCCAGCTGCAGAGCCTTAAGGAGTCCTTGACCATGATCCAAGCTAAGCTCCAAGATGAAGCCAGAAGGCCCGTAACAGACACGTCCGTGAAGCTTTGGCTGGAGAGGCTACAAGATGTAGCTTATGATGCCGAAGATGTTCTAGACGAGTTTGCGTATGAGATGCTCCGAAAAGACCAGAAGGGAAAGGTACGTAACTTCTTTTCATTCTACAATCCAGTTGCTTGCCGTCTGAGTATGGGTCGAAAAGTTAAGAAGATCAAAGAAGCCCTGGATGAAATCCGGGAAGATGCTGCTGGATCTGGGCTTGGATTGATATTTCAACAACAAGAAGATAGAGCTCAAGAAGTTTGCTTGGATCTAGATCGAGAGACAGATTCCTTCCTTGACAGCTCAGAAGTTGTAGGAAGGGAGGATGATGTCTCTATTGTTACGGATAGGCTGGCTACCTTGACGAAACAACATGTCCTTTCGGTTGTCCCTATAGTGGGGATGGCTGGCCTTGGAAAAACTACTATGGCTAAAAAAGTTTGTGAAGTAGTGAGGGAGAGAAAAGACTTTGATTTGACTTTATGGGTGTGCGTTTCTAATGATTTCAGTAAAAGGAGGATTTTAGACGAGATGTTGCAAAAGATTGATAAATCTATTGGTGGATTGACCAATCTAGATACAATTATTGAAAAACTTCAGGAAAAGCTGAAAAATAAGACATTTTTTCTTGTTCTTGATGACGTGTGGAATGAAGACCATGGGAAGTGGGATGGTTTCAAGGAGCAATTGTTAAAAATTAGCAGCAAGAAAGGGAATGCTGTTGTTGTTACAACCCGCATAACAGAAATAGCAACCATGATGGAGACTTCTCGTGGGAGTCAGTACAAACCAATGGGACTATCAGATGATGAATGTTGGTCCATTATTAAGCAGAAGGTGAGTGGGGATGGTGGAGCAACATTAGCGGCAGACTTGGAGTCTATTGGAAAAGACATTGCAAGGAAATGTGGAGGGCTTCCATTGCTTGCTAAAGTTTTGGGAGGAACACTGCGCCGAAAGGAGACACAGGAGTGGCGGTCAATTCTAAACAGTAGATTTTGGGATACAAAGGATGGAAATGAAGCTTTACGCATATTGAAACTCAGTTTTGATTGCTTGTCATCGCCAACATTGAAAAAATGTTTTGCATACTGTTCCATTTTTCCTAAAGATTTTGAAATTGAAAGGGAAGAGCTAATTCAACTCTGGATGGCTGAAGGTTATCTTGGGTCATCAGATGGGAGGATAGAAGGCAACAAGTGTTTCAATGACTTGCTTGCAAATTTCTTTTTCCAAGATGTTGAAAGGAACATGTATGGTATCATAACAAGTTGCAAGATGCATGATCTTGTGCATGATCTTGCATTGCAGGTCTCAAAATCAGAAACGTCAAGTGTGGAGACGGGTTCGGAAGTAGATGGTGCATCTCAAATTCGTCATCTAAATCTCATTTCTCGTGGGGAAGTTGAGACAATATTTCGAGCGATTGATGCTAGAAAACTACGTACTGTTTTCTCAACGGTTGATGTATTCAATCGGCCTCGCAAATTCAAAAGCTTGAGAACTCTGAAATTGCAAAAGTCCGGTACCTCTGAGTTACCAGATTCAATTTGCAAGCTGATACATTTGAGATATCTTGATGTCACGAATATCACAGCATTGCCAGAATCCATTACAAACCTCTACCATTTGGAAACACTAATATTAAGAGAGTGTGCACAACTCCCAACACTTGGATGTTTTCCTCGCCTTAAGATTCTAAAGATGATGGGAATGGGTACTATAAAATGTATAGGTAATGAGTTCTATAGTCGGAGTTGGAGGGCAGGAGTGATGTTTCCGGCACTAAAAGAACTCACTCTGGTCGATATGCATGGTCTTGAAGAATGGAAGGTAGCAGGTAGAGAAGGTGATCAAGTATTTCCTTGTCTTGAAAAGTTGAGCATTCAAGAGTGTGGCAAGTTGAATATCATTGACATATGTGGTCTTTCATCTCTTGTAGAATTTGAAATTGTTGCATGTCATCTACTGAGATATTTATACGGTGAATTTGATGGTTGCACGTCTCTTCGGTTGTTGAGGATTGAGAGGTGTGAACAACTGTTAATCATTCATACCATGCAAGACTGCACATCTCTGGTGGAATTGAATATACATTCGTGTAGTGAGTTGATTATATTTGATGATTTCCAGGAATTAAAATATTCTCTGAAGAAATTCATTATTTACGATTGTAAATTGGAAGCTCTTCCAAGAGGATTACAATCTTGCGCATCTCTAGAAGAATTGATTATACACAATTGCGCAGAGCTTACCCATATTAATGATTTACAAGAATTGTCTTCGCTTCAAAGATTATCCATTTATGGTTGTGGAAAGCTCATCAGTATTGATTGGCATGGTTTACGACAACTGCGTTCTCTTGTTGAATTACAAATCTATGCGTGTTGGAGTTTGAGCGATTTCCCGGAGGAGGATTGCATAGGCAGCCTCACCCAACTGAAGGAATTGATAATCGGTGGTTTCTCGGGGGAGCTGGAGGCTTTTCCTGCAGGACTTTTAAAGTCAATCAACTTAAGTGGGTCCCTGGAGATATATGGATGGGATAAACTGAAGAGTGTACCACATCAACTTCAACACCTCACTGCCCTCAAGACACTGACTATAAGGGCTTTCAAAGGAGATGAATTTGAGGAAGCTTTGCCAGAATGGTTGGCCAACCTTTCTTCCCTTCAACATCTTCGTATTCTAGACTGCAAGAATCTCAAGTATCTGCCAAGTTCAACAGCCATTCAACGCCTCTCCAAATTAGAGACACTGGGGATCTGGAAATGTCCATTTCTTAAAGAAAATTGTAGGGAGGATAATGGCTGTGAGTGGCCCAAGATTTCTCATATCCCAAAAATCACAACATCATTAACGTACAAGTTCCGGTAAGTAGGGATTTAATTTTCTCTTACTTTGTATATTTTCAAATTAATAAAAACAATTATTAGACTTCCTTCTTTTAAGAAAATAAATGATTCTTTTTTTCCCCTATTATAACCTATAAATCTCATAAAATTAATCAATAGCCATCCAACATTTCAAAATCATCAACTCTATATACTTAAATTCAAATTGGGGCATTCATATATATATATATAATCTTGAAATCAATAATTTAAATTGTTATTAGACATTATTAACTACCAAAATTGTTACTACACAATATGTGTGTTTAATGATTATTCATTAAAAGTTATAATTTATAATCTTGAAATCAATAATTTAAATTAGTATTAGACTTTTACTTCAACTCTCTCTCTCTCTCTCTCTCTCTCTCTCTTTAAAAAAAATTGCACTATAAGTTAAATCATAAATGGCAATTAAGAACATTTCTTTTTGGAAGGTAGTTAAACTGTTGTAGAGTTTTTTTATTTCTTAGATAATTTTTTTCCTGCACTATTCTTCACTCACTTTCATATTGGAACTTGCTTTTTTTTTTAATTGTATTCATTCAATTGAATAAGCTTCTTATACAACTAAAGTAACATTCAACATAAATCATAGTATTTTTAGTATCAGTTACGAAGTCTATGTCCCACTCTTATTATTCCCCATTTTCTTTCTCTATTCAATTGATATCTTTCCAAGACTAGCACTATGTTGCCTGTTTTTAACTTATCATAATGTGCAGGAGAAACCTCGAATTCTAAAAGAAGCCATGGAATGGTTATTTGAAGCTTCTGCAGATTAGTGTTTGTCAAGCTGGATAGTGGATAAAAGCTTAGGTATATTTGTGATAATGCTAGAAAATGGATGGAGCTGGCAGCTTATCTCGGAGATAAACCACCTTAATATAGATATGGATGGGTTTTTATGTGTATGCAATGTAGCTTCTATTAGTCCTCAAGGAGTGTGGCGTGATGGTAAAGAGCCTGCGATCTGCACAACATGTCTCAAGCTCGAGTCAGGGTGTGACTTGTGTGGGGTTTTACTCTCCTTTGTAAGAGTTTGTGATAGTCAGGGTTTTACTCGCTCACCTGGGCTTATAAAGTGTGTTTTCCAAGTGGTGAGGTTTCTTCGAATAAAAAAAAATGTAGCTTGTATTGTTTTCTATTAGATTTTTAAAATAAAAAAAAAAAACATTTAGGAATTTAAGTTTTATGGAGCAATATATGTCGACAACCTTTGGACAACGTTTTAAGAAAGAATTGCAGAGGGTCTTCTTTCACAATAGCAGTACAAGAAAAGAAGTGAGACTGAATGTTTGATGTCGTTATTGCTTGATTTCCTGCATTTATTCCTTGGAGTGGGTGGTCGGTTTTTTAAACTTTAAAATATAATTTTGATTTTATTATCACAGATAAAATAGATTTGTAGTATAATTGTGAAAACCTGATTTTATTATCACAAATAATAAATCTGTAGTATGATTGTATTGTAAAAATCAGGTTGAATCTAAGAGAAATTTTATTTAATTTTTCTACAAGAAATTGAAATAAATAAAATTAGCAGAGGATTTGAGTTAAAAAAATTTAAAAAAATCTAAAAATAAAAATAATAAATCGATGTGTTAACTTGATTAGAAAGTCTAGATATTCATTTTTATAAACTTGTTGATCATCAAAGTAAAATAAATATCTTTTTAATTTGTAGGCCCTTGTGGTTTTCTTCTTCGACCAAACAAGAGAGTTTACGTTTGTCAGTGCCAACTAATTTTCATCAATTGGCCTTGGAATAACTCATAATTTCCTTTGGGAGGTTATTCGAACTCATGCTAAGAGAGGAGGCGTAGGGTTAATTTAAAAACTTTCATGTTTCTAGAAGTTTTAGAGCATCTCTAATAGCAAAAGACATTTTAGAGAGCTAAATCTCTAAAATAGTTTTGTGAATAGTGTAAATATAATTTTTTTTTTATGTGTACTTCAATGGTAAAAGTCATTTAGACGACAATCATCAAATTGTATTTTGTCACTAGTGCCAATGTGGAAGTTATTACTTTTTCTGTTCAAGATGCTACAACTAGCATTCGAGGGAGGGAACATTCATTTTGGCTGTTTTGATAGCACAACCGTTGGAGCTGAAAAAATTAAACAAAAATGCTAAAAAGATTTTTTTTACCGATAGCTCTCCTGATAGCACAGGCGTTGGAGTTGCTCTTACCGCTTATGTTGGTCCTATTTGGTGTTATCTATGTTGTTTTGTGACTATTTGCACTGACTTTTGTTAGTTGATCATATAATTTAGGCAAGGACCAAGGCTTTAAGAGTGAGGAAGGAAAGAATGTCGTGTTTGCAATTTGCTATGAGGGAAGGAACAAGACGCAGCTTATGCATCTCCATTTGTTAACTCCAACTCCTCAGGTTGCGTCCTTGATGTAGAATCTTATTCGACCTGTTAAAAAATAATATAAAGTATATTATATAATATCATTTAACAGCTTAAGTTTTAGTTAAAATGGTTTCTTGATATAGTATCAGAGTTTTATTAACTCATATTATGGGACCTCATTTAACAATTTAAGTTTTTAGTTAAAATGGTTCCTTAATATAGTATCAGAGTTTTATTAACTCAGTGGTGATGAGTTCAAATCTCACCACTCTCATTCTCTCTCATTTTATTTGATACAAATCAAGCACAAGTTAATGTAAACATGTGCAAGTTTTAAACTCAAAAAAATTTTACTTGAAAAGGTGTGTTAGAGAATAATATAAATTATATTATGAGGCTTCACCTAACAGGTTAAACTTTTTGGTAAAATGATTACTTGATAAGACCCTGCAGGAATTGATGTGAGGATTGGCCTGCTTCCGGTCTCTCGATGTCTTCCTCATTGCTTTCTCATGAACATGCCATGAGCCTCATGCCTTGACCTTTCTATCTTTACTTGTTAACTTCTCTTTTTGTTTGGAGTAGGGGATGAGATTTAGGAGGTATCTGAAAAGATTATTATAAGGAAATAACTACTGATTATTATGTTTAAGATATGCCACTGAAGAGAGTTTTTTTCTTTCAAAATACATGCTACTACAAATATTCGAGTGGAATTAGTCTGGTGAGAGAGACCGGAACCAAATTTTTGATCAATAGTAAGTGGAGGCACTTTTCTTGGTAGAAATGATAGCTTTTTTTCATATCTCAATGTCACCAATAATGCCAAACACTTGTTCTTCTGGGCTCATGAACAGTGCATTTTGTCATAATTTTGTTATGAAAAATTATTTAATTGTGTGTTTTTTTAGATTAAATTGCACAATTCTAAATAATTTTTTTTTTGGATTTGAAGTATTTTTTTTGAATTAATATATTTAATTATATATATATACATAAACAGTACAACTTCGAAACGGTGCGCCAAAACGCTCCGAAACCGAAACATTCCATTACAATTAAAAAAACGAAGCACCAACCAAAACGGTATTGACAAGTTTGGTTCTAAACCAAGCTCTTCGGAATGCTATGAGATTGCAATGCTCTGCTTAATCAACTAGGTAAAAACAAATTACTTTGCTGAATCTGAGAAGGACAAAACAACTGCAATTAACATACAGTTCTAAGTGGCATGCATGGATAAATTGAGTATCAATTACACCAGGAATAACTCATCTACAAGAAAGCACAATGCTTCTGCAGATCATTCTCTCTAGAGGCCTTGGCAGCTTAAATCTTTATATGCATGTCTTCAGAGAGTAACCACCACATCCAAAGTCTCCTTCTGGTAACTTCACCTTGTCTTGTTCCTGCATCATCACCTCCATGTTATCAAGCCTGGGATTAAAGCTGATGAAGTGGTATCGAACACTAAAAATGCTGAAAAGGGAGGTGAATCGAGAATGATTCACCGACTAGGGAAGACCGTGTTTTCGTCGAGTAATCTCCTAAAGGATAACTCCAGGTGAAAGGACATGACATGCAATTCAAGGACTTTGGAGGGGCCTCCATGTTTTAAGGCTAGTAAAATCTTTTCTTGAAAAATAATACTCGCCAAGATTATCCAAAACACACAGAGACAGACACTCACCCAGACTATCTCCTAACCAAGAATGGTTGGCTGCAATAAACATGAAAAACATAGTAAACAAAGAGATTCAAAGTTGAGGTGATAAGAAACTCATTCAAAACAAAAGCAAGAACTGGCATCAGTTTGTATTGCGCAGGGTCCTATTGGGAACACCATCTTTAAACCATGTTACAGTTGAAACATATATTTTATAGTCAGGAAATAATTAAAAAGTTCATAAATCCTAACGCATTTTCTAGCATATAGCTGGTTAAGCGAGAGCCAAACGATAATTGAGGGAAAAGAAACTTCGTTTGCCAAGGAGATTCTCTTATTCAATGGAAAAGGCTCAGAACCTCGTGCAAATTTTATAGCTAATATAAAACAGGAAAAACAAAGTCATCTCTACAGGAATGCACAGGGACATGGAGACTTGCCTGATTGACCATTACGCTCACCAAATCTTCCAAGGAGCCAAAATTATTCAAAACAGAACCGTCCTGTGGTTTCTCTTGGCTTGGAAAATACCCATCTCTTGACCTCACTAATGTTTCCATGGCTGAACACTCAACCTCATTATGCTTCATCAATGAGGTATCAACAAAATTTGACAGTCCAGTTGAACTGAAGCTTGTGGTTCTCTGTAAAAACAGGCTATTTGCATCCAAATTGCACCCATTGGGATTCCCATTACCATTAATAGGAATTGCTGAGTTTATTGAGTTAGATAGGCCATTTGAGTGGTAAGGATCATCCTGCCTGTGGTCATCCCACCCTAGAGGGCCATTATTAATTAGCTGTCCAGCATTACTGCTCACTGTAGCCACTCCCACTTGGCATGGTACATCTGCTTTGGAGTCCTGTAAATGTATGGGAAGAGTAGAGATAGAAGAAACATCACAAGGATTATTCCTACTTTGCAAGGCCATTGTTGACATGCTTTCTCTGATGGCACTAGGATGCAGAATAGATCGCTTAAAACAGTCATTCAATGTTAAAGAATTTGATTGGACCCCATTTGACTGAACAGCGTTGGACCAGTTGTCATTACATCTACCATGATCTGGAAAATTGGAAGAATATCTTGGATTTAAAGAGCCTGCTGAAAGAGAAGATTTCTTTCCAAATTTTTGGCCATCTTGGAGCCCTTGACCATGTTCTTCCAAAATTAGGTGTTTGTTTGAAACATCAACAAAAGGGCTGTTTGAGCTTCCAGCAATTATTTTCAGATCTGTGGAACCGCTGGAAACAGGGAAACTGGCTGTGTCACCAAGATGAGTAGGAAGTTCTTGAATGTAGTTTTCACCCTTGTTGGATTGTATTTGATCAAGTTCTAATGGCATCGGCATCCCTTGCAGTAAGTTCCCATTATTTCCTGGGTGTCCAGCTGTTTGGAAGTGACTTGGACCATTAGCATAGTGGGGTGCAGTCTGTACATGACCTAATTGAATCACTCCAGGAGAAGGAAGACCGTGAATGCCCAGAACAGGAGGAGAATTCAACCTATCAAGCATTCCACTAGATGGGAGAGATCTGAAAGGTGTGCTGTGAAAATGTGCGGATCCAGCCAAGTTGTGCAATCCCAGTCTACTCATAGAATTGATTTGCAGGTATGATGCATCGGAACTGCCTAGAGCTGCCACCATATTAGCTTGCTGGTTTGCCACGGTGCTGATCCTTTTAAGGTAAAGCCTATATTTCTACAATCACAACAGTGTAGTTAGATTCATGGATGAAAAAAATTGGTTCATTTTCAATTATGCCAGGAGAGGTAAGAATATATGCCTGGAGATGGCTTGCCACATTCTCTCTAGTAAGCTTTTCAGCATTCATCAAATCGAGAATCTTCTTTGGAACAGCCTCTGCATTGAAACAAAATGAATGAAATTAAAACAAAATACCATAACAAAGCGTGGTTTCACCCATGAATGAATTTGATATGGCTATAAAGGATCTAAGAATTAATTATTAACCAGTGAAATTGCTATCAATCAAATCAATTGGTGCAGAAAAAAGTTCTACTACTTGAGAAATGTCACAAACCACATATCGACTTGGGAAAAATTGTAAACATGCTCATGCATAAGCACAAACACAAACACAAACACAAATTGAATAAATTAAACCCACACGCACAAGCACAGATTGAATAAATAAAACCAGTGTCATACCCTGAGAAAAACATTTCAAACACTTCTAGTATACTAAAGAGCTAAATAACATACTGTCAATGCCCAATATATTAACAGCTGCAACAAACTTGCGATGCAGCTCCACTGACCATACAACCCGGGGCTTCTTTTGGGTTGTTGGATCCTCATTTTCATGTTCATCCTCGTCAGGATCCTCATCCTCATCTCCATTCTGGTCTTTTCTTTTTTTATTAAGCTTCTGGTCAGGTACTTGATCAGGTTTGTCTCGGTTATCCAAGCTGTTTCTGTCTTTGTTATCACTTTTCTTTCTCCTAATCAAATGTTGCCAGATGGTCTTTAGCTCCTCGAATTGAACAGGCTTTAGCAAATAATAACAAGCTCCATGAGTGATCCCCTTCATCACAAGCTTTGGATCACCGTTTGCTGACAACACTGCAGTTCAACATTAATCAATTATCATGAATCCCAAATGGACAACCACATGTGGCAAAAATGTTACTATAATATGCAATGAGCATAAAACAGAACAGTAAGCAAACTTGTTAAACTAGACAGAAGACGACCCTAATATTTGTCTTTGGAATCAACTTACAAAATGAGTATTAATCAGACTAATACACAACTCTAAAATTGTCCAAAGATATGGGAAATCAGGATTCGGCATGAAAATGATCGTTTTCAAATGCTTTAAGGAAGTCTATGGATCTATATAGAGAATCTACAGCATGTTTTCCTTTAGAGTCTTCAAAACTAAAACACAGAAGGCAAAAGACCATGTGCAGTGTTTTTGGCTTACTGATGACAGGTAGGTCCATCTCAAGCCCCACGAGCTCAAGCAATTTAAAACCATCCATGTCTGGCATATGGACATCACTGATAACCAGATCAAACTTGTTCTTGTTTTCTCTCAGCAATGTCAATGCCGTGGTTTCCTGACTCGTCATAGTAACTGCAGAATCCACAACCCATTTATTGAGCAAGTCCAGCATGTGAAAAATTCCACAAGCATGCCAGAAAAATAGACGAGTTAAGTTATACCATAGACAATCAATCATTAATGAAGTAAAAAGATTCAGAATCAACCAAAACTCAGAAAATCAATAACAAATTTAGATTTATTTAGAAAAGATTCGGAAGTAAGTCATGCCAATAAATCATAAGATTTAACTTGAATACAGAACAATTTATATAAATCTACTCCAAAGAGCTAATAACCCAACACTACACGTGCAATCAATTTAGAAGATCCAACAGTTCCAGTTATTATAACACGCCAGTAGCTAAAAACATAGAATGCTATAAGAGATAGTAAAGATTCAAATGAGTAAACAATAACCTTTATAATCTTGTCAAAGTAGATACAATGATACATGTCCAGGTGGCTATCTCCCAAAAGTATCAAACTGAGACAAAGCAAGAAAAGAAAATAGATTTCTACTTTCCGCAAGAAGCCAAAAGCAGGACAAGAGACTTAATTTAACTCAACTAGAATTCATAATTATAAAAATACATCAAACAGTTAAATGAACAGAGAGAATCAAAAACAAAGATTATCAATCCAATGGCTTATAAATATTCATAATTTACACAACTAACTACATAAATCTGACAAAGAACTAAAACGTTAAACCTTAACAAAAAAAAACATGAAAACCAAAACCCATGTCCAAAAACACATGAACAAATCAATGAAACAATAAAAGAGAGAGAGAGAGAGAAACCATTGTACTGGCATCTACGGAGTAGAGTCTCTAGCAGTAAGAGACAAGTTGGGTCATCATCAACAGCCAAAACTCTCATACCAATAGGAAACTTCTCTATACTGCTATCTCCAATCCCCTGCTCTACAGTCATGTTTTCCTCGTCAAAACAATTTGACGAAGCAAAATATGAAAGAAAGAGACTAATTTACAAAGTGGGGCACTACAATTTGCTTCAAAGTTTGGAGCTTTAGCTGGATTTTGTTTCAAAGTTTGGAGCTTTTTAAAAAATAAATCCCAGAAACTATAATAACGCAGAGCTTGAAAATGAGTCAGTTGAGAGAGAGAGTGACAATCAAAAAATTCTTGACAGGTTAGCTTGGAATATAAGTAGTGTTTGGTTTCCTTTATAAAATGTTTTTTTTTAATGGGCCCAGGCCCGACTGTGATTCTGATATGGATCTTTCTGCCAGACTTGCCTTTCAGATGTCAGCCCACACTGACTTTAGGGCATAAAATGTATTTTTTTTTAAAGAATAATAATAATTATCCACAAGTTGGATTTTTTTATATTCATATTCTATTTATTATTCATAATGAGAAAAATAGATATTTATATCATATCCATTAATATTCAGGTATTCATATGAATATCTACTCTATAACTATTACTTATTATTCAATATAAAATAGTAATAAATATATTTAAAGCATATATGAGTGTACTATATAAAATTTTAAAAAATATAAATGGTCTACATATATTTTTCAATAATAAAAATATATATATATTATTCTTTATTCCTACAGATAAAAAAAAAAAAAAAGACTCGTTTACATTATGAAATATCCTAACTATCAATTGTATGCGCTTCTTTTGTGACCTAAGCCATGAATTACTTCACAAGTTTGAAAACTGGGGAAGAAAACAATGATTTTAGAAATGTCAAATGTAAAGTGCCCTTTCGTATCATTATATTAATTTTTATTAATTTTTATATATAAATTAGGTAGATTTAAGAAAATAGACACCAAGGCAGCGGGATGTCTTCATTGCTTAACATTGACCGAACAGGGTCATTTCAATATTGAACTAGTGAAGATTTATCTATGCTTTGTAGCACATCAAATTAGTGATTTAGAATTTATTAAAAAATAAATATTTTGAATTAATAACCCATTATATTATTATTAAAAAAAAACTAAAAGAGGTCTTTTTGTTAGTGATGTTAACCTACACACATAAAACTTTGGATTAGAACACTGTCTTCCTTTTTTTTATTTTCTATTTGATCCTCAGCTTAATTTGGCATGATTTAGACTTTTTGAGCTCAAATTAACACTCGATTGCATATTTTGTTTTGAAACGAGAGTTGAATTAAAAAAATAAAGGACTAAAGTGAAGAAAACGAGTTGAATGGGTATCAGATTTGAAAGTTGTTTTCACAATAATTTTTTTTCATAGCATAATGCAGGCCAATAAACTAATAAATTCTATAATATTTTAAAACAAACACCCTTTATAGTAAGATTGATGATCAATACGTATAAGCATACGTTGTTGAATGTTTAGATGGAGCCATAGGTATGTTTATTCTTTATTTTATTTATTATATTCTAAGTTTAAATTTAAAAAATATGAAGAAAAAAATTATTATCATATTGATTTGGATTTAAATGGCTTTTTTCTGATGCGAATTATAAGAAGTGACTTTATTGTGGTATTTATAATACTAATATAAGAACATTTTAAGAGTTAAAACAAAATAAAAATTATAATAGTAATTATAATACCTCTCTTTAGATGATGATAATAGGATCACTCAAAATTTAAAGGGAAGGGAGGTGAAAAATAATAATGAAAAAAAGATTTAATTGGTCGAAGCATCATTTGGAATTGAAGATTGGATATTCTTAAAGCATTTTTTGAATTGTGTTTGGGTTTGAAAATAATGTATTTTTAGGTAAAAAATTTATGTGATGTAATGATTTACTGAATGATTTTCTATAATTTCAAATCTGTGTATTAACACTCAAAAATCATTATTTTAATTTATTTATTTTTCAGACAATAACCATTTTAAAATAAGCATCGAAGAAATTCAGATTATTCCCATTGTGTTGTTATAACAATGTTTGTTTAGAACGTAACACGACTTGACCTTTTCATGTGACAATGTGACTAAACTTGCAATTTGATTAGAACATGATATGAATCGGGTTTTTACAAAATTTGATGAAATTTGACTTATATATCTTGACCATCAGCCTAATATCCAATCCACTTTTTTTTTTTGAATTCGAGAAAACTCCACTTTCCAGAAAGTATACTTTGTGACCCCAGGTGAGAGAATAAAACCCCAGTTGTCCCAGGATCTTACAAGAGATGCATGCTCTGACTCGAACTCAAGATCTCTTGTACATATCTCAATTTCTTTGTCATCACATCACGATCCTTAGAAGACTCAATCCACTCTTGCTAAACTAGGTTTAAGTTTTTTAAGAAATCAAAACAATATTATTTTTTACATATAAAAAAACTTAAAACAACATCAATTTAGTTTAAGTCGGAATAAATTGAGTTAATTTACTCAACCCATAATAATAGTTTTTAATCAAGTCATGAATCGAATTTAGTTTAATAACTTCACCAAAATATCGATTCAAATGACCTTGCAAATCAACTTGATCCAATTGACTTGTGCTAAATTAGGATTAGTTTAAATCAGCTTGAACTAATTTAGATTAACTTACTTAACAAATAATCATAACTTCAAATCAAGTCATGAATGTAATAACTATACTGAAAGATCCATGCATGGAAAATGAAAATGTCCCAAAAAAAAGAAGAAAATAGGAACAAAAAAGAGATGGATTTGAAAGTACATGATAGGGTTCCGTGATCCCTAGACAAGAAGGTCAGTTTGTCTCCCCATGATTGAGGCAAACCACTTGGAACATTATAGCTTAGCTCCTAGCATTTGCTTGTTTGTGAATACTTGGGATCTCAGAAATTTGTGCCTTGTCCAATAGGAATCCTCCATATACGGTAGCCTCCTATATAGATACATGGTGGGAGCTCTAATGGAAGGCAAGTTCTACAAGTGTGTGACAGCAGGAAAACCTACCAATCTCTTATATTTTATATCGTTCAAAATCCATGTAGGAAGCACTATATCCTTCTATATAGCACATAGAAATAGTGTTGTTGATCTCGTTTCTTTTAAGCTGAAACATCCGAAATATTTTGTACTGGTTAAAAAAATAATATAAAACGGTGTCGTTTTTATCTCGTTTAAAATTTTGGCTCATTCCGGAAATTCCACCCAAGCCAGAACATTCCGGTTTCATTCCGTCCGTTTTATTTTGGTCAAATAGTATTTTTTTTAAATAATAAATAATTTTACAATATCAATCATATCTCTTAATCCAACCATTAGATTGAAATAAAATTTTACGAGGAATCTCTTGATATATTTATATATATTATATTAAAATTTTAAAGCAATCAGAGAATATAATGACCTTGCGAGATTGATGATGATCTCATAATATTATATATGTTCATAAAAATCATTGTATTGAGTCTATTTTTTTATTAAATTGCACAATTCTAAATAAAAAAATTTTGGATTTGAACTATTTTTTTTTTAATTAATATATATATATATATATATATATATATATATATATATATATATATATATATATATATACACACACACACACATAAATAGTATAACCCCAAAATAAAGTACCGAAACATTTCATTTCAATTGAAAAAACATGAAAGAAATGAATTTGACAACCTTTCAAAGAAGTTAACTTACTGTCAAAAAAGATTATTTCCCGTTTTTGCAATCAGCAAAGGTTACCATATTCTACTAAGAAAAAGAGTGGAGGCTCGAAAGGGACTCTTTCTATGGAATCACTGGTCAGGAAAGAGTCAAGCATTACAGCAGCACAGGCTCCTCCACTGCAGAACTCAGAAGAGAAGGAGCAAGAACTCCTAGAAGAAGTAAATGATCGGGAGGAAGAAGCCAGACCAACTCACCAAACAGATCTGGAGATAGCTACAAGCGATACAAACCAGTTGTTCAATCGAGAGCTCAACCTTATTGGCAACTTCAGGAGCATGGATTCATCTGAGACTTCACCAGAAACTCATCAAGATTCTGACGAGGAGCAAAGGGCTTTCCCATGCAACTACTGTAAAAGAGAAAGGAATCTAGCGAAAAGAGGGCGGAGATTAAAAGGGAGTCAGTTAGAAGCTTCAATGGCAGCTTATGGACATCGTTTTTTCCACCACCATCATCATTCAAGCATGGCTTCTCTTCCCATCCATGGTAGATCTCTTGGAATTCGAGTACACTCAGTGATCCACAAGCCATCGCACCTATCATCTTCTGCTGGTTTTGGAGAAATGTTTGGACACGGGAGCTGGTCTAGGCCAGGTATAGGTAAATTATCAATGGAGAATTCTTATATGAACGCCACAACACCACCGCGTGCCAGCGTCGGTAGGTTCAACTTAGAGAGGAGGACTGGTGCTGTAGTTTCTCCGGCAGACCCTGGAATTGGTTGGTGGATAGGCAATAATGGTCATTTGAAGACTAACCAAGATGATCATATTCACAAGCTTGATTTGTCCCTCAAGCTCTAAAATGTGTTTTCTCACCCTTTTCTACACTCTAATCTATCTTCTTGTACTCATATTTACTGAATCTTGGCTGCAGAAATGCTGAATGATTGCTGTTTTTGTTCTCTTCCCCTTCCTTGATTGCAATAGTTCATGTTATGCTGCATCAATCTTGTGAAAGCATAGTATATTTTTTTCTTAATAAAAATGAGAAGCTAGAATATGAGATTCCACCTACAACACTTAAAAGTTTATACTTTAATTTCTTGGTTGATCATCTCTCCCCTCGAACCTAACTATTAACGTCCAGTATCGATTGTGTGTATAAAGTTTCTTAGATATGGTCAATTTAAGAGTACTTTATTATTACTCGTGAATCATGCGGTGTTCTTAATCTAGGATTGTTCACTTGTAGCGATTTCTGGTTAGTTAAAACTCACAATATTGAGAAGAAGAGAATTCAACAAAATTCTGTAATTATATTCAAGAACATCCCACGTACACCCAAAATTATCATATCAAACCCGATTCAATCTCATGTATCAAATGTTGTGGCTGCTGCCGCCTCATACGTAGATGCAAGATATGACTGAATACATTAAAAACACTGTCACATGACAATCGTTATACAGTTAATGATGATATTAATATTTTACATCCCAAATCAGTGTAGCGTGATGACAGGAGACTTGTGATCTACATAATAAATCTCGAGTTCAAGTCAGGATGTTTTTTTTTTATAAGATCCTGGAACAACCAGAGTTTTATTTACTTATCTGTACGCTTATAAGATAATAGGTTTCTCTAAAAAAAGATATTAATATTTTACATTGGCTAGGAGTGGAGAGTATAGACATTTACAATTTCTAGTAGCGTTTTTCTTTTTGAAGGATGTCTTTTCATGCAAAATTTACTATGTGATGATATCAATATTTTACATTGACTGGAGAAATCGAAGACTTTCACCACAACTTGTAAGATTTAGCTGCTGTCTCTCTCTTCTTACGATCAATGAGCCTTTCTATGACAAAACCCACAAGCCTGAATATGAGAGAATGGCAGCCATGGAAAGGAGTTTTTCTCTACGCTATCAGCTATCATGGATTCACCTTGCCTCAAAGCAGAAAGAAAACACAAAATCTTCATGCAGCCACAATCAAGAATCTAGAAGATCTGGTGTTGTTTGCAGGAAATAATATCAAATTAGGCATTATAGAAAAGCAAATTTATTCGTAGGATAAATTGTATTTATGTGCATTTATTAGTATTGGAGGAACTGTTTCTTTGTCATTTACAATTTTTTATTGAGACTTTCTCCATTATTTAAAAACCCTAAACACGCTGCATGTTTGTCTCTTACCGTGTAACGTGTAAGATGTTCTTTCACAAACTGATCATTAAATCCAGGAAAGATTTGATTCTCTTTCACAAACTGATCATTAAATCAAATTCATTTGACCTAATTCAACACGAAAGCATAATATGTGTCCTGTTAGAAAGATAGCAAGAGAAGAAATGATGGCCAGCGTGATGTTATGGAAGCCTGCCAGTGAATTACTAGATATCACCAAATAAACTTGACAAAAGGCAATATCATTATTTTACACCATTCGACACCTAAACACTGAGTTGATAATAAAATCAAACATTGTCACATATTGATCCAATCTTATTACACAAAAATGAAATTCTGTAATTGTTTTAATGTTTGAGCGTGTAAATGTACAATAATTTACCACAATATGCCAGGTGCAGACCAAACTTGAATATACCTTTTGTCCCATCACAACCTGCTATGTTAGGCTTAACAAGGGCAACATCGATTGTGTTGCTAACCCAGTCAAACAGTTCTACTGAAAGCAAACCTCGATTGTGCTTTTCTTATGGGTACTTCAAAGGTTGGAGAGGGACGATTCCTTGAAAATATATTAGGACTGGAAGCCAAGAGCAATGAAGCTAGTGTAATAGGAAGACATGGATTAGAGCACAAATAAAAAAGGAGCAGAGATAGGAAGTGTGCCATTTGGGAATTGAATCAAACAAATTGTTCAGCCAAACAATAGAAATATTGATATAGCTGTGACCCAGGTCAAATAAGGTTATACAGAAAACAAGAGTGTCTCGTTGATTCTAACCACAAGATGTCAGGAACAATGGTTAGCAATCTATTTATGTGATTTTAGCTGATATGGGGTGAAACATGTCTCACTACAAACTGTAAATCTTTTGCATAATATGCATCTAAGATGAAGAAAAACAATGTGAAGAAATCATAGTTTAGATCCTAAAAAGAACTAAGACTGCAACTTAATCTCGAGTTCCCACACTTATCCCTCCTCTCTAAAAGTCCCATCTTTCGATGTGCACACCCCAAGTCATCATGAAGGCACAAATGTAGAAATAATCCTCCCTAAGGAATCCTTAGATTCACTGACTTTATTTCCTTCATCCACAAACCTTAAGAGTACCTTGGTTAGAATCCCAAGTAATTTTCAAGCTGGTTGAGCTAACTCAAAAATCCATTAATGAGGGGAGATTTTGCACCTAGAGTCTCTAAGATGATGGTTCCCAGTTATGAATCTCTAGAATCAAGCAGTTGATTCCGAGCTCACCACCTCATAATGAAAATTCAACACCCTCATTTACAGGGCTTGAGTTACTCTCAGCTATGCTCGAGACCAATAATATTTCCATATTTCCATGCTCAGCCATAAAGAAAGTCCCACTGAAGTAAGTTCCCATATGGGTGATTTTTTTACCATTCTTACGTTCAGAATTTTGGGGATAGAGTGGCTGCTTTCAAGACTCAAGCCTGCAACTCAGGGTTTCAAGAGGATTGCACCAAGAAATGGCCCTATCCATATTCAACAATGGCTCCTAAAAAAGGTAATGCTGTGCCTTTTCTCGTTCTAGACAAAAAAATATTGTTATCTAATTTTGAGCACCTAAAGGAGAGTACTTATTTGAATATGCAGTTTCATGCACAAAGGTTTCACTTCAAGAGTTTCTTTGAATAGTTTAGTTAATTCCTTAAACATGAGTTTCCACATTAGAATAGCAAGAACAAATGAAATTGCAGCCTGGGCCAATGGAAGGCCTTTGCTGCTATTTTAACAATTCATTGCAAGGCCAGTGGCCATGGATATAGCAATCTGATACAACTATGTTTCAAGAGCAAAACTAAAATAAAATCACACTGCCCATACTGTCTTCTGTTATGTAGATATTTTCTACAAGTAGAGTTCAGAAGTTCATGATTCCATACTTGTACTGGCAAGACCGAGAGAGAGAGAGAGATGCAGTGTGGCTCAGGAAAAATGAAAAAAAAATATCTCCTGAAACTTTCTAGTTGTATGAATCAATCACGAGTAGCTTACCATCAGAATACCCTTAGAGAGTCATTAGTCAGGAATCCAAGAATTTCATTTTCGTGAGCTACATACTGAATAACAGTGATCTCGTCAAATAATCAAAAAATAAAAATAAACAAAGCTGTCTCATAAAGGGCACTGTGAAAAAACATCCTTCTATTTTTCTACAAAAGATTTGACCTTTCCAAACCATTGTATAAGTTCAATCCTATCTTTATTCAGCATATATTCATGCAAGAAGAAAGAAAGTTCATCATTTACCCCCCTTGCATCCAAGTACTCGCGAAGCCTCTTCTGAAGCTCTCTATTCAACTTCCTAAAAAAAAAATAGTCCAAACCTAAGTCAACCAACCAAGCAAACCTGAATTGCAAAACAAACACAAGCACCACAATCATCAAAAGAAAAGAAAAGAAAGGTCCACACCTGAAATCAGGCCCCATATAAGGCCTTCCCAGCATCTTCTCACCCCTGAGCAAGTAAACTTTCTGAATCTCCAGATGATCAGGCCACGCTGAGCATAAGAACTCCAAATTTTCACCACCATCCCCTTTTGAAACATCAACAATAAAACTAATGTGAAGACGCACATCTTCGCCCGTGGCATCATCTCCAACTTTTGGAACAGTTACGTATCCGTCAAACATTGTAACTTCAAGTTTAATATCTTCAATATCATCATATTTACCCCTCATTATCATCCACTGCTCTCCTGGTTGATCTTCCACTGTAAATGAATGAAATCTCGTCTCTGGCTACATAATCAAAAAAAAAAAAAAAAAAAAAAACAGTTACTATTAACAAACAAGACAATCACATAAATTACACAAGTAGAAAGCTAAAGCTTCAATGTGAGAAAATTAACCTCTTTAAGTAATGATCGCACACGTAAGTAAAAAGCTATCAAGAGCCCATTTTTTTTATTTTTTTACTGAATATAAATAATTAACTCACTATTGATATAATAATTTCACTTCATAAATTAATCTTCTAAATTAATTACATTGCTAAAGCTTTTTACTTTCATGCTTAAATTCACCCAAAAAGAAATCTTCTAAATAAATTACACGAGTAAATAAAAAAACTATTAGGTACCCATTTTTTTATTTTTTACAGGGGATAAAAAAACCACTCTTAATATAACAATTTCACTCCATAAATCAATCTTCTAAATGACTACACTGCTAAAGCTCATTACTTTCATGCTAGAACGCCAAAAAAAAATTATAAATAAATTACACAGGTAAAAAAAAAATTAAGAACCCATTTTTTGTTTAAACTTAAAAAGCCAAAAAAAATAACTAACGATTCAAGTCTAGTCTTGCCATGTTAACTTCTTGTTCGTTTTCTCGGCAACCAAACAGGAACCCAGAAGATACTCATTAGCAAAAGGTAAAAATTTATAAAAACATAGATATTTAAATATTGAAAGGACCTGATGTGGAGGGGCATATTCAGACTGGTAATCGATTTCCTTATCGATGATTCTGAGAATGTTAGCTTCTAGTGGCGATTTGGTAATTTTGTTGTCTGTTGAGTAGGGTCTGTAGGATTGGAAGAGAAATGAAGATGTGATGGAATTTCTTGATTGGAGAAGTGGTGGAGTTGAAGAAGAAAAGGAAGAGAAAAGGGTTCTTGCTGCTGTTCGAATCAAGCGAGCCATTGGAGTGCGAGCAATGGACTCTTTTTTTTCCGGGGGGGGTTTAAGGTGTGGGTTTTCTTTTGCAAAAGGCCAAAGGGCTAAGACAAACAAAATATAACGGGAATTTTGATTAGGTCCCCCTATTATTTATTATTTTGATTAAATACCAGTTTGGATTCATGATTCTCAATATGATTCGTCAATATAAATCAATAATATTTCTTAATATAATATGTTATGTCATATGATGAGGACATTTTAGTGATGTTATGAAGTTTTTAATAAGAAAGAGAAATTAAATGTTTAAGGTAATTAGATAATAATTATGTTGTAAAAAAATAATTAAGGTGGGTTCTAAATGATTTGATTGGGAATTTATTGATATCTTAGAGATAAAATGAAGATAAAAATATATAATTTTAAAACTTAGCTTGACAGATCGACTTCGTATCTGATTGTTCCAGGATCTAAATTGACGGTTCTAAATAATTATGGAGATAAAAATATTTAATTTTAAAACTTAACTTGACAAATTGATTTGGAACTAAATTGACTAATAGTCTAGTTAAAATTCGTAACTTTACTTTCAATAACTAAAAATAGTTTAAAAGCTCTAACAAAAAAAATAGAATAAGAACTTGATTTAGATTTCTCCTATGGTAGGAGAACTTTTTCAGGTTTGCATAATGTCTTCTTTATTTTTTTTATTTTTTTCTTTATTTTTTTATTTTCTTTTTCTTTTTCTTTTTAGATGGAGTGATAGTTTTTTACAGCACATTTCCTTCCGAGTTATGAGAGTTAAAGATGTATTTTGTATTGTGGTAATTTTTATATTCATTTTATGCTGTCATTTTAAAAGATTTTTTTTAAAAAAATAATTAATTAAATTATTATGATACAAATTTTTACTTGTAAAATAAATAAATAAAACATGTTATTTTATTTCTTACAAAACTAAAATTTAAAAATCAATTATGCAAAGGCCAATAAGCTATTTAGCTAACTGGCTTCTTCTTTTTTTTCTGTGTGATTGGGCAAAAGTAGAAGCTATCAAAGTTTAAAATACAATTATATATAAAATGGGGTATGAGCTGGACTTGGAAGGCTTTTACTTTCAGTATGGGCTGGACTCTTTTGTTGATGGGTTGTATTTACTTCACAAGCCCATCACCATGTTTTTTAACAAGCCCGTATTAGGCCCATAATTAGGTCTAAACATCTGCGGGGCCAACTCAGGCCTGGGGCTTGCAATTTATTATCTATCTAAAATAATAAAATTATATATCTATGGCCATGGACTCGAATCTATAAATAAATCTTATGCAAAACTTTGTATAGATAAAGCTTATGCAAGACTTTAAAGAAAAAAAAAATCGAAAATAAGTTTAAAATACAAAACAAATATGCTTCAAAGCTTAATCAATCATGTCCTTAAACCCAACAAGTTCATTTGAAAAAGAAAAAAAAAAACTAAACAAATTAAATTATAAAATATAATTAAATTTTATAGCAAGGGGGTGTTTGGGAAACCAAAAAAATGCTTTAAATTATTTCACTAATATTAAAAAAAAATTAAAAAAAAATATATACATATTATTCTAATATATTTATAAATAAAAAATATTTTAAAAAACATCACCCACATACCCCCACTAATTCTATTCAAGATAAGCATTGTTTTTTTTAGGTTGAGTGGATTTTTCATGGGTATAACAGCACCACGTGGTACCATCGCAATGTTCACGCCGACGTCGTATGAACAGAGACCACTAATCTACAATTGGTGAATGACAAGTCTCCTGTTCCTGTAGTGTGGACCCTAACTCATTTGACAGGATGCTCTGCTTCTGCTGGCAAGGCTGAAATTATGGTTGTCTCCAGATTGCTTACAAAATCATGATGATCCTCTTGGTTTCCATCATTTTCTGTTAATTTTTTAGGGTTTTAAAATTATATCTTAAAATGATCACCATCGCTATATATATATATAGCTCCCGTTTGGTATTGAGGTACAACCTGCGTTTTGTTAAAAACGCAGGTTGTACCCAATATTTAGTGTTTGGTAACCTTTAAATTGATGGTGGGACCCATCAATTTAAAGGTTCAAACCATGGTTTGCGGAAAGCAGGAAATTCCTGCTTTCCGCAAACCGTGACCTGAGGGGGCGCTAAGCTATGCGCCCCCTCAGGTCAATATATATATATAAATATAAATATATATATATATATATATATAAATATTTATAAAAATATAATTATATATACATATATATATATATATATATATATAAATATATATTTATAAAAATATAATTTTTGTCTCCCAATTCTAATTTTTTTTAAATGATATTTTACGATTGTTTTGGGATCGAAAAGCCCTTCACGTATAGATTTAGTTTGGATGAAATTACAAGTAATTTGATGAGAGAATAAAAACAAGTGTCTAATTTAGTTGAATTATTAATTCTATTTTTTTATTATATCTTGTATCCCCACCCCCAACCCATATATATCTTAAAATAATCTAAAAATTAATTACAATATATATATATATATATATATATATATATATATATATATATATATATATATATATATATATATATATATATATTATAAGAATATCACAATATAATTTTTGTCTTGCAATTCTAATTTTATTTTAGATGATATTTTACTATTGTTCCGGGATAAATTTAATTCGTGATAAAATTACAAGTAGCTTGATGAAAGAATAAAAACAAGTGTCTAATTTATTTGAAATATTAATTATATTTTATTATTATAATTATTAAATCTATAATATTTAAAAAATTATATATATACATATGTATATATACATATATATGTCTTTTAAAGTAATTTCACAAGTTAAAAGCAATATGAAAAGTTTGGTAACCAAACATTTTAAAACTGCTTTTTTTCAACCTCAAACTCAACCACAGTTTTAACCAAACACTTCACTATTTATTTTGAACCGCAGTAAAAGCACTTTTTATGAAACTGCTTTTTTTCAACCTCAACCACAACCGCAACCGCAATACCAAACAGGCCCATATACACTTGGCAACTAGGTTGAGATTGTGTTTGAGTTTTTTTTTTATTTAAAATTAGTTTTTCATACTTTTGATTATTTTAAATATATAGATTTTAAAATTATTTTTTAAAAATAAAAAATATTATTTTATATATCTTAAAATACTTTTAAAAAGTAACTACTTTAATAATAAACAAAATCTATGTCCTCCATCTTGTGATATCTCAAATATTCCATCTTCAGCTTGTTAATTAATCGTCTCATTTAAAAACTTAACCTCTTAGATAAGATTATAATAAATTATTTATATTATTTTTTATCATACCCTCTCAATTGAAAATTATTTGGGCTTCAAACTTTCATAAATATCCACATTAACTTGTGTTTAATTTTTATCAAATAGAATTGCGAGTAGTAAGATTCAAACTCGTGTCCGCTAGGTCAATAAGACTCTGATATCATATCAAGGAATCATTTCATCTAAAAATTTAAATTATTATACAAGAATATGGTACAATTTATATTATTTTTTAATATTTAAAAAAAAAAGTAGAAATTGAAGATGGAAATGAGATCTAGGCTGGACCCTCCTGTTATTTCAATGGAGAGGCAAAAGACAAAGGCTCGTGAAGATGCTGATTGCGCGGCGACTGTTGACTGCCGGTGGACCAATGTCCACCTCTTTAGATTCTTCCATTTGTCTTTTAATTTATAAATTACTCCTTGAAAAAATCCACAAGGATTTTTAGAATCCCGATTTCCAAATTAACCCTGATTTTCCTGTGGTTTCTCAGATCCTTTCATGGGCCTGTTTAGAAAAATAGTTGTAGTAGTTTTTCAAAATACTTTTCATGTTGAAATATATTAAAATAATGTTTTTTTATTTTTAAAAAATTATTTTTGCCATTAGCACATCAAAATGATCTAAAAACACCAAAACATATTCATTTAAAATAAAAAATAAAATAAAATTGAATTTCAATAAAACAGCGGTTTGGCTGCAGTGCCAAACAGGCTCCACGTCGTTTCATCAAAAGTATTTTCCATCTATGGAGCATGACTGAATAGTTACAACCTCCATGACTAAGACGATGTTTTATAGTGTGTTATTTTTTATTTTTAAAGTGTTTTTTATTTAAAAATATAGTAATATAATTTTTTTATTTTTTAAAAAACAAATTCATTTTTTTCAAAAAGTAATTTTGGAGTGCTTTCCAAACACCCCCAAAATAAGCTATCCAAGACTTGCTTCCTGTTTGTCATAGTATTCGGAACTCGTTTTTCTTAAATTATTTAAATTATTTTGATATGTTGATATATATAATGATTTAAAAAATATTATTTTGATATATTTATGAAAAAATATATATTTTAAAAGATATGTTTTTTATAAAAAGTCCATTGATCACCCCGGGAGTTTGGATACGTTCAGATTAAAAAAAATAGATTAAAAGATTTTATAAAAGTATGAGAACTGTTGATTTTCAGGATGCTCATTACGTTAAGATATAATTAACACTTGTTCATTGCACAAAGTAAATCCTATATGGGATTTTACAACCATGATTTAAAATGTCAAATGTGATTGTAAAGAAGAAAATCCTTTTAAAATTGATTTCGATCAATATATATCGACATGTAATTTGATTGGGCAAAGGGACATTGAATTCCATAAAATTGCTTTTTTTCTTCTCATGAGTGTATCAATCTGATCATGAATAATACATACGAGTCATTTGTCATGCGATTCGTCCTAGAAATAACCAAATTTTTTAAAATATATAAAAAAATCAGGAGTGTGATTTTTTTATAATGTTATTATATATTTGGCCAAAATAATTAGTCTGGAGAGAATTTTTATTAAGCATTGTTAGAATGATTATTTAGAAGACAATTGTTTATGTTAAATAATAATGTGAAGCAATATAATTTTACAGAATTAAGATAAAAAAAAAGTTAAAGAGAGCTGCATCAGCTGATTTTTTAGCAGACCATTGATAAAATTCATTAAAAATGAGTTATTTGTTTTATGCAGCAAATTAATTGGTTGTTGGGTTTGCTTTAACTGTTTGGCTAAATACATAAATACGAACAAAAAACAGTGATTATCCCAGAAGGACTGGAAAAATTGAAGAAATAAAAAAAATAAAAGAATAAGGGTCAAAATGAAAAACAAAACATATAATAAATTTCAATCGCATGACAAAATTGAAACCTTAATACTGAAAAAATTAAAGGAATGCAAAATAATAATAAAAAAAAAAAAAGGAAACGAATAAGGGCTGAAAAACATAACATTTATGATCAATTCCAATTGAAGGATGAAATTGAAATAATAATAACTTTTATAAAATAAAATGAGGACGAAACAAAAGAAGTAAAAAGTACGAGGAATGATTTGAAAACACCATAAAAAGATGGATTGGCGTATGTTTTCATCTGCAAGAGAGAGAAAGAGGAGAGAAAAAACTAGTAATCGACCACTGGCACGCCTCCGGACACCGTGAGCCGACACACGCATCACCATGTGGAAGGGGACATGGTGTTGCCTCCAGTGCGACATCGGATAAATATTTTTAACCATCAAACGATGCCGCTTCATTTAAAGGGTGTGGACAAAAAAAAAACTGTTGGTGTATCAGGCAAACGCTTAAGCAATTTTCTAAAAAAAAAATAGAAAACCTAAAATTACCTAAACACCCCTAACCAACGCTTGAATTTTGTCTTTTATGATGGCACATCAATATTTTTACTCTCTATGAAAACTTGAAATACCATAAACACTACTCACAACTCTAAGTTTTTGTCTAGTCTAAGGCTAATGTGGTAATTACACTGTTCATAAACATTGAAAAATTCCAAAAATATCTCCGGGCAGTGAATAATTTGTTGTTGAATGACAGGGGTAACACCATAATTTGACTGTACAATTTTTCTTGGAAAGGATGTTAATACTCCCAAACAATCGGATAATATCAACCGATCTCATGAAAAAAGGTAAAATACCCTGAGTACAAGAATTAAATTTTATAAACTTAAAAATAAAACGTTAAATACATTATTACACTCAACCATGACTTGTATAATTTAGATTTTTGTATAACATAATCTGATCTCGAGTGGAATTTGTATGCGTGCATAAAAGTTGAAAAAACCACCACGTCTCTCTTTGAAAATCATTGAATACATGAATGATTGTTTCTTACGTCATTATTTATGATTCCCATCCAAATCAAATTTGAAAAACAAAATTGAAGACCTCGTGCTTGTATCAAATCATAAAATATCTTATAATTTTTTTCTTAGAAATACATCCTTATATTTGCTTATTATTATTGATTTGATTATTTTAGGAACAAAAAGCATGGAAGACTTGTTTTAAGTTTTGTTGATAAAGATTATCCAAAACATGACATGTGAAAACAAATTCTAAGTTCTTCATGTACGTAAATAAAAAGTTGCTTTGTTTGGATACATAAGAAGAATTTCATATATAATAATCTAATATTTTTATGTCTAATGATTAAAATATCCCAATTTCACATCCCAAAACAATACTATTTCTCATTATTAAAACAAAAATTAGAAGAAATTAGGAATTTACTTTATAAAATAAAAATACTATTTTATTCTCATAAAACAAAACCAAATAAATTGGTTTGAGGGGTAATATGAATTATTTTACACGAAATTCATTTGTTATTGTTAGATTGACTTGAATCATGTTAGTTATCTCATTTTTTTAGTATATAATAAATATACTAAATTGCCCTTAAAAGTAAAGTTCATCTAACTTGTATGTAAGTTTTTTTTTTAATTGCATTTTAATTTGGACTAGATTACCCTTAAACTCAATTTTTCTCATGCTTGTGTTTAGGGTTTTGTTTTGTCATTTCATCATGATTTTGTGTTAATTAGCAAGTAGACTAGGGGATAATTTGGTATTTTTTTAAACATTAAATATTATTAAACAAAGTTATTAGTGCCTGATTGACATCTCCACTATGTGGTAGGCATTCATGTTTTTTCGAGCAATGCATGTAACACCTCCTAGAGCCTAAAATTGGCCAATCATTGTGTTATTCGTGGCATCAAGTGTGAGGTGAAACAACGCAGTTGAAACTTCTTCTTTTTCTATCTCATCTCTTTGAGATTTGCGTTGACTCAACCAAAAATAAAAATTATTATTCTTTTTGTAATTGTTTTAATTGTAGTTTTTATTTCGTTATTCTTTTGATTATTATTTTTTTGTGTTGAATCATTATTTTAATTTAATTTTTAATTTTATCTTTAACATTAGGTGTTGTTTCATTTTTTATATCAAATTTGGTCTTCATTCTCTTAACTACTACTACTACTACTACTATGTCATTTTCTTGATTATTTTTTTTCAAGTTCATCCCTCATCATTTTTATCTCATTATTTCTATATCAGATTTGATTCCTATTATCTCAATTCTTTTTTTTCTTGCTCTGGTTCTTTTCTTGAAATTAGCTTTTATTTTCAATTTCATCATTCAACAAGGAATTGATTAAGAATTGAGCTTTATGGTTTTTTTTTGGTGCAGTGATGTCAATTTTATGCCTCGGGTCATAAGTATGAATGTTAATCCAAATTGACATTAGTCTCTCTCTCTCTCTCTCTCTCTAGTATCTTTTACACCAATTTTCTTTTTCAACTTCATATATTAACATTCAGTTTATTGAATATTAAACTTTTTTTCTCTTTATATGAGGATAAATTGACCTCACATTCGAGGTCATAAAATTTTCACACTAACTTAAACTAGTTTAGGGTTCTTACATCATTTTATTTTTATGTCAAATTTGGTCTTTGTTTTTTTAATTATTTTTATGCTTTATTGAAATTGATTTTATTTTTTGAACATCATTCTTCAAACCTGGATTGTTAAGAACTAGGCTTTTCCATATTTTTCAATGCAACGATCTTGTTCTCGTGACTCTGGTTATGAATATGAAATGTTACTCGAACCAACATAAGTTTTTTTTGTTATACAAATATTTTATTTTTAATTTTAACTTTCAAATTTTAGTTTCATAAATATTGAAAAAATTTCAATTTGATTTTTATGAAAGATGGTATGACTTCATGATTCAGACATAAGTTTTCCATTTTAACCTGGATTTACCGAGTTTTTTTCATTTATTTTTTTTATCTATATTTTTACCTTATTCTTTAACATTGAATTATCTTGTTCTCTAATATTCATTAGTTTTACAATTATAGTTGTTTTTTATATAATTAAATTAAATTAAATCATCTTATTGGAATAATGAGAGTCTATAACTTGAGTCATAATTTTCTTTTTAAATACACTAGCAATGCTTCAATTTCTTTTAAAAAAATTCCAAAAAAAATCAATCAAACCCATGGTGAAACACATGCAATCCATCTAGTTCTATCCCAAGTAGATGATTCACATGTCACTAAGTAAATTTATTTATCAAAATTGATATATTGTCAAATGTAACAATACTATCAAACAAAAAAATTTAGTAAAAATTTTAATTTTTTAAAATACATCCTATAAAGTACAAGGATTGATTATTCCTTTTAATTAAATTGCAAGGATTAAGTTTATAATTTAATCAAAAGCAATTCCTAATTTCCTTTCCACTCCATCCCATCAATCAAAATAAAGTAGCATCAAAGGAAAGGGAAACCAATGGCACTTTGGATAATTAATAAACTCTCAGGGTGAATAGAATTGAATAATTGACCGTTTATCCCGTTTGAGCCAAGAAAAACCAAAAGAAGAAGGTTAAGGAAGTTTGCGGGCTCTTCCATGGCAGCCGGTGCAACCCAAAGTACAAAATTATCCTCTTTGTCTGCTCCCACCACACATTTTTTTTTTATAAATAAATAAATATCTCGGTTCCCTATTCAACCCCTGGAATTCCTCGAATTTCCTCGATCCCTTCAAATACTTGGTTTCTCTTAGCTTTCTATACCACTACCACCATTTTCTTTCTTTTCTTTTGTTTAAAGAAAAAGAAAGAAATGCTGTGTAGAATGGTGATGTTGAACAAGAAAAAGAAAACTGGGACGGTTCCGGTTTACTTAAATGTTTATGATTTGACGACGATTAATGGTTACGCTTACTGGGTTGGTCTCGGGATCTACCATTCTGGTGTACAAGGTTAGTGCTAGTTTATAACGTTCTGATCTTTTTTATGCTCACTTTTTTCTGGGCTCTTTGTTTTTCGATTTTAACGATGTTTTTTGTAAGAAAAATGACGGGGCTCGTTTTTTTTTTTTTTTTGACTATTGAGATCTTAGGAAAAGCGTGTTGATGCTTTAAAGTAGTTTGGTTGCTGAGAAAATGAAATGAAAGGAAAAAGATAGGAACCAATGTTATTTATGGGATTAATTTATGATAAATCTTTTATTTTTCTTGTTTTCTGTATTTATTTATCCGGGGAGTAGGGAAAGTGTTATGTTTTAGAGTAGTTTGGTTGCTGAGAAAATGAAATGAAAGAAAAAAGATAGGAATAGAGTAGTTTGGTTGCTGAGAAAATGAAATGAAAGAAAAAAGATAGGAAGGAATGCTATCTATGGGATTAATTTATGATAAATCTTTTGTTTTTCTTTTTTTTCTGTATTTATCTATCTGGGGCGTGGGGAAAGTGTTTTTTTTATTTTATTGTTCTTTTTGATGTGGGAAAATGCTACTCCGTTAACTATAGAAAATTAAATCGTAGAGGCTTGAAAGGCACAAGTTTATTGATTTGTTTATTTGACAGTGATCTCATGTTAGTCAAATAAGTAAAACTTAGTCTGGTTTGTTGAGCTACGGTGGCAGGAAAAAATGAATTTGGGCCATTGACTATTAAGAGTGTTTTTTAATTACTTGTGACATGAGCTTAATTGAATCCTTTGGTTTTTGGCTGTGATAATGTAGTTCACGGTGTTGAATATGGTTTTGGAGCACATGATCATCCGACAACAGGGATTTTTGAGGTTGAGCCGAAGCAATGCCCGGGATTTATGTTTAGGAAATCAATATTGATCGGAAGAACTGATTTGGATCCTAAAGAAGTTCGGGTGTTCATGGAGAAATTAGCTCTGGAGTTTCCTGGGAATACTTACCATCTAATCACTAAGAACTGCAATCACTTCTGTAATGATGTGTGCCTCAAGTTGGCTGGGAAAAAAATTCCACGATGGGTTAATCGTCTTGCTCGAATAGGTAAGGGCCCCATTTAAATTGGTTTATGGTTTCTGCTTTCAGATTGTCTTGTGCTTACAAAGACAGGAAAACAGCGTCGTTTTGGTCGTGAATTTCACCATCTTTTTTCTGGTTTTTGCATTGCCATACATCTAGTTTTACAACCTGGTTAAGCGGTCAAGGGTATGTTTCTGATTTTATCATTAGTAAATTCATATTATATGAACTGCAAACCATGAAGTGGTTTATTTCGAGTCTGTCTTTGTTTATAATTCCTTTTCCAGTCATTCTGAACCTGAAAATGCCAGATCTTTGAGTTTTAGCCATGAAGTTGAAGATGCTGGTCTTATCCATGTCACAATTTAGCTCAGGTTTCTATTTTACAGCTCCAACATGAAGTCTGGTTTTCTTATTCCTTCCACCATTTTTTATCGGAGGATATCAAAACCAGTCATTATTTTGCATTTAAAAATTCCTTTACTAGAATTTTGATATTTTCATGCATGAAGATTTTCAATAGATGATTCCCGCTGAGCTATTTTAGTGGTTACAAAAGGAAATGGATAGCCAGCAGTGAAGGTTGCAAAATATGTAATTCTATTGGTTTGCACCAACCCTATGCATGCCTTCAGAAGCCTTGTCTGAAAGTCAGAGGGCATCTTCCTTAACTTGGAAGTTTTATAACTGAACATTCATGCGATTTCTTTCAACACCACTTCAAGCATCATTTTCAGCTGAGAAGAATCCATATGCAATTTGATTATAACCAACCTTACCTTTCCTTATCTGGCAAACCGGGCATAAATTTAACGTTGTTGTGCTTCTGAAAAACTTTCAGGTTTTCTTTGCAACTGTGTTCTTCCAGCAGAGTTGAATGAAACAAAAATCCGCCAAGTTAGATCCGAAGATAGTGTACAGGAGAAGAAGAAACTGAGAAGCCGTTCGACTAGGTTCATGTCTTCATCTAATCTGGTAACTTCCCCTTCAGTGACACCTTGTCCTTCAAGTTCTGGAAGCAGAAGTGGTAGACAGAGATGTTTTATTCCTCTGACTTCACGATCTTTTGTTCATGATGATTCTGCGTCATGGAGCTTGAAAGCTTAATGAATAATACATTACGTTTTATAACATTTTAGGGACTTAGACTAGAAAAAAAAAAAAATCAACTACAGATGGGGAAATGCTTAGTTTGTATTCTGCCCCATTTTATCTGGTTTTTGTGGTCTCTGAGACATCTGCGTCAAAGTTGTTGCAGATTTTCTGTTTTCTGTAAAGATGGTTACTGTTTTTAATGAATGGGGAGTCATATGATTGTGTGTAAATGATGAAAGTTCACAATCCTGTATCATCTAGTAGGTGATGTCGATCTTCTTATTAATAATCTGCTAAAGGGTTCCCCAAGAAAGCAATGTACTTTTGTTAGGTCAAAGATTTGTGGCCCTGAGATTATAACGAACTGCTCACGGTTCTCCAAGAAAGCAAAATGCTTTTGTTAGGTCAAAAGTGCTGTGGTCCTGAGATTATAGCGACAGTGATCCAACTACGAAAATGTTTTTAAAAGTCTACTGTAACTGATTAATGCTAGAAGCTTGTATTTTTTTATAACTGGGGTATCGAGTCAGTTTACGCGCATAACAACTAATTTTTAGACTCACCGAACATCCTGTAAACACAGTGAGCAGGTAAGGCATCGTGAGGATGACAGGCGTGCATAGTAGGGCTTGAACTTTGAAAGATTGCTGGTCTGCATCTTTGTTCTCAATTCAGTACGGGTGTTTCGCGGTGCATTTTAAAAATGTTTTTTTTTTTAAATATATTTTTTTTATTTTAATTTAGATTGTTTAGAAAGATATGCAAATCTTGAGACTGAGAGTGGGATTTCAATTTCAATGAAGAGACATGCTTCATGGTTCAACATTAATGAAAATTTTGCCAGGACTAGATCTTCTCCGAATAAATTAAAAAAACAATCCAGTAAGAACTTGATTTTAGATGGTTTGCATGGTGCATGAAATCAAGGTGATATGAGAGTAAAGAATTATAATATGAGAGTAAAAAAATAATATTTTTGATTTAGTTTGAGATATGAGTGACCTAATTGATAAAATGTTTTGATTTAGGGTGAGATTGAAAATTAAGTAAAATGAGGAGCTAATCGTAAATCCTTTTTAAAAATATCATATTTCTTAAACCCATCTAGCTTAGCAGATTGATCCTTGAAACGTGTGATCATAAATCTTATCCGGAAAGCATAATATTCAAAGATTGAATCATAATTTGAATTAAAAAATATCATAAGAACAAATTAACCCTATAATATAATAACTCAAAACTCTTTTCATATTATTTGATTGTTTGGGATTTTGGTTGAGGTTGTTTCTGTAACTTTTTTTTGTTTAAAAATATATTAAAATGATATTTTTTGTATTTTTAAAAATTATTATTGACATCAGCACATTAAAATAATCTAAAAACATCAAATTTTTTAATTTAAAATAAAAAATAATATTTTTCAAAAATATTTTTAAAATACAATATTAAAAACCCCTACTTTTAGGCCCAAAACTAAGAAAATTATACGGGAAAAGGTAAACTATTGCCTCTGCCCCCGGCCTCGGATAGATGGGAGATCAGCATTTCATTCCAAGTTGCTAAAACTGAAAGAGACTGATAAGAAAAATACATTTGACCATACCTCCTTTCCTCGAATTATTGGGGGAAAAAACTATATATTATTTATTATGGATCGGATAAAACATTTATATATTTATAAAGTATTCAATTTTTAACGAGTGTTCATTATTTACTATTTATTTTTAATTAATAACAGACAAAATAATCAAAATATATATCTAAAGTTTGTAAGTGATTATTAAATGATAAAACAATAAGTATTATTCATATATGTGTATTTTATATCAATATTAAGGTATGTATATATTATATTGTATTAAAAATAGACTACAAATATATTTAAATAATTTTAATACATATCTCAAATTAGATTGAAATGATTTTAGGGTTAGGTTTGACAATATTCATATCCTATTTATCATTCATCAAGTCTACAAAATTTGTCCCCAAAAGACGTGGCGTGATGACAAAATACTTAAGATTTGCACAGTAGATCTCGAGTTCGCATCAGGACGTGTATCTCTTATAAAAATCATAAAAATAACTTGAAATCCACTAACCTATCCTGGATAAAACCTAAACTTGCCCATCAACAAAATTCAAAAGCTAATCAACAACTTTATTATTTAACACATCCCCTAATTTGGACTCGTTACCAAACCAACATATGATTTGCGTTTGGCAAATTACTACATTATTGAAGTTGTCAAATTCAGAAAACCATGGAGTTGATCGAGTCTTCGTGTATCTTCCCCATTCCAATTGCATATTTTCAATCATCATATCCGATTGAATGTTCGAGGTTGCAGTGTAATTATATTTTTATTTTATTTTTAAATAGTTTTTTTCTATATTTTGATGTGTAGGATTATAATTAGTTTTTTTTTAAATAAAAAAAATATTTTTAATATATTTAAAAACAAAAGATAATTTAAAAAACTATCATTGTCACCTTCATAAAAATCAAAATAGGCAATCTTTTGAAATATTCTTCACGTTCATAGAAGAGTTACTAGCTAGCCACAAGCCACATTTATAATATTGGCACACCAAAGACATAATTTATCTTGACATAAGACTCCCAAATATTAAATATTAATCTGTTAAAGAATATGATGATAAGAGATCATCTCATCTAAGATCACAGAATATGATTTATATTATTTTCTAACACGTCTTCTTAAGTGAAAGCTCTTTTGGGCTTGAAACTTGCACAAACTCATCCTATTTTTTCCTTGATTTTTATCAAATAAAATAAGAGTAGTGATACTCGAACTCGTGATTGCTAGGTCAACAAATTTTTTTTTTTATCAAATAATTAGAGAAGACCCCAATTATAATCTATATTGTTGTATATAATATGAAACGTGATTTGATTAGCAAGATCAAGCCAATAAATCCAGCCTGAGTAGAAAAAAAAAAGTGGTAGATGATGCTTTTTGCGCCGCCAAACGCGGTTGGCCGGCGGGCCGAAGTCATATTTATCAGCTGCCAGGTGATTCTTCTTATCCAAATATACAGAACCTGGAAAACCCAGAATCTTTTAAGCATATTATGAGCGCAGCATGCATGCCTTTTACTCGTTTAACAATTCAAAGTCAATGCTCTTGGACAAGAACAAGTGTTATTTAAACAGTGAATTATCCTTACGTTTTAGATTTATCTATTTAAAATGATTTTATAGTTTTGTCAAATTGTTTTGATGTGATGAAAATAATTTTTTTTTAAATAAATAAATAATTATTCTCATTTTTTTCTAAATAAAAAACAGTTTTACTAGTTATGTGCTGGATGACAGAATTGACTTCGTGTAAATATGTGGGAAGTGTTTTTGTGCCACTTTGATACGTGTTGACCGGATGCAAGGTATCTTGATTTCCTGTTTCTTCCTATGATTAATTCAAATTAAAGTTTTGAATTTTTAGGCCTCGTGTCTTTTTTTTTTTTGTAGACCTCTAAACTTCGAAACTTGTAGATTTAGAAACTGTTTGGGAGAGCTGTTGTGGTAGCTTTTTAAAGTGTTTTTCGTGCTTAAATACATTAAAATGATATTTTTTTACTTTTTAAAAATCATTTTTGACATCAGCACATCAAAATGATCTAAAAACACAAAAATATATTTATTTAAAATGAAAAAAAAATATTTTTTTTGGAAATGATGTTTGAAACGCCGTCCCAAACCGGCACTAAGATTCAAATGTAGTGTGCATTTGACGCGAAATTAATTTTGAATGAGAAAAAGGGGGAAATTAGCCCGAAATTCAATGAATCTTCTGTTAAAAAATAGAAAATCTCAAAATACTTGCAAGATACACTTGATTTATAAATAGAGTAGCAGCACTTTTTAATATCAAATACATTTAAAATGAATTTGACAAAGCACATAAATAAAAATAAGGTGTTTCTTGGTGTTGTAAAACTCGACCCGGTTCGTCAAATCAATCTAGTGACTCGTCGACGAAGAGTCTAACTCGACTCAATTTATCAAGTCAACCTAGCTCTTCACTTCTAGGAATCTAATTCTAGTAAATGAAAATACCTAATCTTTTTAAGATGGCTTGGATCAACCCTCCTTACCTAATCTAATTCGGTTCAACTATTCATACTATGGTTTTCCTTTTTTCTTTTTTTGGCTAAGAGGTTTTTTTTTTTTTTTTTTATTAGCTAAGCCCAACTTTGACATATGCTCAACTCAATGCTCTTTAATGCCGGACATAAGCTATGTTTTTTTTTAATTAATCGTAGTCGATTAATTTCATGATTTCTGAAGTTAATAACCATGTAAATTTTTAATAATCATCATATTAATAATAACAAAAATTAAATATAAGATTAAATGAAAAATAAATCTCTTAATTTTAAGATGATATAGTCTGCTTGGACATAATGTTATCCACCAGATAGCAACTGAAAAGCCTGTAAGACTTTTATTCTTTCTATTCCACCGGTCAATATGATATTTTTTATGCGCGTGTATATACACACACACATATACATATACATATACATATATATATATATATGGTTGCCAGTTAAGGACAGCAGCTTTCTTCAGATCCTATACTCGACAGAGCAGTTCTATCTTCTCCAGCAATGATCATTGCATTCGCTATTCAAAACGCCACCTGCCTTTGTCGGTACACGCCAGGAGAAAGATTCACTTAATAATTTGGGCTTCCAGATAAAATAAATTTCAATTTATTTCTATGATTTCCTCGAACTTATTAAAACTAACATGGGTTTTAATACCAATCTAGAACAATCTAGATTTTGCATAAAAATAATATATATATATATATATAAACCGCGTGGTGTTTTTACTGCGTGAATCCACGGTAACACTTAGTATTAATATATATTGTTGAGAAAAATAAACAGATGTTAAGGTAGCCGAATTAGTCCAAGACGAGTGATTAAAGCTGTGTACTGAAAGGGCGTGGGTTCGATCCCACTCTCAGCTGAGTTGTACCCTGTCGATTTGCATTCTTCTTTGGAACCCTGACCTTTTTCTTCCTAACAATTATCTAATTTTCTTGCCAGATAATTTCCGCAGGCCCTTCTTCTATGTATTCCCAGTCATCATCCTCATGGCACCCATTCTCCTTTCCATCCTCACATTTGACATTTAAATTCATAAATAAAGCAAACAATTTGTTTCCCTGTTCCTAATTAACCACTTCAATTTCCTTTTTCATTTTCTCAGCAACCAAGCAGAGTACTAAAGATGATATGGGATTTAGCATCACTTCTAAAACAACAATTTTCAATTCACAAATTCAAATTAAAAAAAAAACTAAATGTTTTGATTTCTTGCAGTTTTGTTATTCAATTGGAATTAATTATATATTTTGTTTTTCATTTGGCACTTATTCTTTTAAATTTTTAGTTAGTGTTCATTCCTTTTTTTTTTTCCGGTCTTTCTTGGACAGTGTTTGTTTTTTGTCTGTATTTATTCATTTATGCTTTTAGATTATTATTTTTTCGGTTCATTTTTTATCGGGGGTTTATTTTTATTAGGTTCCGTTCTGAAATTTTAATTTATATTGGTGATAATTTTAAAATTAATATTGCTCATTTTTTCTCTTTGTTCTTTTTTTGTGTGTTTTTTGTTATTTTATCTGTTTTTCGAATAAGATAATTTTATTATTTGCACAATAATAATAATTTTAGGATTCTTTTTTTATTGTTTTTTTGGTTAAAATGTTTTTATTTTTTTATTTTTCAGGGAAATTTAATGATTTTAATTGTTTGAGCAGTAATGTTGATAATGATTTTAACTGTTATAGTAATGAAAATAATGGTAACGTGAGGATGAATTTTCAATTTATGTTTTTGTCTTTTTATGAATAGAAAATTAACTATTTATTTTTGTTATTTGATTATTACAGGTCTTTTCATAATTTATGTTTTGTTTTTAAATGTGATTTAAATTGAATTATAAAATGAACTAATCTTAATACAATGAACTCAATAATTTAGATATCTGAATCTTCTTGTTTTTTTAATGATGATGATAATTTTATGATGGTTATTTTGTTGAAACCTACTAAACAGATAAATTTATATCGATTTAAAATTCATATATTTTATAGAAAACTTGCACTTTACAGGGATTCTACACAGATTTATTATTTTAACTAAATTTATATCATAACAAAAATACACACATATATAATTAATATTTTTTTACGTTGAAAAAAATATGATTTTACCCGCGACGATGCGCGGGGCATTGGCTAGTATATATATATATATATATGAATTCCCATGAAGCTGAATAGAGCAAGAAATACATAGTGTATTTATATATTGTATAGACTCGATCAATGGCACTAAAATAATAAAATGAATGGCTTTGTTTAGACTAAACATATAAGAAAGCTGGCCAATTACCCAGAAGCAAGCTTGGCAGTCAACATAATGCTGGTCAAATCCTTATTACATATTTTATAATTCATTTGATTTCGAGTATGCTTATAATATAGTCTTTCACATTCCAAGACTTGGAACTTATTTTTTATCTGAGGGTGTGATTGATGGTGTTTTTTAAAATGTTTTTATTCAGAAGTGTAAAAATAATTTTTATTTATTTTTTAAAAATTATTTTTGACATAGTGTATCAAAATATCTAAATATACTAAATTTTTAATTTAAAATAAAAATAATTTTTTTTAATTTTTTTCAAGCTAATCCTTAACTTGAGAATAACTTAATCTCAAAGCTAATAATAAATTAAGTGAAAGACCTTATAGTTAAATTCAGAATTTAGGGACTAAAAAATAATTCTTTATTTAAAAAAAAGAAATGTTTAACAAGACAATGGACCGGCAACCAAAGCCAAGAAAGTATTAGGCTTTTAAATATAAATATATACTTATAGTTAAATTCAAGACTGGAAAATATTTTTCTTTTTTAACAAGAAAAGAAAAGAGAGTAAAATAAATATTCATGTGATCAAAAGGTCAACAAAACACGCTCATTTCCCCACTTCTTACATCTTGCGGTGTCGTTTTCCTTCTGGTAAAGTAGTTGCCTAAAATGTTGTGCAAGACACTGGATCCACCCTCTTTAAAATATTTGAAATGCGTCACTGGAATTGTAATTGGATTAGCTATCCACTTTATCACCGTTTCAAATTTAAATTTAAAATGATAAAACCTATTTTTTTTACTTTACTAATGCATTAATTAATACACAAATAATAAACCCAGACCTGTCTAAATACAAATAAACAGTCGACAACATAAACTCAAACCGGTCTAAATCCAAATTACCCCCATCAACAAAATAAACACAAACCGGTCTAAATCCAAGTTATCTCGTCAATAGAATAAACCCAAACCAACAAAAAATCCAAACCGGTCTAAGTTCAAGTTAAACCATCAACAAAATAAACCCAAACCGGTCTAAATCCAATTTATCCCGTCATCAAAATAAACCCAAACGGTCTGAATCCAACTGAACTCGTCAACAAAATATACCCAAACCAGTCTAAATCCAATTTACCTTGCCAATAAAATAAACATAAACCGGTCTAAATCCAATTTATCTTGCCAATAAAATAAACATAAACCGGTCTAAATCCAACTGAACCTGTCAGCAAACTGAACCAAACCGGTCTAAATCCAAGTTATCTCGTCAACAAAATAAACCCAGACCCAAACCAGTATAAATCTAAGTGAACCCGTCAGCCGATCCGAGTTACTACCACCCTGTTTGGGAGTGCGTTGCAACCGGCGTTTGGAAAAAATTAATTTTTTTTTTCATTTTAAAAACCGGCGGTTTGATGTTTTTAGATCATTTTGATGTGCTGATGTCAAAAATAATTTTTAAAAAATAAAAAAACATCATTTTGATGTATTTCAACACGAAAAAACACTTTAAAAAACTACCGTAATCGCACTCACAAACAAGTACATGGGAGAAAATGTAACTTGGGAGTGATCCAGTACTTGAAGGTATATATATCAGTTACATTGGTCAAACGTTGAAATAGTTTACAGGTTAGAAAAGTGGGGAGAAACACAGAAAAAGAGAAGGAGCCTCTTCACATGCATCTTGTCTTGTTATAAATGTGGTTGAAATCTAGGAAATTTCATCGCACCTACTGTTCCAAGCAAGACCAAACAGGACAGACCAGACCCAACAAATCCAAGCGATCTAGATTCTAGAGAGACAATTTCATTTCAATTAAGGGCTTCGACATTGCAAAGATTAAACAAGAAAAAACGAATCTTTGATTGTATCAAACACTTGAATGCCAAATCCAACCAAGGCCAGTTACAGTAATAGTTGTCCGAAAGCAGCACAAGAAATTGAATCTTGTGTGAATACAGAAAGATAGCAGAGATTAATGTTAGATCTATCTGTATGTATGAATACTGAACTAATGAATTCATTTTGTATTTTGCTAATATGTTCATCAACAAATAATGGGGTTAGTCACAAACAGAAATTTAACTAGGATTACCAAAAACAGAAGAGAATGGATCCCGTAATCATCCACAAATCTTTCACTTCCTCCAAGCATAGACCAGCAGAGAGAATCCAATAGGGCCGCCACCACAGAGCTCACTTTCTTCAGAACTGCTAGCCCATTCCATCACAGAAGAGCTGCAACCAGAAGATGCCGATGACATTGAAATTGATGAAGAAGATGAACTCCTCGCTGCTGTCCTCATCAAGCTCTTTCTCATCTTTCTCCACTCTATTGGACTCATTCCAAGACTTGTATTACTGCATGATGAGTTTTGCTGCCATAAAACAGCATTACTGTTGTTGTTTTTCTCATTGATTTCTTCTTGTTGATGAGGACGGCCGCAGCCGCCGCCACATGCTTCACTTTGTTCTTGTTTCCGAACCATTGCCTCTTCATCTTTGGGGTCTAAATTGCTTTCAAACCTGAACATAAACACCGCATGGTCATTGTTTATGTCATCAAAAAGCCAGTTATAGACATCCCATGAGACTTGTATAGGGACACCATCTACTTCAATCCTCTCATTTCCTCTAAATTTCCACTTCAATTTGTTTATCTGCAAAACCTTTTTGTTATCAACACTAAAACTCAATACTGCATCTTTATTCACGCTACAGTCTATGGATATCACTCTGTCTTTCCCTCCAAATCTTGCTCTTGTGGTGTAAACTCTGTTGCCGAACACATGTTCTCTTCTCAAAACAAGAACCTGGGGTCTCTCTTGCTTCAAAGCTTTAGTCTTTGCAAAAGCTTCTTTGGTCAAATCACCGACAACAAGTACCATTTCTCGCTCAACCACCACGGCTATGTAGAACCGGGACTGGGGCTCAGGTCCCGACCCAAATTTCGCTCTAGAGAGGTCCCAGAAGATCTGGATCCTTGGCGCTGGAGTATCAGGGTCCTGGTTAATAACATGGAGTTTCTTGGATCCATGTTTTTTCCAGAAAAGGAAGGGTTTGATGTTGAGATGGAAAGATATGGTAGAGAGAGAAAGTGGGTTAGATAGAGAAACAGGAGAGCAGTAGCCGGCGTTGTCGTCAATGGGGTGGAGGAGGAGGTGGAGAGTATGGCCTATAAAGGAGCTTGACCAAGTAAGAGAGAAGAGGCCGAGGTCAGTTTGGTAGAGGCAGGTGGTGAGGTTGGCGTTGCCTGAGTTAGGTGGTGGCGTTGGCGGAGGAAGGTGGTGGATGTCGGTGTCGGAGGAAGGGCGGAAGCAAGAAGGGAAAGGGGAGGGGGCGTGGTGGTGGGACATTTGTGTTTTTATGCGCTTGGAACTGCGTGCAAGAGATTAATAATTTTGAGGCTTTCTAGGGTTTTGATTCTTTTCAAAATATGAAGAGACGATTGAGGAATTTATATGACTGGAGAGACAATAAGTTTGACCAATTTAGAGGGAAGACTTTCTTTTCAAAGACGAGGCAATGTGAATACAGAGGGTAATTTCGTACGTAGAAATTATTTTTTATACTTTTCCAGACAAGATTAAATGTATCTTTCACCTTGTAGTTATCATATTATTACGTTCAGATTTAGAGAGTTTAATCCCTTTTTAGCATGTCTGTTACCTTCTTTTTTTTTAATTCAATTCCGATTTCTTAATATAAATTAAATCTAATTTATTTTGTTTTCTATATTAGTTTCATCTTTTCCTTTTTAAGTTTCTTTAAATTAAATTTATAATATTTTCAGAGATTGAGTTCCATTTAAAATTCAATTCTTAACATTTTAAAAATTTTCTAAACATATTTTAAAAATGACTAGAAACAATCAATGGTGTATCATAATTGGGGTGTGAAAATAATTATATTGAAAAACTTACTATCATGATTCATGAAATTGATTGGAGGTTAAAATCGATTTTGCTTCTGCTTGGTGGGATGATTTTTATAAAAGCAATTTATAAACAAATACCCGGTTTGACATTGTGTTTCAAACTTGATTTTGAAAAAATAATAATTTTATTTATTTATTTAAAATGAATATATCATTTTGATTTATTTATAAACAAAAAATATTTTCAAAAACAGTTTAAATCACACTCCCAAAATTTTCCTTTGTGTTTAATGCTAGGTGGTATAGTATTTTCATACACCAAAAATTAAATTCGTCTTCATTTAATATTACACAAAAAGTTTTTATGATACAATTATTGCTCCATATAATTCAAATTAAATCCATCTTAATTTAATTTTAGGTGGTATAGTATTTTCATAGATGGTAGACCTAAGGAAAAAAAAGTTGGTACACCAATTAAAGAAAACTAATTAATGTTAAATTATATTGATCAACTCTAAGATAAATTTAAAAAAATAAACAGAATTTAAATAATATAAAAAAAAAACATCAAGCTCCTTCCAAAATAGCATCATACATGTATAAATTAACATAAAATTCATAACTAAATCATGCAAGAGTGGGAAAATAAAAATATATGAGATCTCGATCAAGATTCCATTCATGGCGGTGTGAACCAAAAAGTGTAAAGGAGAGGCATTGTATATAACATGGGAGACAAGAACAACTGGATCGAACTAGCAACAGCCAGTTGAAACTATAACGTTGTAACCTAATTATACAAATGTTCCTCTTTTTTTATTCATTGAAAATGATGAGATTAATAATACAATTAACTATCATAATCTTTCAAAGTTAGGGCAAGAGAGGGTGATTATAAGTTGCTGGCTGGTTAGCACAAATATTATTCACCATCCCTTTATCCTGTTTTAAATTATTATTTTTTTTAAAATATATTATTTTAAATTACATAATTTTTATAGTTTTTAAATCATTTTCATGTATAGATGTCAAAATAATTTTTTAAAAATAAAAAATATCAATTAATATATTTTTAAATAAAAAATATTTTTTAAAAAAATAACCTCGTTTATATTTTTAAACAATCTTAGGGTCTGTTTGGGAGTGCAGTTGCGATTGCTTTTGAAAGTGCTTTTCATTTAGAAATATATCAAAATGATATTTTTTTTTATTTTTAAAAAATATTTTTGACATCAGCACATTAAAATGATTAAAAATATCAAAAAACAATTTGTTTTCAATTTTGAGCAAACAACGGTACAACCGCATAAACAAACATACCCTTAATGTTTATTGTCTTCAACGGGGAGTATCCTTCACGTTACAATTTCTTCAACTAATGATCATTCCTTCCATGATCATGATCTTACACGATGATCGATGGACCAAGAAAAATGATGGTCAGACTTTTTTTTTCTCTTGATATTATGCAAAATCTGAAATAACACCCATATTTATTTTATTCAATTTCCCCCTAAATTAACATATTAAATCATTATAAATTAAATATTTATGGCCCACGTTAAAAAGAAAAAGAAAAAAAACATTAAAGGCACAATTTTCTCCATAGAAATTTAAAAATAATAATAATAATAATTTGTTCTAGTAATAGTTGACGGGGTTGGGGTTGGACTTGTAATTAATAAAATATGTAGACCGGGGCATCATTTCATGACTTTGATTTGATGCAAGTTACCTGGCACCAAATGCTTGGTAGAGAGATGGTTGCCCCGTCAAATGGGTTGGTGGCTCGAGCCTTTAATAATGTAAACCATTCTGTTTGAATTAGGAAGGCTAGCTGCTACCCAACATGTTCTGGTGTTAGTGGTGAGGACGTTCTCGTTTTTTAAAAGAAATTAGGAGTTCAATCTCTTTTTTTATATGGAGCTACTATTTGGGAAGCACTTTCACCCCTTTAGAGTCCACCTTGTGCTAGCGTGAATTAATCTGAACCAGTGTCTAAGACACTGCGTTGTTTATAAAAAAAAAAAAAGGAAGGCTAGCTGCTCTGGCAAGATCCCTTCTAAAGTGGCCTTGCTCTGCTCCTCCTCCTACCACAAGAGAACAGCTCATACATCCTACTAATTGATACTTTCTTCTCTAATCTTCCAGATGATCTTTATTTCTTTTTATATTGTTTTAACATTTTAAATCCTACTAATTGATACTTTCTTCTCTAATCTTCCACTTGATCTATATTTCTTTTTATATTTTTTTAATCTCATGAACCAATGCCAATGAAGAATGGGTCTTTACCAAGTGCCATATCAATCGAACCATCTTGGTGATTGGTTGGGTTTTCGGCCTTAATTATCTTTAAGTTTTAAAAATTTTTTTGAGAAAAAATGAATTTTGGTTTTGTTTTTTACTTTAAATTAATATTTTTTTTGTGTTTTTATATCATTTTCATGTTTTGATGTTAAAAATAATTTTTAAAAAATAAAAAAATTATATTTTCGATGCATTTATGAAAAAAAAACACTATAAAAAACAACCTCAACCGCACTCTCAAACAAACACTTCATTTGTTTTTTTTATAACCGGGGTGTCCGGGTCAGCTTACGCGCACCACAACTAATCCTCGAACTCACTGAACATCCTACAAACCCAGTGAGCATGTAACGCACCGCAGGGGTGACAGACGTGCATGGTAGGACTTGAACCCTGGTGCAGAGGAAGGAAACAAGTCCCTTCAACCGTTAGGCCAAGACCCCACTTTATATGACATGATGTTAAAAGACTTGTAATCTGTATAATAACTCTGAGTTCAAATTAGGATGTGTATCCCTTATAAATATCTGAGACAATTAAGATTTTACTTGATTACCTAAACTCATAAAATATATTTTCCGTGTCTACTTGTATCCGAAAAAATAATAATTAAATTTTGAGAGTTCTAATAGTGAAGAAATTAGCTGCATGCCCTTATTTGCCTATCCGACGGTAACAAATTTTATGCTGTGTAATTTTCTTGGACGTGAATTTTAACCGTCCAAATTTTTTTTTAACAGTTCACGCAACAATGTACTACTCATAAGTAATAAATTATGAAATCTAATAAAATTATAAAGTAATAGTTTTTTATTATTATTAGTATAGCAGCGATTACATTTTAAAATATTTTTAATTTTTAAAATTAAATTTACACATCATCATATTATATTAAAATGATATAAAATTAATTATATACAGACACACACACATATATCAAACTAACACAAAAAGAAACCGCTGCAAAAATCACTATAAATGTTGAGGGCGATTCTGGTAAGAGAAATAATGGAAAGCATCGAATATTGTGGATCAGTTACGGTCTGTACCACATATTTAATTACAGGGGACAATGAATTTAATTACAGGGGACAATGAATTTAAGGATTAAAACATCTTGGCTCAGAATTCAGAAAGTACCAAGTTGTATACTGTTTGTTACTGTATTCAAAATTATTTTTTTAAAAAAATATTTTTATTTCAAAATTAATTATTTTAATATTTTTAAATCATTTTGATATACCAAATTCAAAAATAATATAAAAATTCAATATTATTTTAATAAATTTTTAAATAAAAAATATTTTTCCGGGCTTGATCTCCTCCAACACCGTGTCTCCTAAACTTTCAAGTGCTGTGTTTTTATTAAAAAAATAATATTTATATATATTAATATCAAAATTATTTTTTTAAAATAAAAAAATATTATTTTAATATATTACACTCCAAACAGGCAAATGATCTCCTCTAACCTAAAGTCTCAAGCGCTTGGTTTTCATTAAATTTTGCAGCTGTGGTTCTGGGAATGTTCGGTAGGGAGGGGCACATCATTTACTTCATTTCATTGGATGCTTCGTTTATGAGAAAATTTACAACACGTGCGCTAACATCTATCCATACACGCTGTCGGATCTAGCAATGGACGGCTGAGGATGAATAAGTATTTGATCGAGACTGGGCAGAGGCACTTCTTTCTTGTTTTCTGGTGCCTAGAACAGTCATGATTGTCATCGCAGTTAATTTTATCCATCCACTTTGACGGTCCAAATGGAATAATCACCATAAATACATTCTTCCACCGTTATAAAACCTAGCCCGGCATATCAATCCGGTGACTCGCCGGCTCAAAACCCAGTCCAAGCCAATTCTCAAATATTTCGTAATCGAATATTGTTTATTTTTTATAAAAAAATAAATTAAATTAAATTGTTTGGTTAGCCAATTATTTTTTGGATTAATTCAACGAACACGTGGTTTAAATCTAAGATAAGATGAAATCATGGGCGATTTATTACCGTGGATGAAACTGACATTTGATTGGAGAACAGGAAACTCAAGTGAACGACGCAGAGTCCACCACAACCCGATCTCTGTAAGAGATTACCATCGATCAGCACCTGGTAATGGACCACGTAGATATCATCATTTTCCAGCAATGACCATAATTAGCTTAAAAAAATAAATAAATTGTTTTTTTTTTATATTATTAACTTATTGATATTAAAAAAATAATAATTATTATTTCTATCTATTCTCGAGTGAAGAACTATTTCAAAAAGGACACACCACCTATTAATGGATAGAAGTGTTTATAATGCGTAGACCAGGTAGAGAAGTCACTGTATTGCAATTTTATGTTATTATCCTCTTTAATTTTATTAGGTGTATGATTGTGATGTAAGATATTTTAAAAAAGTATAAATATTTTTTTAATTTTTAATCTTATTGTATTCAAATAAATTAAGTATTCAAATCAGGAATTTAATATTTTTTTCAAGTAGAAAACAACAATTAACTAGATTTCCAGACACATTTAATATATATAAATGTTTTTTTATTTTAAATTAAATAATTTTGGTGTTTTTAGATCATTTTGATGTGCTGCTATCAAAAATAATTTAAAAAAATAAAAAAAACCTCATTTTGATACATTTATAAACGAAAAGAACTTTCAAAACCAATCTCTACCACACTCACAAATAATCACTTAATGATATAAAAGGTGTTTGACACTGCGTTTCAAAAGTGCTTTTACAAAAAAATAATTTTTTTATATTTTTTACTTTATATTAATTTTTTTTAATATTTTTAGATCATTTTGACGTGTTAATATATCTTTAAATAAATAAATAAAATTCAAAATCAAATTCAAGACAATCCCAAAAAAGGCAAATAATAATTAAAAAAAACTGTGAAAAACTAAGGTGAGTCATAGTACTATAAAAGTCAAAAGGTCAAAGAAATTGGTCGTGGAGGATAGAAAAAGAACAAGTTGGACCAAGTCATAATTTGTTTTCCCAGTTGAATCCCTCTCTTGAACATTATTTTGATCACATTATTGATCCATGTTTTTATTGCAAAACCAGTAGCAAACGTGTTCTTGTAATGACCATCAGCTCCCTGGAAATTGCAATGAAGATCAGCCATGTCACTCGTAAATTATTTTGTCTCCCTTGAACTTCTTCGGTCTTCGTTGCTGACTGGAATTTAATCAACTACGCAAAGATTCAAGCCGTTTTATAGTTCAGCATACCATTTTCTTTTTCCATGTGAAATTTAATTTAACCATGATTATGAGTTTTAAATTAGTTTAAAGTAATTCCCCTTGAACACAAATTTAATTAGAGGTTGATCTTTTAAAATTCTTTACATAATTATTGATAAAACATAAAAATAAACTTCGATTTGTCAATCAAGTCTTGAGTTGATCCATCATGTTAATTTAATAATATTATCTATTATCATATACCTTTTTTTTATGAGAATTAACCATATCTCTAGAAAAACATATTTTATAGATCCTAATAAATGAGTAAAACCTCAGCTGTCCTAAACTCATAATCATGTCCCAAATGATCGCAAGCTCTTTACCATTACGTTACGTCGCATGGAAACTCTATTATTATATGCCTATATTATAAAATCACACTACTAGATATAATATATTCATCAATTAATTTGATTCCTGAGTCATATAAACAAGCTCAATATATTGTTATTTAATAATAAAAAAAAAGAGTTTTTTTCTTATGAAAAAGGATGCGATTTTCAAGTATAGGGTTCCAAATTTGACTTTAAGAATTGAATTTTCCCTCTCACTGGATCAACTAATAAGCTCAGGTTTTCTAGAAAAAGAGGTGCTCAGAATTCAAGAGCTGGCCAGGGCACGTGCCTCTTTTTTCTTGAAATTAAACGTGCATGGCCATGCCTACTAATTGTATAACAGGGCATGTGAAGCACCGTGTCTTTCATGCTAGAAGAAAAGTACTCGTCAAAATAAATTTCCATGGAGATTAAAAAATCAGCTGTTTTCATGATAGAAGACCGACTGAATCCAACCAAACCATTATATGTCTCGTGTATGACTTTAAAGTCATCGTGTCATCTATTAGAGAATAATATAAATCATATTATGAGATCTTACTTATAAGCTTAAGTTTTTAGGTGAGATGATTATTTAACATGATATCAGAGCTTTATTGACTCAGCGGTCACGAGTTCGAATCTCACCATCCTCATTCTATTTGATAAAAACCAAACACAAGGTGATGTGGGTCTGTGCAAGTTTCAAGCCCAAAAGACTTTCACTTGAGGGGGTGTGTTAGAGAATAATATAAATCATATTATGGGACCTCACTTATAAGCTTAAGCTTTTAGGTAAGATGGTTCCTTAACATCATCTAAGGATTATTAAAAAATAATATAGTACTTTTAGGTTTAAAAGACAAGTAAGTTTGTAATCTTTTTTTTTTTCTTTTTTTGAATAATTTGGTGTTCGGGTTAACTTGTGTGTACCCCGATTAATCTCACAAGTCATGAAGTTAATAATCATATGAACATCTAATGATCATTATATTAACATTTACATGGCTCGAACTCGAATCTAAAATCACAGAAAGAACAAATTTTTTAATCCTAAATAATACCGATTAAACATAAAAAGAAAATCATGGAATTAGACAACACCGGTGAATTTATGTGTTTTGGTTATATGTAACTAACCAATAGATTCACTGATATATTTTAAAGTTGTCAAAGAATTATAGAGAGTTTAGAGAGATTTTAGGCGAAAAGACTAGCAAGAAAAATCATTAATTAATTTATGGGTTTTCCAAAAAAAATATAAAGAATATAAATCATCAACAGATTAATCAATGGTTTACCCATGTTTTTAAAACATTCAATCGACTAATGTGATTACATGAATATATATTAATGGATATACCAATAAAAAATGAATTTAAACCATACACATCAAGACAATTTCTAGATTTCTCAATCAAATTGGTGTTGGCGCGTTCTCTTCTTGTTTTTTTAGTGGTCGACACTATCTTCGTGATTCTTTGGTGGCCAACCTCTCTATCTCTCTTTTCTTTTCCCATTTTTTTTAGTGCTTATTTAGTAGTGTTTTTGAGGTTGTTTTTAAAAATATATTTTATTTAAAAATGCATCCAAATATTTTTAATTTAAAATAAAAAAATATTTTATTTCAAAAACACTTTAGAAACGCGTGTCAAACACCCCCATTAGACTCCGATCTCTTTCTCCTTGTCACCTTATCAAGGTATGCCTTTTTTATTTATAGATTTTAAGTATATGTTTTCTAGAGTTATTTTCAGTAATTATTTCTAAAATTATACTTGTAGAAAATGAAACAATCGAACACCTACAACTCTAAAATTACAGACGAAACATGTTTTCAAATAATTTTCAACTATATTATTTCTCCAAAAAAAATTCCAAACACCTTGCTACTTTGAAAAAAAAAGTCTTTACAGATTAGTTTTGTTCTTCAACTCTGTCTTGTTTGAAAATTAATGGATTGCAAATTGCAAAACAATATGAACATGGTTAGGTGATCTCATTTTCTCAAGTCCAGAACAAAAAATAATGGACACGACACCCACCATGTGCAAATTATATCAATTCAAATTGAAACAAAATCAACAAATAGTTCCGTCCAAACACTTCCTTGCCCATTGCCATCCACACCACAAAACAAAACCCTAATAATCTCACACCATTAATTACTTTCTTAAGCTCCATCCATTTCTGGTGCAGCAAATTAGAGCTGTAAAGGACTCTTTTCAAGCAACTAAGCTGTACGCTTACCACCCAAAAAGGGAGTTTTCAATTTCTCTTGAATTAATACACAAAGAATATAAATTATATTATAAGTTCTCATCTAATAGTTTAAGTTTTTAGGTGAAATGATTTTTTAACGTGGTATCATAGCCTTATTGACCCAGTAGTCATGAGTTTGAATCTCACCATTCTCATTTTATTTAACGAAAATCAAGCATTAGTTAATGCGGACTCGTGTAAGTTTCAAGCCTAAAAGACTTTCACTCGAAGAGAATATTAGAGAATAATATAAATTATCTTATTTAATAAGTTAAACTTTTAGATATGATAATTCTTTAAAAAAAAAACTCTATTTTGGCGAGTCTTTTGAGCATAGAGTTGTCAAAGTTAGGTCGCATTACTTCCCTAAATTAGGTTAAAAAATTTATAGGGTTGAGAGTTCAGCACATGCGGTTATCTCCTTAGACTTTAAAACCGTCTTCTAGTCCTACGCACCGTTTTCAGTTTTCAAATTCATGCATGGATCTTTTTTCCTGTGTAATGGCACATGAAGAATAGTGGTACGATGCCGTCTCATTCCAAGACAAACACAATACTCTAAACTTTGAACAGTCACCTAACTCTTTCCCTAGCAAGTGTGGATTATATATTTAATTTAGGTATATGAAAGTTGAAGTAAAGATATATTATATATTAAAATAAAATAAAAACTAAAGTTTAAAGAGTTTAAAAAAAATGTCTGCAAGGTGTTTCCTCTTTCAATCGGGCTCTTTGCCTGGCCCAACCCAGTTACCATTGGTACTTACGTGTTTCAATGTGAGGACCAAAGCAATTTGAATGGATCAGGCCTTCTGTATGGGCTTTGAATCTACTAGGCCCATATAGATATTACCACAAATCTCAAAAAAAAGGGCAGCTAGTAAAGCCTTCACAGGCTCCCACTAAATGATCGTGGAACTTGCAATAAAATGAGCTTCTATCATATCTTTGGTGCCAATCAATCTAAAACTACGATACGATGGTAAATGTATGTATGCATGTATGCATGTATTTGTGGGATGTATGCACTCTTTTTCTCTCTCTCTAGGATTGCGCATAGTTAATGTTCCAAAATAGAACAGATGTGACATATAAATGAATAAAGATGAATTTCACTTAAAAGACACGAAAATAAATTATTGAAATACATTATTCTTTTTCTTATTGTATTTTATTTGAATAATTACCCATGAGTTGGATTTCTAAATATTTATATTTTATTTATTATTTATCATATAAAAAATCTTGATATATATATATATATATAAAACAATGAGTATTATATATGTGTGTGTTTTAAGTGGGTATTAAGATAAGTATATATCATATTATATTAAAAAATATGTATAAATATTCTACAAATATATTTATATAATATAAATATATAGTTATTGTTAAATTCTAGTCGATTTTAACAATATTTATATCCTACCCATTATTTATGCGCTCTATAAAAATATATAATTATTAAAGTTGGATTGGTATCAAATTGTGATCCGAATCCTTCTTGTTATCTTCAGTGGATTTGACACTGCAGCCATGCTGGGATGATAGCAGCTAGGGTTGCAAATTAAACAGTAAATGATTAGATGATAGTTTTTTTTTATACGAGGAAATTATATCACCCTGGAAAGTATATTTTATGGGTTTATTACAAGAAGTGCACATCTTAACTCGAACTCAAGAATTATTGTATAAATCACAAGTTTTTTATCATCGTGCCATGTCGGGGAAAAGAGAAGATGACATTTGCTTTGATTAGTAAATGACAAAGCCAAGGTTGCTGGTGCAAATGCATGGAAGCTGGACAAATCTGTGCAAAGTCACGAAGGCATCAACTTGCTAGCACAATTCAAGTGCCTGTGCTTTATACGACAAATACATCTCATATTTTAAGCTCCAAATTGCTGCCAGGATTCAGGATATTGTATCCGAATAATTCATGTCTCTGATTAAGGTGGTGCAGATCGATACACTTGCTTGACGAGGAAAGAACCCATGAATGAGAATGTGTCCATGTATATTTCATGGGCACGCACGTGCCCCATTCCTTGTTTGTCTCTCCAACACTGTTAATAAGATGAGGCTACTGTTAAGGAATCATCTCATATAAAAATTTTAAGTTGTTAGGTGATACCAGGATATGATTTATATTATTCTTTAATATATTCTCTTAAATGAAAGTTTTTTGTGCTTGAAACTTACCTGCAAGTCAACAATACTTTATACTTGATTTTTATCAAATAAAATGAGAGTGGTGAGATTCAAACTCGCGATCGCTGAGTTAAAAAGATTTGAATACTATGTTAAGGAACCTTCTCACCTAAAAATTTAAACTATTAGATAAAATCACAAGATATAATTTATATTATTTTATAATAACTAGTGTCGTATGAATGTTAGCATGCACATGTTAATCCATGTGAAGGGATGGGGGAGGAGGAGGAGAATGTGGAAGTATGAGATATGCCATGTAGCAGCACAATAATCCTGATGTGATAGAAATAATCCTGGTGAGGTCTTTTCCACTCAGCTAATTAAAGAGTTGTGTGATCGAAAGTATTTTGGCTTTCCAGGGAGTTGCTCACCAAACTTTCTTCGTTTTGTTTTGTTTTGTTTCTTTCACCCACAAACAAAGTTCTTACCCTTTTGGAGTTTTGCATGACTCACTTGATCCAAGGCATCTAAATTCAAATGATAAAACACCTATAGGTATAGTAGTATCCTTAGATTTTATTATTTCATAATAATATAAATCATATTTTGAAATTTCACTAAATAACTTAAGCTTTTACGTGAGATAATTCTTAAACATGGTATCAGAATCCTGTTAACCCAACAGTTACGAGTTCGAATCTCACTAGTACTTCCATTCTATTTGATAAAAATTAAGCACAAGATAATGCGAGTCTATATAAATTTTAAGTTCAAAGATTTTTCATTTAAGAGGGGTTAAAGAATAATATAAATTATATTCTGGAACTAATTCATCATGTTAAGTTTTTGCAGGGGGAAGAGAGAGAGAGAGAGAGAGAAGAATTGAGGCCATATCATTGTCTGTTCTCCAACATCTCCACATGAGATTCTATTTGTATACACCATGATTGGTTTTGACTACTTTTATGATCAGAAGATCCCACCTTTGACTCGCATGTCCCATAAGGTTTATCTCCCTCCTCCTTTTCACTCAGGTCTCTGCAATTCAAGCAATATACGATCCCTTCACAAAGATATGCATCTTACAGCAACTAACTTGGGTTGTGAAGTATACAGAAATTTGCAGAAAATGTCACCAAAATCTAGGGTTTCTGGTTTTCATGGACAGCTGCACTGCTTTCATTTGATGCACAGCAGAAAAACTGGAAGAGAAATATGTGACAAAAGATAAGCATTCAAGAGTAACCATCATGGGACTAGCTAAATCTGGTTATTTTCTGTCAATTATTAGGGAGTCATTTACCAAGCTTTTTTAGTCAAAGGCTCTTGTCTGGAAGAGCATGCATGGTCTGAATGACATATCACCAGAAACAATGATAATTAAAATCTATTATGAATGAAAGATCAATTTACTTATCCCACCAGTATATTTTAAAGCTTTAAGGAAATTTCCTTTAAAATCCACTGTCTGTTAAGATCTAAATGGCCAATCTTGTTCTTGTGTTTGGTGACCCTGCAATATTTTTTCTTGACAAAAAGGAAAATGGTTGGTCAGGTGAAATATCAAGTGTCCCTTTAAGGCCACAAAGTTCAAACTTTTGATGATGGTAAACTCACTAACATGCCATGATTTAATCACCTTTGCTGAATCAAAAGCTAGAAAACAATATAATGAGACTAAACAACTTTATTTTTTATGTTTGTGGGGGGCAAAATCAATTTCCAAACAGGTAAACAATCATGAAGTTTCAATGACAAGGACTGGCCACCATCACCCCAAAACAAATATATTTTAATCTAGATGTAGTAGAATTTATGATCTTTATCTGTTCATTTACAAGTTAAACACTCTACTGAGGAACAAACTAAACTTCTATATCCTGTAGTTGAAATCACACAGGTAAATGGTGAGATTTATATATCTTGAAGAGATAATAATAGTAATATAAATGTTTGGTACTGAGATGTATGGTGTTTTTAGTAATTAAAATTACCTTTTATATTAACATTTAAAAAACATTATAAATCTGATGTTATTGTTTAGATAAAAAGTAATTTTAAATGCAAAAGTTATTAAATGGAACGAGCACTGTGATAGTTTAATCATTTTCTTAAAGCTGGAAAAATGGGACAATACCTTATACGCCATTAATGAAGCTACAGTTGCAGGAAAGAGAAAGAAAGAAAGATAGCCTCTGAGAAATAGTTGTGGTGGCAAGAAGAAGAGGAAGAAGGGCTCACCATTGTTAGGCATGTGATTCACCTGGCTACTTTTTTTTCATCTAAAAGAGATCCATGCCCAGAAATGAAAAAGACAAGTGAAAACGTAAATCTTCATATCACTATCAAGCCAAGTGCTGGAAAATCTCATATCACTCTCAACTTAAGTGCTGTAAAAAGCATTCCTTTATAAGGAAAACCTCTGCAACTAGAGGTTAAATTGAAAATGGCAAGACAGGCAAAAGGAGTGGTTACATCTTGGGTTAATTTGCTTCATAATCACCCCATTTTGGAAAGCAATTGAGCAAGCATATCTGGTCAATCAGATGTTTATAATCACCCCCATTTGCTTACCATCCAATGTTAAGTAACCTTTTAATCCAGGTAAATGAAACCCCATAGCCATTTTTTGTATCAAAACCATCAAAGAATACTTTTTTACATGTAGATTTAAATAATAATATTTCAACTGATTAATTACAGAACTCTTCTTTTAGTTCTGGTTTTGTTTTGAAGTTGCACCTGCAGTATAGCAATAAAAAACAGATTGCAGCGCTGCATGTGGAGCCGAGTTTCTAACGAAACCTTGTAACTTCTTGTTCTTTTTTCTGGTTGGTAAGAATGGATTCTCTTTGTGGGTGCAAGGACTAAGGAATGCCATAAAAGCTATGAGCATTGTAGAGCACCAGCAAGCATGGCATGAATGAAAGACATGGCTCAACAAATATTCGCACCACTTTCGTAGATTTTGTTGTTGTGTGGCATGACATAAAAAAGGAGAGAAAGAAAGGCCTGAACAGAATAATTAAAACACCCACTCAATCACATTCAGTGTCACTGTTTTCTTCAAGAGATGATGCAGAAATCCCAACTGGAATCCTGTCTTATAAGCCTGAGATGAACCCAAAAGAACCTTTAAACCTAACAATCCAAAAAGATTTCATTTTTTTCAACTCCATTGAAAGTTGGTCTCACATCTTTCTGACAGTAAAGAAACCCAGTCTCTGCATTTCAACCTTCATTGTAAACCAAATTGCTTCTTTACCTTGCTTTGCAGAGACTCTTCCAATGACTTCAGATTTGTTCTGTTGAATAAAACTCTGCAAGATGAAATAATGCACGCATTTTTACCGAGTGACTAATAGTACAACACAGTCTTGTAACTCAAAATTTGCTCAACTGGCAATGCCTTTCACTTCTAGTTCTTTCGCCTTGACTTTCAAGAAAAGTGCCCTGCTGGCCCTCATTTTCCACTAAAAAAAAATTGTTTCTTTTCGAGATCCTCTTTTCAAAACAAGCTCCTTTCACCACCACAGTGTCCAGATTGACAAATTCAGTAGCCTATTCAGGATACCTACAGTATCATAGAGGTCAGGTTTGTGCTACCATTCTGGTGAGCAACTTGTATTATTAACTCCAGCTAGCGTAGTTTATCCTCTTGGAATCCTGACAAATTAGACCAAACCAAACACATTATACGGCTCTATTAAACAATTCATTAGTAAGATTGGGGTTTACTGCACCAAACATCGAATCAGATTGATAGATTTTGGTCCACAAGAATAATTTTCTACTAATGTATTGGATATTCCCAGCAAAATGTCACACTAAATAAGCAAGTGAAAACTGACCAAGTGGGTGACCTTTCACAAGATTGCTATTTTTTCTAACTGAATGGTGATGGTACGAATTTCCAGGTTCGTGGAAAATACTGCAAATTGAACACAACATGCATATGCCAGAATGTCATATTGTGATTCCATGTTTCAGAAGGTGCTTTTTATTCAAACCCCAATAAAAGTGACGTAGCAATTGAATGCAAGAAGCCTGGAAGATCAGAGAGAGAAGTCCTTGTTTCTAAAATCGTGCCATTTGCATTATAAATGAAGATTTGGAATCCTTCAAGAAGCAGCAGCAAGATTCCTACAAATCTTCCACTTAAGACATAATGCATACGACAACAGCATACATTATGGCATACTTTACTGTACACTACTACTAATTAAGCATCATCAAATGGAATCCCTAAGGGGACACTTCTAAGGAGCTCAGATGGTGTAAAAGACTAATCACTTGAAGAAGCTATAAAAATTGGTTAAAATTAGCTAGCCAATGCCATTTCTTTGGCAGAGGAGGACTAGATTAATCAGGGTGTCTGTGGCGTGGCCCCTTGGGCTTGAAGGTTACTGAGTTGCTACCCCAGAACATAACTCAATAGACCCGTAATCAAGCAACTCTTCAATCATTTGCTCAATGTGGTGATCTTCAAGAGGCTTGATGAGCTGCTGGTTGTTGTCAACTTGAACTTTCTTGTACACCCAGTTTCCCTCTGCCTCTTGAACTTGCAATGGACTTTTCTCTGAAAACAAAGCATCAAGTTCCTCACTTTTTATGACAATGCCATTGGTAGGGATGTTGGCAAGCGAGGTTGGTGCCTTTTGTTTCTGCTTTTTTTGTTCTTGAATTGATGTTTGTTTAGTCACTTGCAATGAGGCCATATAGCACCTATGCAACTTTGCTGTCAAAGTTGCTGAAAGAAGTTTTGACGAAGCTGACTGCGATGCATTTGGGTTATAAGGGAAGTTGGTCCTTGCCCTCGGTCCGCACATAAGCCTTGCAGCTTCATCATAGGCTCTTGCCGCATCCTCTGCAGTTTCAAACGTGCCTAGCCAAATTCTAGTCTTCCTGCACAAAATAAAATAAGCGAAACGTTTCGTTAGAACTCGAGCATATCTTCCGAAATGTTAAAGGGTCACGCTGTTGATGCGTTCTTACAATAGAGGGTGGCGAATTTCAGACACCCACGATCCCCAATGCCTCTGTCGAACCCCTCGATATCGCTGTTGTGGTCTGGCCATACTGGTGTAAGAAAGTAAACGTTTCCTTAAGAAAGTGTTTGTGAAAATGCCTGAAAGAAAGAGGGGTGCTGGAAATCAAGATTGTGATGCCAAGGAAAGGGTGGGGGAGAGGGGTTTTTGTAGGTGGGTTTGCCTGAAAGATATAGGGAAAGCTGTTCTGGCAACCAATTTAGTGATGTGGGTCCATCTTTGTGGGTTTGGGTCTTTCTATTCTTTTTCTTTATCCTTGCTGGTTTGAACTGATATTTCAAACTGGCGTCCAAATTCAATTCACATGACTGGTTAGCATTACAATTTTTGTTTCATCATAAAACAAAAAAACAAAAAAAATCAGAATATTTAACTGTTTGCTATGGTGATCTCCCCCCTCCCTTCCAGAAAATCTAAGGTCAGATATGCTTCCTCAATCCATGCATGTGAATGTTATTTAGCCTATAGCAAAGATAATGACTCCACCAGAACTCTCCCTTCGCTTCATGACCATGAAATTACAAAACCTATTTTAATTTTGAGCTCCTATATATCACCTCTATGGATTTTGACCTAAAAATGGGAGTTTACTACTGTGCTGTGGTAAGATGTACAGATCCTTTTCACTTTCAGTAAATGGTCCACAAGTTAAAAGGGCTCAAGCAACAATTTGGTACAGACATAACTGGGTCAATCCTGAGCTGAGACACAACTATTTAAGATTCTTAGACGATAATAATTGCCCTAACAGTCCAAATCATTTGATGAAATGTTATTTCACTATATAATCGAATCAACTTGCACCCAGAGAGCAGCTAAAAAAATTAAGTAAAACAGAGAAGGATTCTAAACTAAATTTACAAACTTTTAAGTTTATGGTGATTGTTCAGCAGTAGAGTATTGCCCTTCTGTCTCCAAGGAGCGTGATGTGATGACAACGAGCTTGAGATCTATATAGCAGGTCTTGGGTTCGAGCCAGGACGTGAATCTCCTGTAAAAGTATGGGACAACCGGAGCTTTACTCGCTTATCTGAGCCTATAAAGTACACTTTTCAGGGATGGGATTTCATCGAATCAAAAAAAGAAAAAGAATTGCCCTTCCAAGTCTCAGCAGAATAATCCAGGCGACTTTGCAAGAGGTATTGGTTAATTGGAAACATCAGTTCATGTCACAGAGGGTATAGAAGACAAACAGTGTGCATGGTTCTGGTCTGGGTTGCCTCATCGCCATGCTTATGTTCACTGTCTGCAGTGCGATATTTGATCGCTTTTTTAAGTGTTTTTTGTTCAAAATTCATCAAAATAACATTTATTATTTTTATCGTTTCATATCAAAACAGTATCAAAAAATAAAAATGGATTGGTCTCAATGTAAAAGCATTCTCCTGATCTCTTCTGGAGTCGCTATTTTTGACTGTTGGCTTCTCTGTGTCAGAATCTGTTTCCATGAGCGAGGAAGTTGCCATGATATTACAACCAAACATTTATATCTTCATTCGTTGAACATATTTAATCTGTCCTGTCGTTCATGGCAGAGTGGTGTGGCCTTGCTGCAGTAACTAGATGTTCATAACTTCATCAGGTTAATTTGCGGTGTCCATGCAACATGGGACCAAGATCTCTTGTTTGCTACATATATATACACAATCTATCGCAGAAGACTTTAGTCCTGGAGCTTATCAAGGGGAGAGAGTTTTGGCTGCTCTCGCAAGTCGCAACTGTCGATTGTCCGGAATTCATAAAGTCGTGATGTATAATCCTTTTCACCACAGGCTTAGGCTGTTAAATTTTAAGAACTTCGACGTTGAATTTTTGAAGTGTTGATAATTGATCAGTGTTATTAGGTCAAATAAGAGCAAATATAGAAGATATATATTTCTAAAACAGTTATAGAGTGAGTTCTATGATTCTAAAACAAGAAATATACAAGAACATATCGCTATTTATCATTTTAAAACAATTATTAAACGCTATTTCGAGCACACACTGACAAGACATGGAGGTTTTTGAGCTGAAAAAGATTATTTCACGCTGTACATACTTGCCCATGGATATGTTCAGATGTTGAAAACGAGATGGTCAGCTCTAAACGTGTTCTGAGGGCGAAAAATGGGGCAACCCCATGAACAGTTCGCGCCTTTTTCTCTTTTCTTTTCACACAGTACTAAACATTAACAATTATAATAATTACCGTTAAACTTTTTTGAAAAGGGTCGTCGAAAAACCAGAAGCAGGATGTAAAGATGGGACGAGATTAGATCGAAAGATTAGAATCTGTCGTCTCCATCTTGGTTTACAGCTAAACTCAGACTTGCATCGAATGGAGGTCAAGAACAAGATGTGAGACCCCACAAATTAACGCGTTAGGAGGTGGGACCCAGAACACAACATGGCTGATGATAGCAGCAGCTGAGACCTAAATATGAGTTGAAAACCTCCCATGATTTTCTTGGTCATTACAGGGTCCAGTCTGTGTCATTGCTGCCTATTTTCTCTTATCTCTGTGGAAGATCACATGTGTACTTCCACACAATTCATTGAGCAAACATGGAGAATTCCTGAAAATTGTGTTTGGGATAATGACATGAAATTCATGAAAATAAATGGTTAAATGGGTTTTCTCTTTATCCAGCTATGATCACAAAACATTGTCTCCTTAATATTTGTTTTTATTGATGTATGATAATTGTTTATAGAATATGAATATGAATATTTAAAAAATAGAAAAAATAAACCATTTATCTAAATGGCCAGATGATGTTTATAACCACTCAACTTTGTTATTTTGCTAAAGGGATAGAGAGTTATTTCCTCTTAAAAACATAAATGAGAAGAAAAATATTCTTTTATACATTATTATATACACAACTTTAATACTCATAAGAATTGTCGTGAATCAACATTGATGAACAAAATAAACTTTTTGAAGACCTTTATATACATAAATGATTATCCTAGATTCTTAATATTTTATGTTTAATATTTTATAAAGTCTAGAAATGTTTAGGTTGATACCATGTCTTTTACCTTTTCTAATGAGTTGTGTGTGCGCGCGCGCGCATATTTTTTTAATCTTATGATAAATATGAGGTTGTGATTTGTGATAGTTGCATATAATTTAACAATGGCTTGAAAAACTAGTAGAAAAATTAATTATATAAAAAATATTATTTTTATATATATAAAATATATTTTTAAAAATAATCTTTGTCACTCTCTAGTCACCTCTATATAGGCTATCCACATCCAATTGGTATATTCACGAGAATATTTATATGTTCTTGCATCCTCCCTAGAATCCAAACTATCGATGATAACATAGTGATCGTGATAACTATTGATTATAAAGTGGGACTAACTCATAAATCTTAATATTTCAAATCTTTAGATGCAGTGTTTGCTCGGTGTTGTGATAATTTGTATTTTTTAAATTATTTTGTACTCGAAAATTACATGAGATTGACGGTTCTTTATGTGTTTTTCTCTTATATATATATATCTATATCTATATTGTTTTTATTCCCTTTCCATCTTAGTCAAAGAAAAGTAGTTAATCAACAACCTACACATAATTTATTATTAGTCTTGACGCGGTTTGTGGCTAAATAAGAAAGGGGGGTGATGGGAACATATTTTAGGTGGTTTAGTGGTAAAAAATTGAGATTAAGAGATTTGTTTTGTCTTGTAATTTCATGTTTAAGCCTTATGATTGCTAATATGATGGTTATTGGAGATTGATATGATTGTTAACTTTATGACCCGTAAAATTAGTTTTAGAACATGTAATCTGGTCTGGACTGTTAAGGAACCAACTCAACTAAGAGTTTAAATTATTAGTCGAGACCCCAAAATATGATTTATATTATTCTTTAACACATCTCTTCAAATGAAAAGTCCCTTTGGCTTGAAACTTGTACACAAGCTCACACTAACTTGTGCTTAATTTTTATCAAACAAAATAATAGTGGTGAAATTCGAACTCGTGACCGTTGGGTCAACAATACTCAGATACCATGTTAAAAAACCAACTCATCTAAAAATTTAAATTATTAGATAAGACCTATAATATAATTTGTATTATTATATAATTCGAACAATAACAACAACGTTAATAATAATAATAATAAAATGGTGATGGAGATTCAAGGGATGTGATAGAAATGTTGTTTCATGGAAGTTCTCCCGCAGTCTATGGGATTTGCACAGGCTGGTCCTTTGAATTTTGTTGGCAGCCAATACCACAAGCTAGCTCGTCGTTACCATGCCATGAAAAGGATGTATCCATCTCCTTCTGCAACTGTGCATGATCACTGTGCTGCTTCACGTTTCAGATAAATACTATCCAAATATTCAATTTTAATCTCTCAAGAACCAATAGGATTCTCAGAAATGTTGCTGTATGTTAAAAGGGCACTTTATATGTACATGTAAAGCAATTTAAAGAAATAGAAAAATGAAAAACAAATTTCCAAATCGTGGTAGCTCACAAGATTAAGCTATTAATTAATTAGTTTATATAATAAAATCATACCAAAATCTGAATATTAAATGATTGATTGATCATGAAAAGATGGAGTAGCTTCCAGATCATATTGAAACTTTCTATGGAATGCTTGCTTATAAAAAAATATCTTCCAATTTTATGGATTATATATGGGCAAATAAAAAGGGTTCGAAAAAAATCCAAAAAATAACGATAACTAAAGATCTTATCGTTAAATCAAGCTCATTTTTTTCTAGAATATTCTTGAAGTTGTTTCTCTATTAGATTTTATTTATTTTCTTATCGACCCATTATTTTTTTTGAAATTAGACCTAGAAGTTTTTTTCTTTTATTATTATTTTAGATATTACATATTTTTAGATTTTAACCATTGATTTTCTACCTAGTTTATATTTTTTATTCGGTCGGTTTGTAAGAACTCTTATTTAAGTCGGGGGTATTTTTTTTATAATCCAAACTATTATGCATATTTCATAAAAATATCCAAGTGTCCTCAATGAGCGTGACATGGTAACAAACAACTTGAGATCTGCATTATAAATTTCAGGTTTAAATCAGGACGTGCTGACTTTGTAAAAATTTGAAACAGTCGGGATTTTACTCCCTTAAACTGGATCACAAAAAATACCTAAAAAGGAGTGAGGTTTCTTCGAATAAAAAAAATACAAGTAATTTTAAGACATGGAACCGTGGTCTTTGAACTTCAAACATGGTTTCTTGAAAATCATAATCCTTGTAAAATCAATGATGTAATAATCCATTAATGGCACAGGGAAGTTGCTGCAGCACATGCCTGGTTAGCTAGGCAGCACTTTCGAGTCTTGACTGATGAACATGGTGGAGTTAATTAAGGGAGGCATAGCTTAAAAAATTAATTAAACAATATATAATTTATGCTACGACTTGGACTTTTGTTTTTTCTTCTTCTCTCATTACAAGTGCTGCAAAGCTATTAATTAGACAGCTGCGAGAGTCATTTTCATGCCATGTGCGGAGAAATTAATAAGAAACTTGTTTTAGGAGATATATTCATGTTATTTTTCTTTCAAATCCGCGTTGTCTGACGAGGTAGATAGTGCTTTGAAAATTATTTGAATTTTCCACATTCTATGGCATGACTTGTAAACATATTTATTTAATTTAATGGATCCTTATTTTTATATTTGGGATGTGCCATTGAATTTGCAACTTCCATGAAATTCTTGTTTTTTTTAATGTTAAAAACCTTATTACCGGGAAATGTATTTTGTAAGTCTAAATGAATGAGTAAAATCCCGACTATTCCAAACTTTTACATGAAATACATATTCTGATTCGAATTTGAAATTTAATGTGCAGATCGTAAGGTTCCTACCATCATGTCATACTCATTTCATTATTACCATTCGAGGAAATATTTTTCCGAACATAAGATTCCATGAAGAAAATGATTTCTCAGTGTCATGCCCTATTTATTAGTTCATCATGCAAAAATAAAGAGTTTTAAGAAGAAAAAAAATAAAAATCAACAAATTAGATGTATGGTGAAAATATTGTTATTAAGCTTGGTCGGCCATCCTTATTTGATTTAAACAAAAAAAAATAACATTGTTTAAATTTTAAAAATAATAAATCATATAATAAATCCATAATTCAAGCCTTATAATGGATCGTGGTCGAGGTGGGATTCCATTACTATGGAGAAAGGATAAAAGAAAAGTTGTTGGTGAGGTGGGAAAATCTGAATATAAAAAACCGGCAAGGCCAGATCCGAACCTAATGGGCCCATTATAGTATTCAAAGGCCTCCTATATAGCCCAGTTCAAGAAAGAAAAATGTTTTTATCAGACATTTTTAGGAAGAGGATAAGTGGAGAAATAAAGTGGGCTGTGGCCCAAACAATAGAAAACCGGGCCCAAACATTGTACCATGAACAAATAACTTGACGAATCGTTCGAATGACATGAACTAACATCATCTGAAATATTATTAAAATATTTTTATAAGATTTTGAAGAAAAATGTCAATGTTGTTATTTTTGCAAAAAATAAATTAGAAAAAAACATGAAAATTTTGCTCATATTCCTATGAAATATTGATATAATATGAGGGGGGGGGGGGGGGGGGGGGATAAACAAGCAAAATATTATAAAATATTATATTTATTTTTAATAATTATTTTAATATATATTTATATTTCATCATTATTGTTTTTCACTAAATACATTTCTGATTTCTAAACACTATGCAATCACAATCTAACATCAGGAGTGCACATGGAAGTGCCATGCAGATAGATACACCACACATCATAACGTCCATTTTTTTAAAATTTTGAATTTATAGAAAAGTCATAAATATATATATTATGACTTTTATCAATAATACACTAGCAGATAGATTCTAATTATACTATATCTAACTTTCCAAAAAAAAAAAAAAGGAGTTTCGAATCATTTTTATCAATCATATTTATGTTTGACACACAGCACAGCAGTCAGAAATACGAGGATTGATTGGCCGAAGCAGAATTAAAAAACTCAACAGAGACTGCTGCAAAAAAAACGCCACAGTATATATAAAGTGGCCCATCTAGGTCACTTGAATTCTGTGTTTATTTGAGAGGGGGGAAAAAAGACAGCGTATAATGGTGAGTTTATGTTCATTTTCATGCTTTAGCCTTACAACAAGTCGTCGTCGTCGTCAAGGTATGTGTCAAATGTCTTCGTGAATTTCTGATCAAATGTTTCATGTTTCGATTGTGTAAGAACTTTCATGGCGTTTGGCAGATGGGTTGGTGATCAGAAATGTAACGTTTTTGGAAGCACAGAGAAGTGGTAAACTAAGGTACTCTTATAGAGATTTTCCTTTCTTTTCCCCCCCACTTTATATATATATAGGTACTCGTAGAGAAATACCTTATGATCCTGCTTATTGATTATATTTGTTTAGATTTATTAGTTTCAGTCTTTTTTTTAAAATCATTTTGTTTCAATTTTCTTATCAATATTCAAATCGTGTAATGTTTGAAGTAATGAATATTATATATGAACATGATATGGATTTATATTTATTTGAATTTATGGGAACTCACGTATAAAAACTAGCGAATAAATCCTTTTAATTCGTTTGACGTAGGTAGAGGTTGGTGTTGCCCATGTAAAAATAGATAAAAAAAGGAGAAAAATTATTAGAAGAACTTATTCTATATAAAAATATATGGATTTGATCCTTTGTTTCCAGTCAGAATCACCTGTTATCTTCCTCAATCCCGACGATTGGAAGACCTCTCCATGCATCTTGCTACAACTGTAAAAAAAATTATTTCAATTCAAGATTTTCAAGAGTCTTTCATCAAAGATTTTCAGGTAGTGTCACCCCAGTTAAAGTGCCAGTGAACCAATCGCATTGTTCACCGGGGAGAAGCCAATGCAAGAAAACCATTATTTTCCCCTCAAGATTGTCATCTCCGGCCAGCACAGAAACTGTGCTTGGCAGAATCTGTAAAAGATTCAGAGAGCACAGTGTTCCTGTCACTTTACAGGATGGAATTTCGACAGGCCCTGAGAATGAAAATGTTAAGGACACTGTAATCCAGCTGCTGCATTCGTTCTATCAGTTTTCTCGTCCTCATACTGTGATTGGCACTGTGAGTTTCATGTTCTTACACTTTATTGACATAAAAGTAGTGTTTCTGACACAAAGAGGTCAGTAAACCTGGGCGAAGTTCAGATCTTTTTCTTCTCTTTTTTTTTCTTTTTTTTGTGTTTACAGGTTATAGGGATAACACTGGTTTCTCTTCTACCAGTAGAAACAATATCTGATTTGTCCCCCACATTTTTTATGGGCCTGCTGAAGGTAAATTTCGGACGAGAAGACTAATAATTGCCTCTGATGATGGGATTTTAGCTCCAATACTAAAGAATTTTTTTCACAGCTCAGGCATTGGTGCCATCAGTGTTGATGAACATTTATGTGGTGGGGTTGAATCAGTTGTTTGATGTTGAAATAGACAAGGTACGTGTTCGTGTGATTAAATCATCGATTTGTATGGTCTCTGCAGCAATTTATCTTCTACTAAATGGTATATGAATTAATTTTGGTCACCATTAACGTTTCCCTCGCTGCCTGGCAAAGCTGTGTTCTTGGCTTCATTTTTTACTGCTTTTCTGTTCTCAGGTGAACAAACCTTATCTCCCACTTGCGTCTGGCGATTTCTCAATGGGAACTGGTGTAGCCATTGTTTCGGCATCTTTATTGACAGTAAGTACGATTGCCCCGCAGCGGAGAAGAATGAAGGATTTGTAAATCAGTCTGCTGATTGTTTGATTTCATTTATCAGAGTTTTGCGATGGGAATCATGTTTCAATCCCCGCCACTACTTTCTGCCCTACTCATTAGTTGTGTGCTTGGGAGTGTGTATTCCATTGAAGTAAGTTCCTTACGCATCCTGCATCAAAAGTTTGTACTATTCTGATACAATATTCTAAATGATCTGAAAGACTTGGAAGGATTGCTGAAAATTTCTGTTTCTTTGTAGCTTCCTCTTCTCAGATGGAAGAAGCAAGCATTTCTTGCTGCAATATGCATCATGGTCGTGAGGGCTATTGTCGTTCAACTCGCTTTCTTTGTACACATGCAGGTAAGTAGTGTTAAAGAATAATATAAATAATATTGTAGCTTAAGATTTCAGATAAAATAATTTTTTAATATAATATCAGAGCTTTGTTGACCTAGCACAAGGTAGTGTGAGTCTGTACAAATTTCAAGACCAAAGAGTTTTCACTTGAAATGATATGTTAGAGAATAATATAAATAATATTCTGAAATCTCACCTAATACCATAAGATTTCAAGTGAGATGGCTCTTCACGAACAGAAATACTTGAGTTTGTAGTTCACAAAGCCACGGAGACCTCAGTCCATGATCAAAATCTGAAAGTCTATTGTATGAAAATTCTATCACTGATCTGGGTTTCTTCTTGCTTCCTTGATTGACTCAACCAAATCGGTCGTACTTTGCAGAGATTTGTTCTTGGCAAAACAATAGTTGTGACAAGATCATTGGTGTTTGCAACTGCCTTCATGTGCTTCTTTTCTGCTGTCATTGCTCTATTCAAGGTAATTCCACAACCATAATGGACCTAATTCTAAGGCAATTAACTTGTAGCGCTGCAAGTATTTCAAACACAGCAGTATGAAAGTGCGTACACAGTGTTGTAAGAGGTATAAATGGTATTTCAAAAAACTATTCCACATTACTGGTATTTCAAACAAGAAACAATCTGAAATATACTTATTTCTCTACTTCTTTTTGGTCTTTCTTCTTTCCAAGCTATTTCTGTGTTGTCTTTTTCTATTGAAGAAAAACTTGTTGAATCCTAAAAATATTTTACTATACAAAAAATATCCTTAAGAACAGTGTACAACCACGCCTCAAGTTACTGTCTCCATTCCTTACATTCATATTTTTCACAATAAACAACAAAGTTTATACCTATATATCTGCAGCCAGAATTGACCTGACTCAGCCATGTATTATTGAGGCTACGTGGGTACTGGAGATGACTACAGATTTTCATAAGTGAATATATATATAACCATGATGATCGATCTCTAATTAATGTCTTTCTAGCATCTCAATAGGACATACCTGACGTTGATGGCGACCGAGATTTTGGCATCCAGTCCTTCAGTGTCAGCTTAGGGCAAGAAAGAGTAAGAAAACTAATTATCACTTAGTTCTGTAAAATTCCCACTCCTCGTTTGCTTCCTGCAAGATGGAGTACAAAGACAAGCTCTCATATGATCCCGACATGTTTTGCTCATCTTGCCAGGTTTTTTGGATCTGTGTTAACATGCTGCTAATATCATATGGAGCTGCTGTGGTTGTAGGAGCTTCGTCTACATTCCTGCCGAGCAAGCTCATCACAGTGTGTATCATATAATATTCCTGCAGAAAACATTCCTGTTCATCACAGTCTTCTGCAATTTTGTTGCTCACTAAAATCAGTTTTGATTCAGATATTTGGCCATTGTACTCTAGCTTTCATTCTGTGGTTTAGAGCAAGATTGGTGGATCTTACCAGTAAAGATTCCATAACTTCCTTCTACATGTTCATCTGGAAGGCAAGTCAAACCATTTATGTTAATAATTTTCATTCTGAATTAATTACATGTTTAACCACTTCATTGGTTTTGTCCTATGTTATTACAGTTGTTCTATGCTGAGTACTTCCTCGTTCCGTTTGTTCGCTGATCAGAAGAGTCGGCCTGAATTATTTTCTGTCCAAGATGATTTTTTCTGCTGTCCTACGATCGAATCATAGGATAAATTATGGTTGGCTTGTCCGAATTATGTATTTTTTATGGGATTTTTTTTGTTAAATTATTTTTTTATGGGAGTTTATCTTATGTCAAAATTCTTGCACATTGTATTGCAATGGACCATAATCATATCTTCATGTTTAATTGGTGTAGCTTGATATCAAAGTTTTCATATCTTATTAAAAATAGTTTGGTATACATGCATAACGAAAGTTAAAAATAAAACAAAACCAGTTTGGATAAATTTAACTTCATCCCTCAAGTTTCAAATTATATATTGTTTGGTCTTTATTGCTAAGGATTTTTTATAATTCATCTCAAAAATTTATTTTTATCAAGTTTCAGTCCATAAATATTAAAAAATATCCCCATAAAACTCCTTTTTTATTTCTTTTTTTATTCATAAACGTAATAATGATTGTGAATGTTCATCAAACTTAAGATCTTACAATGCAAACAAACTCAATTTCCACTAAAAAAAACATGTAGATTCATCGACTACAATACTTAACTATTTATCATCTAGAGTACAAGTGTCTATAAATCATTCTCCTCGAAAGATTTATATCTCTCGACATGTGGTTTTCGATAAATAAACATTGATAATTCATCGACTATAGTAGAAGTTGCACTTTATTCATAATTTATTTATTTATTTTAGTTTTTTTTAATTTAGTTTCTAATTAAATTGTATGTTTAGATTTATGTATTTATATTTTTTGACTTGGATATTCATATATTTATGTCAGTTTGCAATTGAAACTTTGATATGGTTTCTCTTATTTATTTTAATTAATTAATTAAAAAACAAAAAATAACACTAGCTCTTTAATCCGAACCAAATATTACTAATCCTCCGAAAACTCTCTCTTTTTTAATTTTTTTATAAATGTTACTACGAAACATAGCGTGTTCATTGTTGGTTCGTATAGATATGTGTGTCGAATGGGCCCAGCCCAATTATTAGACTTTGGCGCCCACTCAAATCAAAGGCCCAAACTATTAAAAGGAGTCCATCCTTCACCTCTGGGTAACCCACAACCGCCGATAAATCCATGTATAAACAACCCTCTTGTAAGTGCTAGGGTTTCTCCTTCCAGTATTTTCGCTTGCAAGACCAACCAGCAGCAGAAGAATACCAGTAGCAAGCAAAAATGGTAACCCTCTTCCTGTCTTGGTAGATCCTGTCTTGATTGAGTCGAAACTCTTTTGTTGATAATTGACATGGGTTTTTTATATTTGTATTTATGTAGCCGTCACACAAGACATTTAGGATCAAGAAGAAACTAGCAAAGAAGATGAGGCAAAACAGGCCTATCCCTCATTGGATTCGCATGAGAACAGACAACACTATCAGGTCTTTTTTCCTGTCCTTGTTTCGTTGTTTGTTTTGAAGAAAAGAAAAGCAAATGAAGCAAAGAACGAAAGTTTTGAAGTGATTGAATGTGGGGTATTTTGTGTTTTCTCTAGGTACAACGCCAAGCGCAGGCACTGGAGAAGGACTAAGCTTGGATTCTGAGGTGTTTTGGGTACTTGGAAAAATTGGGTTTTTGTTTATGTTTCGGGGGCTTTGATTCGTTGGAGAATTCATTAAGGAGGGAATTATAGCTGATATTGCTTTGTAAGGAACTCACGAGAGTCACACTTGAGAAATCTTGCTGTGTTTGAAGTATTGACTTCTGATCAATTTTCAATTCGATGAAACTTGCAAGTTTTTGGTATGAATTTTGATTGTGTTTGATTTGCTGTTTTCTTATGATTTGGTTATCCTTAGGATGCTTTTCATTGCTGTTTTCTAGGATTTATTAGCCAAATTATTTTAGTTATGAGGCAGTGAAATGAGATTGTTTTCTTCTGCATACCAGCTATGGTAGAAGCCAGTTTGAGTGGCTTGGCTTTGTTAATTGGTTGGGTGCATTAGTTAGTCTAATTAATAGCTGTTTCATTAGGTCGATCTGAAATTATTTTCCTGTTCTATTCAATGTTTACACGCGTAAAATAGATTCTTTTGTTGATTTTCAGCTTGAATTTCATTTCTAAAATCATGGTCTTCATTTCATATGATTTTTATACAAATTTCTTACACACAGGCACATTTTGTGATTCTGATAATAGTTCGTGATCAATCTTCTATAAATGCAATCCCGTGAATCTTGAGGTGCATATGCTGCGTAGTCCTGTTAATGAAAATTTTGCTCGTCTCCAAATTTGGGGTTCTGTTTTCATCTTACTCCATTTTTTAGATGGCATGAACCATCTGGCCTTGCATAGCCATGGCTTATGTTAATGATTGGAACGCCGATCTCTCGGCAAAATTTTTTTGTCACAGGATGCTTTCAGATCATTTTTGCTGCATGTCTGTTCTTGGTACTGCAAATCTACTGCTCACTGAGTTTTCTGAAAATGTACTCATCCATTCAGTGCCAATTTCTTCAAGATTAGGATTTTTTCTATAAAAAAAAAATTGATCTTTAATACACCACACACATTAATCTCGCATTCTTATTATATTTTCTGATTGTTCTGAAATTTTAATATAATATATATAAATATGTTAAGAGATTCCTTGTAAAATTTCATCTCAATCTAATATTTAGATTAAGAGATATAATTGATATTGTAAAATTATTTATTATTTTAAAAAGATACTATTTGGTTGAAACGGAATTTTGGTTGGTATTTGACCAAAAAAATCTAGAATGGACCGGGATTTAAATTGAGGTAAAAATAATATTGTTTTATCTTGTTTTTTTTAACTGTACGAAACATTTCAATAATTTTAATAAAACGGAACGAAACGTGCAATGGATAGGTGAAATTTTGGAGCATGGTGAGCTTCTTGAATAATTGTTGCTGAAAAACAAAAAAGAGCAAAATCTTTGTAACCTCTGAAAATTAAACTTCGGCCACTTATATGTTGACAAATGTCTTTCTGAGGTAAATGAGCTGCCCACCAGTCACACGGGCAGAAAGATTTAGTACGTGTTTGGCATTGGGGCGATCTGCGATTGCCAGATCGCACTACAATTTTCTTGGTGGGTTCCACACATATTTTTTTTTCTGAACGGCGTTTGGAAAAAAACAGCCTGATGCTTATTTTTTGTCGATTTATAAAATCACGATCTGCGATTTGTAAAACCATTTTATGAAACTGTCGATGTCGATTGAAGTAAATATTACCGTTGAAAACATAAATAACCTTACCTCTCGTCTGCGCCTCTCATCCCTCTCCTCTCGTCTGCGCCTCATCCCTTTCCTCTCTGTTAATTAATCCCATTATCCTCTCGTCTGCTTGCTGCTGGGTTTCAGATCTAAAATGGAAGGAAGCTGGGGGTATAAATCAGTCAACCAAACAAACAAACAGGAGAGGAGAGGGAACGTGGAGAGCTGCAAAAGAAAGAAAAAAACACAGAGGAGAGGAGAGGGGCAACTTCCTTTTTTTATGTTTCACGGTCCAGATTTCCTTTTGTTTTTAAGGTTTCTTATCACACAGGGACAGAGGCTCTGGTTGCTACTGGTGTTTGGGGTTTTGTTGGTTGCCATAGAAATTGGAGAGATGAGAGGACGAAATTGTTGTTTTATTTTTTAGGTTTGTTTTCTTATGGTGTTTTTGTTCAAAGAAAGGAGAAAAGGAGGCCGAGGAGCTAAATGGATGGATGAAAAAAATTGTATTCTGGCTTTTGATGATTAGATATCATGGGAATGTTTTTTATTGCTTTCCAAAAAAGTTTTTGGAAAATTTTAAAAAACGATATTTTTTTTTATATTAAAATAATTTATATATATATTTTTAGATATTTTCATATAAATATCAAAAATAATATGTAAAAATATAAAAACATATAAAAATATTTTTAAATTATATTTAAGTAATTGTAATTTCATCTGTAAGGGAGTACTCTTTATTTTTCTTTTTTGAGAATAACCGCGTTTACTTGGAGAATGAAAAGAAAATATAGATGCATAGAATCGTGTTTGTTAATGATATATAAAATAAAATAATTATTTTTATATTATATTTAGTTTATGATAAATAAAATATAACAAAATAAATTTTAATTTAATTTTAATATGTATTATTGTCAAACTTATATATTAAAAAAGATTGAGTGTTGAAATTAATAATAATTTTAATTTCAAAACTCAATCTCACTTCAGGAAAATACTATTTGGTTGATGCTAGTTATCCGAATGAGAATGGATATTTAGGTCCATATAGAGGAGAGCGGTATCATTTACAAGATTTTCGACGTCGGGGAGAACCAAGTGGACGACAAGAAGTATTTAATCGTGCACATTCATCACTACGTATGGATATTGTTCGTGATGGCATTGCAGATAGTTTGATGGGAGAATAAAATGAAATGTTCATTTTACTTGAATTATTCCTTGCAATAAATTGTGATTATTTTTAAATTTATTTTCACAAGTTAAAAAATATATATATATATAAAAAAAAAAAAAAAATGTGTGTGTGTATGTCCATGCCCTTTAAAGTCATTTTACAAGTTAAAAGCAATATGTGAAGTTTGGTAACCAAACACCTAAAACTGTTTTTTTTTTCAAACTCCAACTCAACCACAGTTTTAACCAAACACTTCACAACTTATTTTGCACCGCAGTAAAAGCGCTTTTTTTGAAACTGTTTTTTTTCAACCTCAATCGCAAAAGCAAAAGCAATGCCAAACACACCCTTAACCACAACTTTCTTTTCAGCAATCCATAATTGCTACTGAATCTCTCCCGTGTCTCTAGCACAGTTCCTCTCCCTTTTGATGATTATTTTCTTGTGGCCTAACATGAAAACCATATAGAATTATCCTAATTAGTCACACCACAGGAATATTGTTGTTATTGTTGTTGTTGTTGTTTAAAACATAACGGTCAGTTTGGTGTTTTGTTTTTTCTATTAGTACTGAATATTTTAGTTTTGGAGGGTTTAGATGCGTAGTTTAGAAGTTGTACTGTTCATTTATAATTAATTAATTATATATATATATATAATTAAAAAGCAAAAAAAAAAATATTTATTTTTTATAAAATTAAAGTTGACACAATATTTTTATTTTTTTATAATATATATATATATATATTAATTTTAATTTTAATTTTTTTAATTTTGGTTCTTGCATTTTTAATATATCTCATAAACAATAATATATATATATATATATATATATATATATATATATATATATATATATATATATATATAATCAAGAAAGTCAGATCATCATGGAAATAAGCAAGAAATCAAGGCAGGAGATGAACAATATAATAATTTGTCCAGGCAGGAGAGAGGCGGTGGGAGATGATTTTTGTTTCTTAGCCGAAACAACACAAATGAGGTAATACCAGCATGTTTTGATCGATTTTTAACAGAAAAAATTGGTATGGGTTGAAATTTAAATGTTTTTATCTCTTTTTTTATTGATATGAAATATTTCTGCCAAAACTGAACAAAATTTACAACTACATTTTAAAAATTAGATCGATAAGATTTAATTTAGATCACAACAAGCAAAAAAAAATCAAAATGTTGATGATCAGGCTCTAACATGAACAGACTTGGATCGCTCTAATTATTAAGTTAACTTAGATTTTTAATTAAATCAACCAATTTTATTTTTTTTATTCTTTTTAACCCGAATCAAAAGATTTTAATGGAGTCTAGGTATTGGATCAACTCGTCAAAGCCTATCCAAGTTTTATAATAATATCTCATAAGTTGCATGTCTTGAATAACACACATCACCTGATTTATATTCGACAGCTTGTGTTAGAGACTTGATAATTACCTTCTTTATATTATTATTATTATTATGATTATTATTATTATTATTATTATTATTATTATTATTATTATTATTATTATTTATGTTCTCATAAAGATGATGGTAAATCATATTAAGAAAAAGCTAAAACATCTCGCTCAAACACTGTCCACACACTCATAATGATCCTAAATTTTTATATATATTATTTTTTGAATTTTTCTTAAAAAAAAAATAGGAGAAACTAATTATATATTAATATTTTTTTGATATTAACATCTTAAAATATAAAAAAAAATGAACTGACTTTTCCTTAAAAATATCATATTGATTTAATCTCGGTGTTCTAAATTTTTTTAATATAATGATATGAAGAAAAAATAATTTTTGATAAATTTTAGCTGATGCATATGTGCTATCTATCAAATAAATTATTCGTCAAATAGTTAAAACATGCCCAACAAACAATTAGTATGTTGCAGGCAACAAATAATATATCTTTAGTCAATTTGATCAATTGCATTTTTGTTATCTACCAATTAAATTATTATCAAAGTAGTTAAAATAAAACCATCAATCAAATTATTTGTTGCGTAAAACAAATCACTCATCTATGTTAAAATTCAACGATTGTAATTTTACTATTTCCTAATGAAATAATTCACGAAACAAATAAAACACACACAACAATCAATAGTAAGTTACACGGAGCACGTGGCTCATTGAAACAGAATTTTTTCGATTCCAATTGTACAATCTACCAATTAAATAATTATCAAAATAATTTTAACAGTAGTTACATTCAATCACTTTTAGGCGGGGAAAAAAATTGTTTCTAACAAATTCTATCAATTACAATTTTACTAATTAAATATTAAAATAATTAATTATAACATATATAAAATTAATCAATTTTTTAAATAGAAAAAAACTCAACACAACACCACACGGGCAAATTAACTCGTTTTTTTAAGAAATATGGGAGCTCGGGAAAACCTGTGTGTAAAACTTAAAAATTATATAAAAGTAGCATAACATCAAGCAAATAACCAGACATTTTGAGGTATCATCAATCACATCGGTTGTCTTTAGCATAGCTATGTTTTTTTTGGGTTAAGTAGTGTATGCAACTATGCATAGCACGTGAGTTTCCATCACCAAACCAATGAGGTATCATGTGATTGATACCTCACATCAATTCATCAAACACATCAATTATGGAGTACCCATCACATGCTATTTATTTATTTTCTTGATTAATGTGGTTATCCGGGTTAGTTTATATGCAGTTTGATTAATCTCATAAGATCTAAAATTAATAATTATATAAATCTTTAATGATTATTATATTAATAATTATATAACTCGAACTCGAGATCACAGGAAAAATAAACTCTACTTAGAAGCTCTTAACACTAGGCTATTTATTAGTAGTACATGCGATGTTGAGAGTTGGCTCATTTCATATTTATGACTAGTAATGACACTCCCTCCCTTGTTATGTATCTAAGACGCTATCAGATTTTCTTATAAATACGATACTGAGATACACGTGGACATTATTTTTAAAACTTCCAGACAAACTAACTCAAGAATATTATAATGATTTTTAAATAAAGAGATTAGGGCTTAATTATTATGTCATCATCTAATACTGTTTGTGAGTATGATTATGGTTGCTTTTAAAAGTATTTTTTGTCGAGGAATACATCAAAAAAATATTATTTTTAACATCAGCACATGAAAATGATTTAAAATCACTAAAAAAATAATTTAAAATAAAAAATAAAAAAATAAAAATTAAATTTTTTCAAAAATATTTTTGAAACATCCTTCAAACATTCCCCAAAGCATGCACTCAATTCCTTGACCATTGGTAGGCTGAATATTACGTTTGGATATATGGATATTATCTTTCAAATTTAATGGAGATGTGGAAAATGACATCAAAACAGAGTTTAATAACTTGATTTTTGGCAAAAATAGGGTTTGGATTGAAAGGATTAAACTAAAAATATGGTGAAAAAATATATTAAAATAATGTTATTTTAACAAGAAGTTATTAAAAATAAAAGAAATCATTTTTTTTAGAATAATTAGGATGCGAATAAATTCGAGTTTTTGATGGGATAATAATATTTTTTAATTTTGACCAACTTAAATTCCTGGAGACTATATTGATTTATTGGGACGTCGAGTTTTATAAATTATATTTTGAGTAAGTAACCCTTAAATGGACGCCATCATTACATATCAAAGCATGCACTCAAATCTTCGACACAACACTACTACTTGATAACGAACATTACCATAGACCACCTCCTAGTAATCTATCGCCACCGTTTTTTCCAGGTTTCATTTTTTTAATAAATCCATTTATATTATTATTATTATTATTATTATTATTATTATTATTATTATTTATGTTCTCATAAATATGATAGGGAATATTAAGAAAAAAGCTAAAACAGCTTGCTCAAACACTGTGCACGCACTCGTAATGGTCCTAAATTTTTATATATATTATTTTTTGGATTTTTTCTTAAAAATAGGAGAGATTAATTATATATTGTGATATTTTTTTATATTAACGTCTTAAAATATATATAAAAAAATTGAACTGACTTTTCTTTAAAAATCTCACATTAATTTAATCTCAGTGTTTTAAATTTTTTTAATATAATAATAGGAAGAAAAAATCTGAAAAAATATTTTTTGATAAATTTTAGCAGATGCATATATGTTATCTATCAAATAAATTATTCTTCAGATAGTTAAAACATGTCCAACAAACAATTAGTATGTTGCAGGCAATAAATAATATATTTTTAGTCAATTTGATCAATTGCAGTTTTGTTATCTACCAATTAAATTATTATCAAAGTAGTTAAAACAAAACCACCAATCAAATTATTTGCTGCATAAAACAAATCACTCATCTGTTCTAAAATTCAACGAATATAAGTTTACTATTTTCTAATGAAATAATCCATGAACAAATAAAACATACACAATAATCAATCGATATGTTACACGAAGCACGTGGCTCATTGTAATAGAATTTTTTCGATTCCAATTATAAAATATACCGATTAAATAATTATCAGAACAGTTTTAACAGTAGCAACATTCAATCACTTTTAGACGAAAAAAAATTATTTCTAACATATTCTATCAATTATAATTTTACTAATTAAATATTAAAATAATTAATTATAACACACATAAAATCAATTAATTTTTTACATGAAAAAAAAAATCAGCACAGTACACGGGGAAGTTAACTCATCTTATTCTCCAATATGGGGACTCGGGAAAACCTGTGAGTAAAACTTAAAAATTGTATAAAAGTACTATAACATCAAGCAAATAACCACACATTTTGAGGTATCATCAATCACATCAGTTGTCTTTAGCATAGCTGTGTTTTTTTTGGGTTAAGTTGTGTATGCATAGCACGTGAGTTTCCATCACCAAACCAATGAGGTATCATGTGATTGTACAAGCATATAACCAGACATTTTGAGGTATCATGTGATTGATACCTCACATCAATTAATCAAACACATCAATTATTGAGTAGCTCATCGCATGCTATTTTTTTATTATTATTAATATAGATATTCGGGTCAATTTGCATGTGGCTTAACTAAATTCACGAAATTTAAAATTAACGAACATGTAAATTTCTAATGGTCATTATATTAGTAATTATAAGATTCGAATCCGAGACCACAGGAAAAACAAACTCTTTACTCCAATGCTCTTAACACTAGGCTATTTATTAGTAGTACATGTGATGTTGAGAGTTGGCTCATTTCATATTTATGACTAGTAATGACACTCCCTCCCTTGTTATGTATCTATGACTATCAGAATTTTTTATAAATACGATACTGAGATACATGTGGACATTATTTTTAAAATTTCCAGACAAACTAACTCAAGAATATTATAATAATTTTTAAATAAAGAGATTAGGGCTTAATTATTATGTCATCATCTAATACATGTTTGGGAGCGTGGTTGTGGTTGTGATTGTGGTTGAAAATATTTTTCATCGAGGAATACATCAAATGATATATTTTTTTATTTTTTTAAAATTATTTTTAACATCAGCACATGAAAATAATTTAAAAACACTAAAAAAATTAATTTAAATAAAAAAATCAGTTTTTTTTGAAAAATATTTTTGAAACGCAATGTCAAATATTCACAAAGTATGCACTCAATTCCTTGACCATTGGTAGGCTGAATATTACGTTTGGATATATGGATATTATCTTTAAAATTTAATGGAGATGTGGAAACTGGCATCAAAACAGAGTTTAATAACTTGATTTTTGGCAAAATTAGGGTTTGGATTGAAAGGATTAAACTAAAAATATGCTGAAAAAATATGTTAAAATAGTGTTATTTTAACAAGAAGTTATTAAAAATAAAAGAAATCATTTTTTTTAGAATAATTAGGATGCTAATTTTGACCAATTTAAATTCCTGGCGATTATATTGATTTATTGGGACGTCGAGTTTTATAATTATATTTTGATTAACTAACCCTTAAATGGACGCCATCATTACATATCAAAGCATGCACTCAAATCTTCGACACAACACTACTACTTGATAACGAGCATTGCCATAGACCACCTCCTAGTAATCTATCGCCACCGTTTTTTCCAGGTTTCATTTTTTTAATAAATCCATCTATATTTTAAGCACCATTTATAGTTCTGTCATATCCAGTCACTTTGATAGTTGTACATTGCACAAGTTGCTGTCTGATTTTATCAAAATCATTCCTTGGAAATCTAGCAACTGAGCAGTGTGATTTTTGTTATTCAGATGGCTTCAGCAATGATTTATTTAGCCTCTGCTACTCCTTCTGCTTTACTTTCTGTGCAAGAAACTCTCAAGGTAGCTATATTTTCCCACTTTAATCGCCACTTTCTATTGTTTTTATCTACTGGGACATCAGTTTTCTAAGTTTTATATTTGGTTATAGGGAAAATGTGGCAAATGAAATAAATTAGAGCTATGAAAGTAGACGTAAAAATTCAAAAAGTTTGTATTTTGTTATTTTCTTGGTAGCCAAATGGATTTCTATGGTATGGATCAGGAACTCCCTCTTTAATCGCTACTTTCTACTTATTTTCTCTACTGGGACATCAGTTTTCTAAGTGTTCTGTTTTGGTTAAAGGAAAAATGTGGCTAATCAAATAAATTAGAGCTATGAAAATTAATGTTAAAATTCAAGAGTTTGTATTTTGATATTATCTTGGCAACCAAATGGATTTTTGTTGTGTGGATCAGGAATTTTAATTGTGGTTTTGGACAGGGAAAGACGAGGCTTGGAAGTGGTTGTGTGAGTACGTTGTTTAACAAGGAGAAAGGCAAACCCTCTATCAAGAAAAAGGTATGAATGTTAATTTTTGTATTGTTGGGTGTTTGGTTTTTTTATTGAATTCTAGTTTGTTTCATCCTATGTTTTGTAACTGGTGGAGGGTTCGTGATTTTTGCTGAAGCAATAGCCATGGTCTTTTAGAAGTGTGAAAGATGGAGGCTCTGTTGTTGAATCATGGGTTTTTCACCAGTGCATGCATCTTGTCTTTTAAAGATTTTGATATGATTTGATTTAAACTTAACATGCATGTTTGGGTGAATTCGAGCTTGATATGTTTTTAGTTTTGAGATGTGGGTTTGCTGTGTTAAAGAAGCATATCATCTAAAAACTTAAGTTTTTAGATGAGACTCTAAAATATGATTTATATTATTCTCTAACACATCCCCTCAAGTGAAAACCATTGGGCTTGAAACTTGCACACAGGTTCACACTACCTTGTGTTTGATTTTTATCAAATAGAATGAGGGTGGTGAGATTCGAACTCGTGACTGCTGAGTCAACAAAGGCTCTAATACTATGCTAAAGAACCATCTCATCAAAAAACTTAAGTTTTTAGATTCAGGCCCTAGAATATAATTTATATCATTCTCTAACATATTTTCTGATTTGCAGTCATGTGGCCGGATATCTATGACTGTTGCAGTGAATGTATCTCGTTTCGAGGGTATTGTTATGGCCCCCCCTGATCCTATCCATGGTTTTTCTGAAGCTTTTAGAGCAGACGTGGATGTAAAGAAGCTCAGCCTTGGAGTTGGGGCCTACCGAACTGAAGAGTTACAGCCTTATGTGCTTGATGTTGTTAAGAAGGTTTAGTGCACTTTCTCAGTCTAATTGGCATATATTTCTTGAATCGCAGTCTAGCTTTGGACCTTTTTACTTATAAGCAGCAGCAGCAATGATTTCTCTGATGGCATAACTGGATTTGATTTTCATTTTCTAGGCTGAGAATCTTATGCTGGAGAGGGGAGAAAACAAAGAGGTATCTTAATATATTCAATTTTAATAGGTACCAGAGTTTTTAATCTCCATATGTTCTTCAACTCGCCTGACATGGATAGTTTTTATGTAGTATCTCTCAATGGAAGGTTTGGCTGCATTCAATAAGGTGACTGCAGAGTTACTATTCGGAGCTGACAACCCTGTGATAGAGCAACAGAGAGTATGTTGAGGACATAAGCTTTTTATTTCTCTTCTGAAAGGAATTTAATTTTTTTATCCCTGCCTCAAGGATATTACTGAAACATAATAACACGTTGATAATAAACTAGATATTGATTTGTATAAAATTTCCAGGTTGCAACTGTTCAAGGTCTCTCAGGCACCGGTTCTCTTCGATTAGCTGCAGCTCTCATTGAGCGATATTTTCCTGGAGCAAAAGTTCTTATATCGTCTCCTACTTGGGGTTTGACATGTCGCTTCCTTGAATTTTTTGTAAGATTCATCTCTTAATATGAATTTTAATGGCCAACATACTTGTTTTGCAGGTAATCACATGAATATTTTCAATGATGCCAGAGTTCCATGGTCAGAGTACCGATACTATGATCCCAAAACAGTTGGCTTGGATTTTGAGGGGATGATATCGGACATAAAGGTTAGGTCTAGAGTGGTTAAGCTGCACTCGAAAATTTCCACCAAATTGTTTTGAATCATTAGAATCAATGCCCAAGCTAAACACACCATGCTGTTAAATCTTTCAGCTCCTCTTTTGTGTTATTCACTATAATTTGCACTACTATACCACCATACCTGTCAGACGCACACTCCCTCCCTCCCTCCCTCCCTCTAGGGTTGTTCAGTGTTCAGGCACATGATTGAATATTACTGTTATAGAATAATATCAATTATGTTTTGGGGCCTCATCTATCAGCTTAAGTTTTTAGTTGAGATGGTTCTTTGACATGGTATCAGAACCTTGTTGACCCAGCGGTCACGAGTTCGAATCTTACCACCCCATTCTATTTGATAAAAAAATCAAGTACAAGGTAATGTGGGTCTGTGCAAGTTTCAAGCCTAAAGAGCTTTCACTTGAGCGGGTGTGTTAAAGAATAATATAAATCATATTCTGGGGCTCATCTATTAGTTTGAGCTTTTAGATGAGATGGTTCTTGACAATTACACTATTGATGCTTGGCATGACAATTCAGAGACAGGGAGGTCTTTCTTTTATAATCATTTCTCGAACTCGTGCTATTTTTTCATTACAGGCAGCCCCTGAGGGATCATTTGTGTTGCTACATGGCTGTGCACACAACCCAACTGGTATTGATCCAACCCCTGATCAATGGGAGAGAATTGCTGATATTATTCAAGAAAAGAACCATATTCCATTTTTTGATGTTGCCTACCAGGTATACAATGGTTTAAATTTGATCTGAATAACATTTGCACTATCAATTTCTGTCCTGCTGAACAAAGATGGTGCCTGTGTGAACTGTAGAACATATTTATTGTAGTTTGTTGATGTGGTGTCATGTAAAAACCTCTCAAGAATTTAGAATACTGTTTGGGGGCGGATTTAATTTCAAATTTTCAATGGACTATTAGGGATTTGCTAGTGGAAGCCTTGATGCAGATGCATCATCAGTGAGGTTGTTTGCTGAACGTGGTATGGAGCTTCTGGTTGCTCAGTCATACAGCAAGAATTTGGGTTTGTATGCCGAAAGAATTGGGGCGATTAATGTTGTCTGCTCATCAACAGATGCAGCAGCAAGGTGTGATAAACTGATTTACTCATAATTTGAAAACATGAATGAGATGCCATACCCTTATCTGTTGAATATACAACGTGAGGACAGAGAATTTGAATCCTAAATTGTGGCATGGAAGAAATGGATTTTGCATTTTTATGTTTTTTGCTTCTTATAATCGAGCAACCTTTTTCAATTTTGTTGTAATTGAGGTCAGGCTGGTGCTCTGTCAAAGGTGTCATGCGAACAAGTTGCTAAACCACCAATTTGATAGCTCTCACATTATATTACCTGTTTAAATTATGTTTTTTTCTTTACCTTAATTTTCAGGGTGAAGAGCCAACTGAAAAAGATTGCCCGACCAATGTACTCAAGTCCTCCTGTTCATGGGGCTAGAATTGTTGCTAATGTTGTTGGGGATCCAGCTCTCTTCAATGAATGGAAGGTAGAGATGGAGATGATGGCTGGGAGGATAAAAAATGTGAGACAGAAGTTATTTGACTGTCTCTCTGCAAAAGATAAGAGTGGGAAAGATTGGTCTTTTATACTGAAGCAGATTGGCATGTTTTCCTTCACTGGCTTGAACAAAACTCAGGTAATTGTTCCTCAAATCTTTATCAGGTTCTGGATCTCGTGTGCTTCTTGTGGTAGAATCATTAAAAAACACTTTCATCTTCATATTTTTCTACATTTCTTCTCTCATTTTCCCCCCATGAACCTCAAGACTTCTCCATTTGTCATCATTAAATCAGTGATTATCATAAAACATTTGCTGCCACAGTTTGTTCTTACACTTCTGCCATTGCTTGAGTTATTCAATCATCAATCTGTGTTTCTCTTTTTTGTCCGATCAGAGCGATAATATGACCAACAAGTGGCATGTTCACAATGTCAGTTAAAAGAAATGATGAACAGGCATCGGAACCAACAATCCAAAAAATTTGGTCGCTTGACTGCTTTACTGAGTTGATATTTTTATGGAAATTTTGAAATAATGCTCACCGGTATTTGACTGGAACAAATCCATGTAAACCGAGTTTTGATCAAGGCTATTTATTACACCCCAGCTGGGGCTAAGCTATATTTTTACTGTGCATGGTATCAGTTTATTTTCTCTTCTCAATGCTTTCTCCTTTTGGCAATGGCGATTGCTTCCGACTTTATTAGGGAAGGACAGAAAAGAGTTCCAGCACAGAGCAGAGCTCTCTGCAGGAACCCAGACAGCCAGAAGATCAATAAAATCCCGAGAGATAGAAACTGCATTTTACAGATTCTTTGAAGTTGCAGAAGTGATTATGCACATGGCCATGAGATTGAAAGTATAATTGACTCGCAGAAATAAATATTGGGAATGCTATTGAACTGATTCTCTAAACTTTGCTTCAATTTACAAATGTGGTGAAGATCCAGATATGCTCTTCAAATCCATCTATATCAACCTTCATGACCGAAATACTCAAATATACGAATTATGAAATGATACGTCAAAATATGCACATGATAAAACTAAGAAGGTGCAGTGGGTGGATGATTCATCTAATACAAAACTTAAGCAGAGGCAGCACCATCCAAAAACAGTTTCTCTGCTTGCCGATGACCTCCGGGGGTTGTAGGCTGCGAAACTCTTAGCGTCCCTCCGAGCTCGAGAGGAACTAATGGGATGAGAGAGTGCACAACATCTGTTATGAGGGGGCGGTAACTTGGCTCTGGTTGAATACACAATACGGCTACTGCTGCAACCTGCAGATATTGCTATCCATTTAGAAGAGGTGATAATTGAAGTTAAATAATATTCTTTTGGTAATGATTTAATTAAAAGGTAGCATGTTGTTCGTATTTCTAGGAAAATACTATTTGGTTGACGCTGGCTATCCGAATGAGCTCCACTTCAACCCTAAAATCACCTAACTTGAGCCAAATAGAGTTTTTTGTTGTCCACACAAAACTACAACCAATCCAGATTTATTATTTCAAGGAGAAAACAACTGAAGGGTTGGTTTGCATTTGTCAGCAGTCAACTAAAATTCTAGAATGTACAAATTCAAATCGAGAAGTAAACTATGGTTTTTATTGTTCACAAACCTGGAACAAGTACTTCTCATCTACTGAATCTCTGATAACAGGATCCACAATGGTTGGAAGCACAGCTCTGTTAGTGAGCTGAGGCATGGCCTGCATTTAAAATAGCTAGAGCATTAAAATATAGTTATCAAAATCTTGATTTTTTGCGTCTCAAACGACATTAATTTTTCGCGTATGGAGTTAACATACCCATGTTACTAAAGATTGGCAATGAACTGGTGTCAGTTTTTCTACAGGCCTTCTTCCTAATAGAAGCTCTAGAAGAACAACTCCAAAAGCATAGACATCACTCTTATCCGTCAACTCACCTATAACATTAGAAAAGTAATTGTTGATATGGGAATAGAAAATGGCAAGATTCGAAGCAAATACAATGTGACTTCAGTCATTTTTTTCATCGATTGTCATGTGATTTGCTCTGTTAATGGCAGAATCCTCAAAACAATTATTTGGTTGAAGAACCTTGAGTGTGTCATACTCTTAGCACACAGCTCCAAAATAACAGACTGGCCACATAATATTCAAGTGTTATAGATCGTGAAAGCCAAAACACAGTACTATTTTACACTTGGACCAAGAAATTCTATGAAAGGAAATGCATAATTTAGAGATTCTTTGACCATGCTATCCAGATTCATTACTTATAAGCTCATGAATTCATGCAAAATGCATCAGTCTTCTCCCTTATAAAAAAAAAATGGCTTCTCAACTCAACTCAACTCCATCGTCTAGCTAAAGAGTCAAAACTACTGATGTCAAAATATAACCAGCAGTTAGCATACCATCTAGCATATACTCCGGGGCTACATAACCCACAGTGCCTGAAAGCTTGAGCTTGTTCTTGTTATAAGAGCTATCAGCTACAGCAAGACCAAAATCTGACAGCTGAATTCAAACGCAAGTTAAGAGAAAGAAGGATATATTGAAACAATTGAGAGTTGGATTAACTTAACAGATACTCAAAAATTTTAAACATTTTTACCTTGGCATTGAAGTTGGCATCCAAAAGTATATTCGATGATTTCAGATCTCTATGGATCACTACTGGCTTGCAGAATTCATGCAGATATTCTAATCCTCTATAGTCAACAATTTGAAATAAATAAATGCTCGGAGAATCAAGAGCAAACAAGCAAAAGAAATTTAAAAATCAACGGAAAAGATAAAATCTCACCTTGCTGTATCAAGAGCAATTTTCAACCTTAAATACCAGTTTAGTGAAGATCCACGAGAAGGTCCTGAAGAATCGACAACAACCCAGGAAAAATAAATGTATTAACACTTCTCCATTTCATAATCCCTCAACTCATCTACCATGACACAGTAAACTAGAGAAAAATGAGAGATATTTTACCATGCAGTAAATCTTCAAGGCACCCATTTGGCATTAACTCATAAATAATGAGCCCCGTCTCCTCATGAACACTAAAACCCACAATAGAAATTATATTTGGATGGTGAAATTTGCTTAACAAATCCACCTCATTCTGCAATGCCAATGAAATAATATTAAATCGCGTGGCTAGAAAAAGAAAAGGATGCAATCAATTCTACCAGAAAACTGATGATACCTCAAATTCTCTCTGTGCATCATCAGTTGTGCAGTCTAGTTTCTTGACAGCAACACTTGAGTCATCTTCCATTACAGCCTTATATACACGTCCAAATCCTCCCTTTCCCAGAAGTCTATCATCTCCAAAATTGTTTGTTCCTTTCTCTAGTATCTTATACTCAATTAATGAAACAGATCCTCTATTACTAACCATTTTCAAGGCACTGAATTTGCCCAAAAACGATGCCAATGAAAGCCCTTTCTCCACATCTTCACATCAAACAAAACAAGCCAAAGAATTTTTAACATAAAGCACGGCAATAACCATAATGTTGAATTAAACTAAAGATAGGTTGCTGGTAAAAAGAAACCGAAGTACCTGAACTCCGGGTATCTTTCTTCTTTTGCGAGGACTTCTTGTAGTAAATGAAACACAAAAACAAAGAAAGAAGGCTGATACCAGCAAGTATGCAACAAGTAACAATGAGCAACAAGATTTTTTTCCTGTGCAGGTCACCATGCTGGTAGTGGTCTTTGATTCCCATTTCCGATTCAACCCCTGGTCAAATTGTACAAAGAAGCAACTTTTTAGCTTATCAAGCTTTTACAAAAGAGGAAAGAACCACAAAAACAAGATTTTGAGGCTTTATCAACAATGAACAGAGAGAGTGCCAAAGAGCTAAACTTTTTGTTACATATAGCGTGAAGTCATGAATGCAACGGAATGGAATTTGCGGTCCTTGTTTAAATTTGAAACAGAAAGTATGAATCTTAGAAAGAGCTTAAACCATCACAAAATCATTATCTTTTGAGAAAACAAAAATGGCCCTTTCAAGTACCTGGAGAGAAGGCAGCCATTGAAGTGGAAATTAGAGAAATGGGAGAGGGAGATGGTGAAGAGACAGGCGGGTCTTCTTGTATGGCATGAACTACTACTGTACATGAGCGAAAAAACCAAATGGGAACTGTTTGAAGAGCAAGAACAAGATGAAGAAGCTTCATTGTTTGTGTGTTTCTAAGTTCAGATAACACATGAAGATAGAGATATGCTAGGTCTTATGTTCCTTAGCCCTGTAGGTTCAAGAAAAGACATAACAGAAAGAGATGTTACAAGTGGTGGAACAACATGAGAAGGGAGTGTAGATTGTTAAAACTTTGGTCTGGATCTTCTTCTAGTTCCTGGACTTGCCTTTCCTTTTCCTGAATATTTTTTTATTTTCTTTTTAAAACTGCTATACTATGTTTAAAAGTAAGAGAAAAGGGATCAAAAAGGAGGCATTTATGTGGGCCACTACCAGCAATCATGTGGGCCACTACCAGCAATCATGTAGGCGGTTGTGGTGTGTGGCAAAAAGCTGTTGCCTGAAAGAGCCCACTTTCTTTCTAGCATGGGAGACAGGTAAATTCCAATTTGTTTTTTTCCATTTTGGAGTTTCTCAACGTTAACGGCACCACTTTCTTTTGTATTTGAAATCGTGTTTGAATATATTAATTTTAAAAAATATTAAATTAATATTTTTAAGTGTTAATCAATGGTTTTAATGTATTTATGTTAACAAAATCAAGAAAAAAAAGTTATTTTAATATATTGTATCACACTTTACTGTATCACACTTTACTTATAAAAATTTATAAAAAAAATCCCTTTCAAATATCATGGTCATAAGATTCACTCAAACAAGTTTAATATATATATCATTCAGGTTATAATAAAATTAAAATGATGATTTAAATCGATTAAGAGTTCGCTTGGAAAGTGTTTTTGAAATTATTTTTATTTTTTACTTTAAATTACAAAAAATAGTGTTTTTAGATCATTTTAATGTGGTGATGTCAAAAATAATTTTAAAAAATTAAAAAAATATATTATTTTAATACATTTCTGAATGAAAAATATTTTTAAAAACAACATTAATAACACTCCCAAATAAACACTAAATCTAAGTTAATATATAATTGAATGAAGTTACTATACCCACCAAATCTTATAACAATTTGAAAGGGATAAACAACAATTTCATGTGGGGTTTTTGTGAATTTGTCATTTTGTTCATGCTTGTATTTCTTTATTTTGAAAAAATAATAAATCTCATACACATGATACATGTCCATTTTAATTTGTCAAGAATAGAAACGGGTTTTGATTGGAAATATTTAGCAATGACCTAACTAGTAGTAGGCTTTGGTTGGTTATGGTGTCTTGTTCAAGATTTTTTTGTCATCCAATTTCATTTTTCAAGATCCAATTAAGAACATGCTAGCTTTTTTAACTGTAATTTGATCTAGATCCTGTTTGACACTGTATTTTAAAATATTTTTAAAAAATAAAAATAAATAATTTAAATCATTTTCCTACTATGATATCAATTTTTTTAAAAAAAATATATTTTTTAAAATATTTATAAATAAAAAAAATATTTTAAAAATAACTTTAATTATATTTTAAAATAGTCAAATGTCAACCGACAATTTGCTGGCACAGCTTAATCACCATCATATGACTTTGATTATAAAAAGATTTCCCTTTGGCCTCGTTTACAATCGCCTGGCCTTTCGTTTTCTCGCATTTCTATATAGATGCTTGTAGTGTTCTTGATGCGCTCACATTTTCAGCAGGGGAAGAAAAGTATTTCTGACAAAAAATATATAAAAAAAACATGGAATAGATTTATTTCAGGTAATAAGTAATTTTGTATATATATATATAGCATGTTTAGAATTAAATCGCATTTTAAATTCAATTCATATGCAGATTTGAATTTAATTAGTACACTACTATGATCGAATGGTTGATATCTAAGGAAATTTAAAATAAAAAAAATATTATGTACTTTTTTAGATATTTATAAAATTATATTTTATATGATAATAAAAAAATTGAAATATTAATTTAATCTGCACAGCAGGTCTCGAGTTCGAGTCAGAGTGTACATTTCTTATAAGAACCTGAGATAATTAAGATTTTTTTTATTTATCTGGTCCTACAAAATATGTTTTTCAGATAAAGCTTTTTTGATTAAAAAAAATATTTATTGAATAAAATATTTTTTACAGTTAAAATAAATTTACTCGCTATCTATAAAATGAGCACGGCTGGATACTGAGCCCGTTTCTTACGGCACTTGTTCTTGTTTTCCAATTTGTCATCTTTGTTAACTCCATCAGTCCTTATAGTTTCTTGAATATTTGAATCTGGTCCCTGAACAATAAAGCATTTGCAATTTAACTATACTGTGAGCATCACCACATGAGCTTAACAATAATGGGTTCGTATAAAAAAAAAAGTAGCATTGGTCCAAAAGTATGAGCTTGTCATTTTCATAATTATAATCCAATAACATGAAATCAATAATTACCGGACTATCCAACAATAAAATAATTAAAACATAAAAAAAAACTTGTCACGTGTTAGGTAAATAGTATGCTTCAAAATAGTCAGTCGAAACAGATCATAGCCTATTGTGCATGTCCCCCTTGTGGGTTCCATCTCTATTTAAATTCTAATCGCTTTTCATATTTTATTTTAACTAAATTAATTTGAATTTCTGAGGGTCCTTGTTCTTTAATCCAAGGGCCCACGTCTAGATCTTGAAAATGATTCGAATTTAGCTGAATTATTATGCTTGAGACTCCCCCATTCGGATGGTTGGAGGTTATTTGATTATTGGAAAAAATAAATAGCTTGAATTCGTAATTAACCCTTTTTGTTTAAACATTAATATAAACAGGATAATTAATCTCTGGGTTTCTATTTAAGTTTAATATCCAGTTTGATAATAATAATAAAAAAATAAAAAAAATTATATATAAAAAAATCCCACAATCACGGCGCAATTTGCTATGATCTTATTCTAATCTGAAAGAAGTACACACGCTACAGTATGCAAGCAATGACTCTCATCTTCTGGAAAATAATTTAATTTTAATTTATAATATACTTTATCATTTTACTAGAAAAACCCTTCAATTAATATATATATGTCAATTTTAATGAATGATTATTCTCTTAGAAATACCTTACATCTCTCATTGATAATCTTACATAGCATCATGACCTCAGTTTCCCATATATTTACAAGACAATTCGATCAACTTAGTGCTTGATTTTTTAGCGTGATTGAGATTATTTTTGAAGTGTTTTTTGTTCATAAATATATTAAAATAATATTTTTAATTTATTTTTAAAAAAATCTTTTTGATATCAGCACATAAAAATGATATAAAAAAACAAAAAATAAAATATCAAACAAGTCCTTAACTTCACATCAATCAAATACATTGCATGCAATGAATATATATAGATGATTTGGCCTTGAGTGAACGCATTATTCAAATTATTTCATAAAATATAATCAAGGGGACAATAATTATGGGGTTAGTGAGATTTTGGCAATGCCAGGATCAATTCAGGGCATTGATAATTTAAATTAACTAAAGATGGTGATCATCATGTGGCTAATTAAAGTGAAGATTTAGTACATGTAGGGCATGTCTGCACCTGAAAAGATAGGACTTTTGACTAATTGCATGTTTCGAGTTGTATTTTTTTTTTTAAATGAAAGTATTTTTTATTTCAATTTTTTTTATAAATATTTTAATAGAATGATATAAAAATATATAAAATAATAATAATTTAAAACAGAAAAATATTCTTAAAATATAAAAACAAGTAGAGTCTCTGTGCTGGCGGTGTACAATTAGACCGAAACATTTTTAAAATATAGTGTAAAACGGTCAAAGAAATACTACAATAATAGCCAGTTGCCCACGGGAATATTTTCTCCCTTAAGTGCTGCGTTTTCATTCATGGCATGAGCTAGCCGCTATCGTGTCCCACTCTCGTACCAGTCATAGGACATTACCTTGTCGGAAGCTCATTGTGTAAACACGAGGCCAAGGTAGTCAAAATCGAGATTTTGACACGGATCAGAAAGGGTTCTGAAAAATCGGATCGTAAAATCGTAGAAAGATCGTACCCGAAATGTCCGTACAAAATAGCATAATTATGGACATAAAACTTAATTAGTTTAGGTTCATACATGATGTAAAATAACTTCAAAACACATTACAAAACAATTATGTCAATCAAATTTCATTAGGTAAAAACAAACATATTTAAAATAAATATTTTAATGATATGCTATATAAATTAAAATCAGTCTCATGTCCGTCATTTTTCTCGTTATTTTTAATACATTTATCAAAAAGTATTATTATTGAAAGGATTATCAGTACTAAATTACTAATATTGGTATCAACAGTCAACATCAATATTACTAGTACTAGCTCCAACTCCAACAAATTATTTTGACATCAGGATATGAAAATGATGTAAAACATCAAAAAAATTTAATTTAAAGTAAAAATTAAAAAAAATTAAGTATAAATTTTAAAGTTAATATTACTGATTTTCAAGAGTGATTCCATTATATATATATATATATATATATATATATATATATATATATATATATATATATAATTTTTATTTTTTATAAAATCAACACAACAATTTTATTTTTTTATAATATATATTTTTTATAATTTTTTAATATATATATTAAAAACATTATATATATATATATATATATATATATATATATATATATATAATTTGTCCGATGTGGGGCATTTGTCCCACATCGGACAACCACAATGTTCTCTCAATTGAGAGAACTTTAAATACAGCCGAGAGACTCTCGGCTGTAGAGTGAACAAATTGCATTTGTCCCACATCGGACAAATGCAATGTTGTCTCAATTCCTCTCCTTTTAAATATAGGGGAGAAGCCGAGAGTTAATTAAATAAATCAGTGCAAAATTTGGTTTTAAAATAATGAAAATTCTGTATCGTAAAATCGGATCGATTCGGTCTGATTTTACAAGTCAACCCGATTTTGACCGAGTTTGACCGGGTTCGATTTTTTTACCGGTTCAACCAGGTTTTTGGAGCCAACTCGCAAACTCGTACGAGTTTGCAAGTTGGCTCGCGATTTTGACTACCTTGCACGAGGCAATTAATACCCTGAGTTTCGTTATAGATAGGACTATTTAAAAAAAATATATAAAAATTATCAAGAATATAATTTTTTTTAATACTAATGTTAAACAATACAATGTTATAAAAATAAAATTAAAAATTTAAAACAACTGCACTCGGCAAATTAATTAATTGTTGAGTAATAAGTTTTAACTTGTGATTTATCTCATGTTGACCTATGTTTTTGACTGGGTAAAGTCAAAGTCAAGTCAATTATTTTTTTATCTTTTCACAGAGTCAAACCAGTCATTATTGGTTTTATAATTATATTTTTATTAATTAGCTGGGGGGGCTTTTCTTCCCTGGCCCATGGCCCGTGAAATTGGCGGTGTAATAGCCCAGTCTAAAATCTATGCCCTGCCTATCTGGAAGCAAATTGATAAGCTGTGACCAGGCCCAGTAAACCTTAGTCCCTTCTTTCCTCTTTTTTTTGTCAAATGATATTATAATAGTATTTGTTTTTTGAAATATTTTTATTTTATTTTAAAATATTTTTTTATCAGATAGGTTTATTTAAATCAGTTCAGGAAAAAAACAGTGATGACTAGCGTGACAACACACACATAAAAACAATCAATTTGACATGAAAAAAATCTTCTTACATGTCATTTGCTTGGTTGTATTTAATAAATTTTCTTATTAAAATAAATTTGTAATAGAAATCAACATATATGAAATTTTTTGAATAAAAAAGAGGAGATAAATATCAAGCAAAAATTTAAATATAAAAAACATCATAAAAATAAATATTTAATCTATATAAAATATTAAAAAATACAAAGAAAATATATTCAACTCTTAAAAAATTAATCACATTACCACCGAGCGCTCAGGTCAGCTGGCAAGAGGGCAGTCCTAGCTTAACCAAGATCACGAGTTCGAGACTGGGCTTGTTCTTGGGTATGCAATGACGCTTTGTGGGAGAGCTTTAGTCACCCTAACGAGTCTCTCCCTGCTCGAATCCGGATTAGTCGGCTGTGACCGGATTACCGGATGGTTACAACCAAAAATAAAATTAATCACATCCAGTGCAATTAAAAATTGATTGATTTTTTACAAAAAGGAAAAAAAAATAATAATAAAAATAATGGGTATTAGTTCAAACATAAATTTTAAAACTCTCTTGCAAAATAGATGGCAAAAAAAAACTTATTTTAAACCAGTTTTAAAAGCGCAAAAACAAAAATTACAAAACTCATAAGCAACCTAAAACAAAAAAATCTTTATAAGCTCGTATATGTTGTTTTCAAGGTGTAAGAAAACTCCAATTCGTATGTAGATCTATTTGACATATAAATTGACTATTTTAATGATTAATATTTTTTTCAACAAAAAAATTATTTTTCCACATTGAAATCCGACAACCCTCTTTCTACTAAAAAACAAGACTACAAGAAGAAACAAGAAAATAAAATTTGGTATCAAAATTAGAGAGAGAAATTGCCAAATATAAAAAAAAGATAAAATATTTAAATAAATTGCAACTCCGCCACTTATTTTACTAGCCTTTTTCATCTCGGTCCCCACTTTTTAACTCATTTGTTTTTTTAAAAAGCAATTTAATGTTAATTCGAGTTCAAAATAACTTGATTGTGCAAAATAAAAATTTAAGTATTAAATTAGATTTTAATTAAATTTGACCACTGAAAACTAAGTAATATTTGGAAGGATAAGCAGAAAATACACACATAAAACTTCTATTTATTTTAATTAATACTAACATGAAGGCTGATAAGACATATTTTTTTGACATTAACATAAAATCTTGAAATTTTAAATTCATATAAGATTAATGAAGGAAGGAATATATTTAAAGTAATGTTTGATTATTATTTTAAGATAATAAAAATGGAGATGACAATGTAAGAATACACACACACACACACATATATATATATATATATATATATAAGATATAAATAATTATTATAAAATTATAGCAAGATAAATTACATTTATATTTTAATTTATATATATTTTTAATGAAAATATTTTTTTTTTCTTTTCTCTCATAAAACATTAATCATTAATCAATCACGACCACTAAAATATTTTTTCATCCTATTGGACAGTGATTTGACAAGTGACTCCAGCTACTGTCCATCCAGGAAGCTCTCCGGTCCCCATCAAATCGCTCCATCAAAATAAAGGAAATGCTTCCTCCACCCAAAAACCCCGGCCGGTCCAAATGTCTATAATAACCCGGAGCGGTCCCATCGAACCGCTAGATTAAAGGTTGAATGAGTCACACGCGTCTTTTCCAACGCCTACATCATTCCATTTAATAAGTAACACGTGTAATTATTTCTGGGTCCAGCTGTCTTCCACCATCGAGGATCCAATGCTCACCGATATTACAGAAACGCCCATCGATATTTGTTCAAATTACAAAACGTATCCAAAGTCACTGCTTCCTCGTTAGCCCCATTTTGGGCGGTGCGGAGTAGCGCGTTCTGGATCTTATTTTAATTAAGAGTTTAAAGTATTTATTTAATTAAAATATATTATAATTTTACATATATTTCGCCTTTTAAAAATAATAATTATAAAATATTTTAATATATAATAAATTTAATTTTTAAAGTTAATATTACAAAATTTATTATTGTGTCAAACTCATGCTAAACCTGACTGGTAATATTAAAAAACCATCTCATCTAAAAGTTTAAGTTGTTAGGTGAGATCTCAAAATATGATTTGTATTATCTTGAATTCACAACATCAAGTAAAAGTCATTTGGATTTTGAAACTTACATAAAAATACACGCTAATTTTTAATTGATTTTTATCAAATAAAATGAGTGTAGTGAGATTTAAAGGCGTGATTGTTGTGTCAATAAAACTTTGATATCATATCAATAAATTATATTACCTAAAATTTAAGCTATTAAGTAAGACGTAAAATATAATTTATATTATTCTCAAATAAAAACTAATTTACTCTAATATATTTTTAATCATTTTTTTTATTTCATTGCAATGAACTTGTTGGCATTAAAAAACAATAAAAAAGATTCATTGACCAAGGAACTCTCCTCGCGAGTTTGAAGTTCGATTGTTGGCATGGTTCTCGTGAATTGTGGTGTAACCTTTTATGAAAGGATAAACAATTTATTTATTTTAATTTAAATAATTTATAACAGATAGATTATAATTGTTTTTTAGACAAATAATAAAAAATAAACAAGACACTTACAGAACTGCCCCAACTACAGCATGACAGCAAGATAACGGTTGGAGTGGTTGATGGCATTATCGTAGTTAGAAGAAACCAGTAGGGCTAAAATACAAGATAGACGATAACTACGGCACCAGTGGCATCGAGCCCACGTCAGATACAGAGCCTTTCACAACCAAGGTACTGGCTGGGGATTCCCTCTACCAGCTACCCCCAACACGCTCCTCATAACACGTCTTTATAATTACAGTCAAACCTGTATTACAGGTGTAAAGTAATTTTGTTATAATTCTTTATTTTAATTTAAAAATAACACGTCCATAATAATAATTTGATGCCTTCAAAATGGCGTTTCTATTCTTTGAGTTTTTTTTTTTAAATAATATAAAGATTTCTTGTAGAATAAAATATGGTAAATATAAATAAAGAAGTGTTGTACAAGAAACAATTATTTTTTTTTATAATAAATATCACTTGTATATGGAAAGTTTTTGTGACTTTAGGATGGCGATAAGAAATATCAAGTAAGAAATGCAAAGTTAAAATAAATTTATTTAAAAAAAAATCTATTTTTTATCCTTTTTTTTTTAGATTTTAAGAAATTTCATCCTAAAAAATATATTTTATGATCCTAGGTGAGTAAGTAAAACCACGGTGGTCTCAAGGTCTTACAAGAGATACACGTCCCGACTCGAACTCGAAACTTGTTGTGCAGATCTTAAGCTCTTTGCCATCACGCCATATCATTTGAAGACTGAATGATTTAAAAATAATTTTAAATATTTAAAAATAATGTAAATTATTTTAAAAAATATATATTTAGATTGGAATGACAATCAATATCTTAAAATAAAAGATAATAAATAATGTATTTAGAAAAAAAAAGAAGATAAATGTTAGATTCATGTCATTATTTTAAAAAGTATAAATATTTTATCTCTCTTAATAAATATAATATCCAGTCAATATTATATCATCATATATTATGTGAATTTATTATTATTATTATTATTATTATTATATTATATAATGACTATTTATAATTAATTATTTGAGACTAAATTATACGAAGTAGAACGTCAGCAGAGGAAAAAATCATCCGCTACGTGTTTCTCACTTTATCCCTAATGAGATTGGCATGAGAAACTGCCCCCTCATCAGTTACCCATTTCCTTATAAAATCAACCCTCTCCACGTCTCTGTACCCACGTTTACTTCAACTCAGGGTTTCCTCTTTTCCTCTCTCTCCACAGGTTCCATTTTTTCTGTTGTAAAGAAATCTTGTCGTCTCGATCTGTCTCTTGAAATTAACATGGGAGTTCTTGTTGCCAATCCTCAAGATTGCCTCAAAAACCCTTTACAATCGCCACCACAACGGATGAGGTACACACGGAACCCTAACCCTAGCAACCCCCGCCCAAACCGGGCACAACCCAACCGCCGAAAACGGAGTCCCAACACATCCCCACCTCCACGCGCCGCTTTCCCCAAGAACAGCAACAGCAACAGCAACCTTGTCATGGGACACGTCAAGATTCTCAAACGCGGCGAAGAAGATTTAGTCAAGCCCGAGAAGAAGGACTGGACTCCAAAAGGGAGTCAAAATACAGAGGCTGTGAAAAACGAAGATCTGGGTTTCGTCTCAAACAACAGGCTGGGTCCTGATGCCGTGTTGTTTCCGACTCAGGTCCGACTCACTGAGTCGAGGGACCTAGTTAATGGGTTTTATGCTGGATCGGCTTTTATCACATCTCCGCCACCTAGCTCTCTTCCTCTACCTGGTTTTTTCACAAAGAAGACAAACAACCCTCCTGTGGTTGATGCAAGCAGCGAGTTAATGAAGCTCCTAGGGCTTAGTTTGTAGTTTGATTAAGGTTGCTTTTGTTGGGTTTTGAATCTGCTGCTCCTTCCGGTGGATGGGATTTGAAGACTGAAGGTCATGATGTAGATGGGGTTCTGATTTTTGATGTTTTGCATTCGATTTTCCCGTATTTTTTCAAGGGGAGAAATCGAATTGCTTAACCTTAAAATTCTAAGTCTTATTGGGCGTGTGTATAGTTTAATTACCTAGTTTGTGTGTGTTAATTGCTAGAATTTAGAATTTCTAAGGTGAGTCGGGGTAATTAAGGTTACAGTTAGGTTCTTCTATAAGTTAATGATGGCTTAGTTTATCATGTCTTTACTTTCGATAAGGTTTAGTTTTGTAATCGGTGCCTGTCAAGATGATCTCTGATGGCCGTTGTTCTCAGGGGTATCTTTTCGAATCCCTGTTTATGACTTGCTTGATTAGTTGTCTCAATAAAAATGTAATCTTTTAGTGTGTTGAATCCTTGTGTTCGCTAACTTCAATGGTAAATTGGATTGGTTTTTACTCGTTAATCAACACAATTTCTGCAAGGCAAGAGTTTGTTTAAGACTCGGTGCTTTGCTTGCCATCTGCACCAGGTTATCTGGGTCACCCATCATTAAAGTTTGAATCCTACCCACTGAGAGCTTGTTTAAGATTCAGTGTTTTGCTTGCCATCTGCACCAGGTTATATCTGGGTCACCCATTGAAGGGTGAATCCCAGATCCAAGTATTCAAGACATGAATCTGAGAGTGGAAGGTATGGTCATTTTTTTGGCAATTGCAGCAGAGAAGGTATCCCTTTATCATGTTTACAACCTCCTCTAGTTAGAAGTTATACCATCTTGAGTCAATCCATGGAGTTTTGTTGGAGGAAAATGCAGAGATTGATTGGAAGCTGGAAAACTTACTTGATCGTTGATCGCTTACTTCAATGGTAATTTGGATTGGTTAATCAACACCATTTCTGCAAGGCAAGAGTTTGCTTAAGATTCAGTGCTTTGCTTGCCATCTGCACTGGGTTATCTGGGTCGCCCATCATTAAAGTTTGAATCCCACCCATTGAGAGCTTGTTTAAGATTCAGTGTTTTGCTTGCCATCTGCACCAGGTTATATCTGGGTCACCCATTGAAGTTTGAATCCCAGATCCAGGTATTCAAGAATTGAATCTGACAGTGGAAAGTATGATTTTTTTCCGGCAATTGAAGCAGAGAAGACATCCATTTATCATGTTTACAGCCTCCTCTAGTTTGAAGTTTCACTATCTTGAGTCATCCATGGAAATTTGGTGGAGGAAAATGCAGAGATTGATTGGAAGCTGGAAAATTTACTCGATCATTTCATATTTTTGGAGTTAAGGGTGTGAGAAGTCTGCAATATGTTGTTTACTTTTGTTGTGTTGCTGTCTTCTAGGGCATGGAATCAAGGAAAACTTAGGGTGGAAGGTGATACTCTACTGATTTCTTACGATTGCAGCTTAGAGGATATCTGAAATTGGGTTTTGGAAAATATTTTTGAAAAAATTTAATTTAATTTTTAATTAAAAAGTTTTGGTGTTTATAAATTATTTTGATATATTAAAAATAATTTTAAAAAAATAAAAAAATATTATTTTAATATATTTTTAAATAAAAATAATTTTTAAAAACATCCAAACTATTATTGTAAGGGGAATTTGGGATTAGATTTTCATTATACCTATCAAATTATCTCCTAAAAAAATATCAAATTAATATTTTTTTAAAATGTTTTGTATTTACAACAAGATACTAATATCATGAATTCAATGCAAAAATATAATGGCATTGTAAATCAAACATGCTAATTTTAAAAACAAATCCAAAGAAAATCTCAACTATAATTATTTGGTTCATGGCTTAAATTTAGTTATATCAATCATCATTTCGCGCAAAAACTATAATTTTATAAAGAAAAAAAATCAAATGTATCATTAATCAAATTATACATTTATTTCCTCAAATTTATAGATTAAAAATAGACTTAAATTGATATTTCAAAAAGTTATTATTTACATAACAAATGCTCTCAATTTTAAAATATCAATATTATAGTAATAACTTGAAAAATATAACTTTTAATTTAATTATGATGTCATATTTTTAATAAAAAATACTATTTAGTCTGCCAATTGCTTAAATTGTGTGTAAATTCCGCAATTTTTCCATTTCCTCTCATGCTGTCAAAATCATGCCAGGCCAGCGCCAGCTTGCTCGCTTTTGGAGGACAAACCAGCTTCTGAATTCCTTTCTTATTCACCACAAAAGGAAAGACGATATTATTTAAGAATATGATTGACTTTATTATTTTAAATATTTTTTTATTTAAAAATATATTAGACTTATACTTTTTTATAAAAAAATATTTTTGATATTAATATATCAAAATATTTAAAAACACCAAAAAAAAATTATTTTTTAATTGATCATTTGTATTGCCTTTTAATTTATTTTCCAGGTGGTTAGGTGCTGTCGGCGAAAGTTAGGCTGTCTGTGAGAGCAAACCCCCTCCATTTCATTATTTAATCCTAATTTATTCATTTTTTATTGTTCTATTTATATTTCTTTCCTTTGCTATTAATTTTTGATTTTATCATTCAATTTTTTTTATTAAATTTATTATTCTTTTTAATGTAACTCTCAAATTAATTTTTTTTTGTTACCTTGTGATTTATTTTTTTATTTTGATTTTTTAATTGCTATTTTGATTCTGATCTGTATGTGGTTTCCTTTAATTTATTGCCCAATGTTTTATTTATAGAGGATTGAGCGATTAAGAAGTCAACAATGATTGACTTTTTTTCTGTTTTTTTTTTATTTCATTGTTCAACGTTGTTTTTATTCCTAGGAAATAAAATTTATATTTTTTTATTAGATTATTTTAATCTCATAATTTAAAATATGAATTTTAAAAGTTTATCCGAGCTAATTCATCTTTTAATCCGCAAATTACATGTCATCATGCTATCTTGTGCTGACTTTCGAACAAGTTTTTTATCCTATTTTATCTTTCCATATCTAACTAGTTTAAAACTGAACAACATTATTTTTTTTATATATTTTTGGATAAAGATTTTTTTCCCGTGTGATCATAATTGATTTTTATATTTTTTTTTTGTCTGTTCGCTATTATTTTTATTTTCTATAATTAAAATAAAATTACTTTATTTGACCTATCGTGTTTATAGCCGGGTTATTTTTTCTATATTATTTCTTCAAAGCTCACTCGCAACATTTAAATATTTTATGAAAAAAATAGCTTGGATCCACAGCGAATGACTCACCTCTCTTCCCAATGATTTCTTGCTCTTGTAACCTTCCAAAAAGAAGAAGGACCTAATTAAACTATTTTACAATTAGAAGGACTCACCACTCTTCCCAACAAAATTGCTCCCACCCACCTATAGCCAAACACACCTTCTCGTCCCCCTCTCTCAAACGTAACCAACAAAAGTCGAAACGTTTCACGACTCCACCACCATCTCCAGTATTTAACGTTCTCACTCTTACACTCGACTTCCTACTGTATCTCCTACACCCCCACCTTCAGTCACCGTGTGATCCCATCATGGAACCAGACGTAAGCGTAGAGACCTCCGCCATGATCCGAATCGCCATCATCCCAATCGGAAAAATCCCTCACCAAACCCTACGCGATTATTACTCCATGTTCCTCCACCATCACACGATCCCGCTCTCTTCCATCTCCTCCTTCTACACCGAAGAACAAAAATCACCGTTCACTAATCAACCCTGGGAAACCGGTTCGCTCCGGTTCAAATTCATCCTCGGAGGTGAACCGCCTAGTCCATGGGAAGATTTTCAGTCAAATCGTAAGATCTTGGCTGTCATTGGTGTTTGTCATTGTCCGCTATCGCCTGATCTTGATTCAGTTATTGAAGAGTTCGACGGAGTTTGTAAAGGTTACGCTTCTGCGCGTGTTACTCGCTGTTTCGGTTTTTTTCCATGTGATTCTCAGGTTAGTTAGTTGTTTCGCTGTATTCTAGTAAATATTTTATTAACTAAATGGAAGTGGATCGGATTTTGCTTTATTTATTCTTTTGATTTAGCTAAATGCTAAGGAATGGTAATTGGACTTTCTCTTTTCACGTGTCGTAATGGTTTCGTTTCGGTTGGATTACGCATCATAGAGAGATATGTGGGTATTTGGTGTTTTAGATTTAAATGTGATTTAGTTTGCTAAAGCAGGAGGATAGGATTCAGTGAGAAATGAGGAATGAAACTAATATATGAAACTTATTGAAAGTCGTAGTGGAGTGGGAGTTGGGATTGGAATTCTACTTCGCTTGCGGACCTGCTTTCGAAGTGAACCTGGTCTTACCTAATGGTTTTGATTTCGATGAATCTGAGGTGATTTTTGATGTAAATGTCAAGCAATTGTCTCTCTTATATGGCTGATCAGTGACTTGTTTCTCATTGTTTTGTTTCAGTTAGAGGATGGTGGTAAAAAGGGAGGGAATTTGAGATTGTTTCCGCCGGCTGATCGTCAAACGCAGGAGATGCATTTACAGACGATGTTGCAAGAGATTGCGGCTTCATTGTTGATGGAATTTGAGAAGTATGTTTTTCAAGCGGAATCTGCTGGAACTATACTCAAGACGCCTTTGGATTCTCAAGCTAGTTTAAGCTCAGAGGAGGTTTATTTTTAGGTGTCCTAAGGATTTTGAATCTGGAAATTTTATTCTGCAAGTTTTTATTTTGTTATGTGATGCCATGTATTTTGCACCCGTAGGTTGATAATTTTGAGTTTTGTAAAAATTACAGGTGATCAAGGCTAAAAAGAGAAGACTTGGTCGTGCACAAAAGACTATAGGGGATTATTGTTTATTGGCAGGATCACCTGTTGATGCCAACGCTCATTATTCTACTGCATTGGAATTAGCCAGACTGACTGCAGATTACTTCTGGTATGCTGGGGCATTGGAGGGTAGTGTTTGCGCCTTACTGGTATGTGCATCTTTTGAATTAAATGATAAAATGACAGTCATGTCAAACACATCCTTTTGTTGGTCCATATATACTTGGGCTGTTCTCTATTCCATACTGAAGTTTCCGTAAAAGCTGATTGGTTTTATAGGCACTGTTATTTTCCTCTTGAATGATGGGTCTTGCTAATGTCCATGTCTTTGGTATACCCTGCAGTTGTGCAATTACTTATCTCCCTTTTTTTCCTGTTATCAGATAGACCAGTTAGGCCTGAAAGATCCATCTCTAGAGGATGAAGTTAGGTATCGGTACAGCAGTGTGATATTGCATTACAAGAAGTCATTTATACCAGAGAATGCTCAGAGGTCATTTCTCTCTCATTTTTGTTGATCGATTAGCCTTTTAAACATCCTTTCCCGAATCAATGTGAAATAGTTCTTCAAAAATCAAAATTGTTGGTTTTGTATGCTTATGCTTGTAAGTGAAGCTGCAAATTTTCTCATTATATTATATATATTTTCAATTTCTCTAATCTTGATCCATGGATCGTAAAGTGTAAAATGCAAATTTCCAGGCCTGCTTCCCCAATAATTGCAGTTGAATTATATTGATACATATATTAGAAGGTCGTGTTCTTGTGTAGACTGCCTAGGCATCTTCAGGTGATTTTTTGTTACTTTTTAATTAATCTTATTGAGGGCAAATTTGTCTTAATATTTTGAATGCAGGGTTTCACCTTTAAGCTTTGAACTCGAAGCTAATTTGAAATTGGCAAGATATCTTTGCAGGTAAATGTTTTTCTCTCAACTTTTTTTACAACCTATGAAGATACACACAGGAAGCGAGCTCTGTAAATTAAGATGTTAACGCTTCCGTTTCTTGAAAGCAATTTTCTTAGTAATGGTCCTTGTTTTTGCAGAAGAGAGCTAGCTAAGGAAGTAGTGGATTTGTTGACAAGTGCTGCAGATGGTGCAAAATCTTTGATTGATGCAACTGATAGACTCATACTATATGTTGAAATAGCTCGTTTATTTGGAACTCTTGGTTACCAGAGGAAAGCTGCCTTTTTCTCCAGGCAGGTTGCTCAGCTGTATCTGCAACAAGACAACAAATTGGCTGCTATTAGTGCTTTGCAAGTTCTGTCAATGACCTCCAAAGCATATCGTGTTCAGAGCAGAGCTTCCATCTCCAACAATTCTCATACCAATGTGAGTATACAAATCTATCTATTTATGCTTCGAAAAATGCATTACTCTCAATCCACCGAAAGAAGAAGGTTGCATAATAAGCACATTAAGTCCTCATATAACTTGAACTGTGTTGACTGATGCTTAGCTAGTTAGGTCACTATGCGTTGTCTCGAGAGAATCAGGATCAAATCCTGCTGAAAAAGAGGAAAGAAGAGATGAAGAAAAGAAAAGGGAGAGGGTTAAATTTGTCATATAAACCAAACAATTTTCACCTTTCATGAACTATCTTCTTTTTGATAGGAGGTTGGATCAAGTCATGCTGATAGTGGGAAAATGCATCACCAGTCTGTAGTTTCTTTATTTGAGTCTCAATGGAGCACTCTTCAAATGGTTGTGCTGAGGGAGATACTGCTATCTGCTGTTCGTGCTGGAGATCCTCTTGCTGCATGGAGTGCTGCTGCTCGGCTTCTAAGATCATATTACCCTCAGATCACACCTGCTGGACAGAATGGCCTTGCTCGTGCACTTGCTAATTCATCAGAGATGCTGCCTTCTGGGATTCGATGCAGTGATCCTGCCTTACCTTTTGTAAGGTATTTTGCTTCATTTGTGTAATCTTTTTTCTTTCTTCTTTTACCTATCACCTCAGTAGTAAATGTGTTGCTGGTCCTTTCATTTTTTTTGTCTGCTGTTGTTTGGGTGTTCAAAGAATGTGTATAATAACTTATAGCAGATAGTCCTGTATTTACTGAATCTGTCAACAAGAAAGCTGTTTATGGAGTCTCATTTTCTTTTCACATCAGTTTCTGAATTTGGCAATCGTCATTCAATTAATCTGTCTATTTCTTCCAGGCTGTATTCTTTTCCTCTACATCCCTCTCAAATGGACATTATAAAATGCAATCCAGCAAGAGAAGATTGGTGGGCTGGATCTGCTCCTTCAGGGCCTTTTATTTATACACCATTCAGCAAAGGGGAACCAAATGATAGCAGCAAGCAGGACCTGATTTGGATTGTTGGGGAACCAGTCCATATTTTAGTGGAGTTGGCAAACCCGTGTGGCTTTAATTTAAGAGTCGATAGTATCTACTTGTCAGTGCATTCAGGAAATTTTGATCCTTTTCCCATCAGTTTAGATCTCCCTCCCAATTCATCGAAGGTGATCACCTTGTCAGGAATCCCAACTTCAGTGGGGCCAGTGACAATTCCAGGGTGCACTGTTCACTGTTTTGGTGTTATTACTGAACACCTCTTCAGGGATGTAGATAATCTGCTTCATGGTGCAGCGCAAGGACTTGTGCTTTCTGACCCTTTCAGATGCTGTGGCTCTCCAAAGTTGAAAAACGTATCTGTCCCAAATATTTCTGTTGTACCACCACTGCCTCTGCTGGTTTCACATGTTGTAGGGGGAGATGGTGCAATAGTTTTATATGAAGGCGAGATACGTGAAATCCATATTAGTTTGGCTAATGCAGGCACTGTTCCTGTTGATCAGGCGCATATTTCACTCTCAGGAAAAAATCAAGATTCGGTTCTCTCAATATCATATGAAACTTTAAAATCCATGCTTCCTTTAAAACCTGGCGCTGAGGTGATCCTACCTGTGACCTTGAAAGCCTGGAAGCTTGGGTTAGTGGACCTTGATAATGCTTCTGGAAGCATGGGAAGGCAATTAAAGGACAGTAGCAGCCCCTCGCTGCTGATTCATTATGCAGGTAATTTTCATTTTGTACATTTAACCCCTTCAAATTTGATATTTAATTCCGAGGACCCAGAAAAAAGGTAAAGCTAGTGGGTGACAGAAACTTTTTTTTGTATCTATTCTTTGTTCTAACCATATAATTTTGGGTGAAATAATGTGGCTAATCCTCCAATTTTAAGAGTTATTCCACCATAAAACCAGTGTAGGCTTGAAATAGGACAAGTATATGCTTTTACTTTGTTAGCTTGTTTCTGGAGGATTCGAGGAAATGTGAAAGTCAGGTATCTCAAGCCCGTAATCTTCTGTTTGTAAATTATTTAAATGCACAAAAGAATTGCTGTCTGAGTTTTAGCTCGTATGTAGACAGTACCACTTGAGTTAAGAGTCTGGCCTTTTTCAATTTTTATGTTAATCTCTGAAATAAAAAAAATTGAGATTTTAGTTAGTTGAACACCCCTTCACTTTCACAGCATTTAGAATCCGCACTTGATATATGTCAATTGTTGAGAATTGTCTGAATGGAGCATTGTATTATTTTGCAGACTGTTCTGCTGCTAGTTTAAAGCTATTTTTATCTCCTTGTTCCCCTTCAATAAGTATTCTTAACATCATGATAGAATTTAACCAAATAGCTTATTTTTCCTTGCTTGCTCTTTTCATTCTGATTTTCAGGGCCATTAACAGACTGCGAAGATCCTCCTAAAGAATCTGCTGTGGCTCCTGGTAGACGCCTGGTTGTTCCCTTGAACATGTGTGTTTTGCAAGGTTTGTCTTTTGTAAAGGCTCGTTTGCTCTCAATGGAAATTCCTGCCCATGTTGGTGAAAATCTTCCCAAACCAGTTTATCTAGAGAATAGCGCTAGTAAAGAGGGTGTCGGTTCTGAAACAAAGATGGATGGATTGGTAAAGATTGATCCTTTCAGGGGAAGTTGGGGGCTGCGATTTCTGGAACTAGAATTGTCAAATCCGACTGATCTGGTGTTTGAAATCAGCGTCTCTGTCCAGCTGGATAGCACCGAGGACAAGCTTTCTAATGGTCAAGATGCCACTGAATATGGCTATCCAAAAACAAGAATCGACAGGGATTTCTCTGCCAGGGTATTAATACCACTGGAACATTTTAAATTACCTATCCTTGATGGTTCTTTTTTCATGAAGGATTTTAAGCCTGATGGGGCGGTTGGCAGCAGAAATTCAAGCTTCTCAGAAAAGAGTGCCAAGGCTGAACTAAAAGCTTCGATTAATAACCTGATATCCCGAATAAAGGTCCGATGGCAATCAGGCCGGACCAGCTCTGGAGAATTAAATATCAAGGATGCCATACAAGCAGCACTCAAGACATCTGCTATGGATGTACTGCTACCAGATCCCTTGACATTTGGCTTCAGGCTTGTTAGAGACAATCTCTCACAAGAATCTGGTGACTCCAGGCCTAAAGGTTCTGTTTTGGCACATGACATGACTCCTATGGAAATTGTGGTTCGCAATAACACCAAGGAAATGATCAGGATGAGTCTTAATATTACATGCAGGGATGTTGCTGGAGAGAATTGCGTCGAGGGTACCAAGGCAACTGTCTTGTGGTCTGGTAAGACTTTATTGTGTTGAGGGATGTCATTTCGCATTTACTTTCTGCCATTGTTACTATCTACTACTCACTCCAGTGAAATATTCATGCCGCGGCAAAATATTCCATCTTTTCATTTCTAGCCTCCTTCCGTGTTCCATTTTGACTTTATTGGTAATTAGCATAATCTTTGCATCATAACTTTCTCAGGTGGAGAACTAACTCTGCATATTGCTACTACCATGACAAATGCTGCGACCAATGACTTTGCTTGGTTTGATTTTTTGGCAGGTGTTCTGAATGGGATAGCCATAGATGCTCCTCCCCTCCAAGAATCGAAGCATTCCTTCTCGTTGTATTTCCTTGTTCCCGGGGAGTACAGTCTAGTCGCTGCCGCCTTGATAGAAGACGCCACTGACCTCCTCAGAGCTCGGGCGAAAACCAATTCACCCGACGAGCCAATATTCTGTCGCGGCCCCCCATTCCATGTCCGAGTCATTGGGACTGCATGATTTTTCTTTCCTGTCCAAAACGATGAATTCAACCTATGCTGGATCATACAGCCACGGAGAGCTGCTCGACGCAAGTGAAATGCGCAGCATCACTGCGAACTCAGTTTTATTGAGTTCTGACAGCGATTCAAATCCTGTTGTGCTATTCTAGTTGTTCTCTTAATCAATTTGACTGAATCTGTATTTTTGATTTGTATGTGCTTGTAAATCCATTGTACAATTAGTACCACAAAATGGTATTTACTCTCTTATCCCTTTTGTTTTTAATCAAAGATGATTCGTTCGGATTATTGTGGCTCCGTGCTGGTCAAGTTGTGGATCTCAGCTTAAGCCTCTGAACACCAGCGCTCAAAGCCGATGACAGCAAGGTTATCGATTATATTTTGATTGATGATTTTCAACTGGAACGGAATGTTTTTGTTTCAGAGTGTTTTGAAGTGCTATTTTAAGGTTATATATATAATTAAATGTATTAGCTTAAATTTTTTTAGTTCAAATTCAAAAATAAAATTATTTAGAATCATGCAATTTAATTTAAAAAAAGACAATAAAACTGGAGTGTCCACAGTTACACAAAATAAACTAAAGAATTCTTTTTTTATTTTTAGCTCTCCTGATGCCTCTACCGCTTCAGATGCTCTAAGTTTTACAGTTACTACTCCGGTCTCTTTATTAAGATTCGATAATGTAATTTAGCAGTGTTTAATGGCTTCTAGTTTGAAATGAGATCTAGTTAAGCTACGGTTACCCCTATATGCATGCTCATCAGTTCTGTTCATTGGAACCCCACCTGGTTGTATACTGTCTCAGGACCAAGTCAAAAAATGTGTGCTTCTAGTTTTCTACATCCATTGAGCAAAAAAAACCAGTTAACCGTTTAACCGACAAAAAAATAACTGAAAAAAAACTGATTAAATTGATTATAAAATTTTGAAAAATATCCGGTTCGGTTTGGTATTGGTTTTGTACAGTAAAAACCGAATACACCGAACCGAACCAATTCGGTTAAAGCACTTGCTATAAATACAAAGTTGTCAACTTTCATTTCTTAACCCCCCTCACCTCTCACCCTCTCTGCTTAAAAGTTAAAACAAAGTAACGAACCCTAGCCCCCCTCTCACCCTCTCTGGTTCTCGGGCTCTCCCTCCCTCTGCAACTGCAACCCATCTACTAGTCCTCTTCAGAAACAACATTACTAAAGGTAAGTAAATTGAACCTCTATTTTATTTCTTGTTATCTCTTCTCAAGATTTATGTTTTATTTCTGATTTTTTTTTTTATCTTAAGTTCCAAGTAATGTTGTTTTTTAACATGAACTTGAACTTTTCTTTAGACAAATGGATTAATCACTCGAAGAAGTAAAAAAAACACGAGATTTTTTGGTAAGTTTTGGATAAGTAAAAAAACACAACTGGAAAATCCCTGGTCCTCCAAGGCTGCACAACAAAGAAAAAGAGCAGTGGAACAAAGAAACTGTCAGGTACAGGGAATGGCACAAAAAATCTTCTGAGATATCAATCACCAAGTTGGAGTGAATAAACCATATAGCAGGAGGAACCATGTGAAAGGAAATAGATGGGACCTGCTGTCTCGGGTAGCCAAGCGGATAGTTAGTGAAATCATCTGGGTAGCAGTTTTCCACTTCCCTAAGTTATTTACAGCAACAGCCTGAGAATAGGAATCGTTCTTAATACACAAATCACAGTTAAAAGTAAGGAATTTCCTCTTAACAGCTGAGACTTTTTGAAAAGTTTGCGAAGAAAAGGGAGAGGTGGTTGTGGAGCTTGGACAGCAGCAAACAAAAGTCTTGTATTCTGTGAAGCAGCCCGTTCTCTAACTGCAGACATGGTTATCTAAAAATACAAGAAGAAGCAAATCCATTGGTCAGATTAAATCCATAATATCTCACAAGAATATGGCATAGGCAGTCAGAAAACTATAACATACCACTGGCATGTTGGAATGGAGGGGGAAAGGAAACATAACAAAACAAAGCAGATTACAGACATAAGGATTCGTTGATGCGATTGTCTATGGTTGAAGAGGATGGAAGTGATTCATGATCAAATATAAAGCAGCCTACAATTGAGTTCCCTGAAAAACCCAGCTTAAAGATTTCCAGCAAACCCAAATAAAACAAGAAAACGCATCATTATATTTTGATGAGCCATGGTACACAAAAGATGTTCTTCTTGTTGATTATGAATTTACAGAAATTACAGGTTATAGGTACATTCATATCTGCATTACCTCCCGTCCAATAATTGCAATTGCTGGTACAGTGAATAGCCACGGTACTTCTCCAAACATTTCAACCTCCAAAGGTCTGGAACATAATAAGATCAAGGTGGCAGCAACCATAAGCTGTATTTAATAAATACTGTGTTTCTTCGTGTGTTTTTTTTCGGTTCGGTTTTTTCGGTTATTTTTTTCTCGGTTTAATCGGTTAACCGGTTTACTGGTTTTTTTCTCACCCCTAGTAGGCATGGATGTAGAAAACTAAAAGCACACATTTTTTGACAGTATACAACCAGGTGGGGTTCCAATGAACAGAACTGATGAGCATGTATTTCAATATATATATTTATGTATACATGTAATTAGATAATTTGAGAGCTATATCACTATATGTGCTAATAAATAAATAAATAAAAAATAATTAACTATACATAGAAATAAAACTTTAAAAATTATAAAATAAGATTTTAATCTCACAAATCATTTTATTTATTATAACGTTTTGTTTAAAATATACAAGAAATAAGCCTCCAAAAACCCTTCTACAAATAACAAACAAACCCCGACCAGCTCTCTTTTCCTGCTACGATTTTGAAGGCCTCTTTCTAAGCATTTGAGCAGCGTGACTCCTCAATTGAAGCAGCTAATCAATTTACAAGCTTCCGAATACATAATGGTAAAAATCTCTCTCATACACACAATCTTGCAAAATTTCTGCGTCTCTAAGACTCTAAATCTTCTTTCCTCGCAGGAACAACAGCAGCAACAAACCCCGTCTCTGGACGATTGCTTGAAGCTATTGAAAGGTGAGAGAGATGAGCAACGCCTTGCCGGTCTACTCTTAGTTACCAAATTCTGTAACGGAGCCGACCTCGGTTCTCTCCGAAAAGTTTACAACGCAGTCAGTGCTCACTTTCTTGACCGACTCTTAAGAACCGGTAACGTTTCGTCCTCGTCTTTTTTTTTTTAATAATTTAGTTACTGGTTTTTATATTTATTATGATGAAATTAAGAGTGTTGATTTAGGAGTTTTTTAATTTGGATGTTTTGTTATTTTTTTATTTACTTGGTTAGGTATGGGTAAAGGAAGTGTTAGTGGAGGAGATAATAGGGATATGTATTTGCAGTTATCAGTTACAGTTCTGGCTGCATTCTGTCGCGTGCCGGATATTGCTGCATCGAAAGAAATGGTTTTGAAGATTCCTTTGATTTTGGAAATAATGCCGGAAGTGTAAGCTTCATTTCCTAACTGCTGGAAAATCTGTCCCGTTTCTTGATTTTGCTAATAATTTTTTCTACATTCTCACAAACTACTTATCATATAATGGCCTCCCATGAAATATTGCCCACGATTTAGTGTTTTTGGTTGCCTTAATTATCATTAATTTTGCAATTTTGATTATTTTGCTGACCGAGTGTTTGTTTTTTGAGTCACAGATCAGGTTCACCTGTTCTTGAAGAGTGCTATGAATTTTTATATCTGGTAATAACTTCATATGAAGATGGAGCCACAGTGTTTTATGAATCTGGAGGCATGAAAGTGCTTGCTTCGCAGATGAGCTCTTTGCCTGATGGTAATTAATGTTATTCTTTAATGTATTTCATTGACAAGCCTTTGAGATATCATATTTGTTATTTTTTTTTAAAGAAAAAAACTTGTGTGATTCCTTTAGCTGCAACCTGGTTATGTGGGTAAGCTTTTGTTCCTTGGTTAAAATTGTTATAGCATCTTGCTTTTATTCTTATGAAAGTAGAGGAAATTTTTCATGTGAAATAGAGGATTTTCTTCAAAAAAAAATTATTCTGAATTAGTCATTTGAAATCCTGCAGGCTCTCATATGATGGAGCTGGCGATGAAAATTATACAATCTATACTAAGCAGGCTGTCTCAGGATGTTGTCACCGATACCTATGTGTCAGAACTATCAATGATGGTAAAGGCTAATATTGGCATTTGATGTATCGTTTTCATAACTTTAAGCTCTTTATCTGCTAAAGTTTCTTAGTCTTTGAAGACTGGTCCTTAGCCTCCAGCTATTTTTTTTGGATTCAAATGTGTAAAGATTGTTTGCCTTTCTCTTGCAGGTGGCCACAGTAGCAAGACAATTTGCTTTGTTGCACAATTCTCTTAAATTTGAAGCACTTCATCTTCTATCCGAGATCTTCTCATCAAAGTACTCAGTAAGTTTTGTGTTTTGTAATTGTTACTGTTTCAGGAAGGAGTCGATTAGCCAAACTGTATAATTGATACTAGATAGTTACTACAGCCGCTAATTTTACATGCTTGGATGGGGAACAAATTGGTCGAGGAAACTAGAGCCTAGATTGAATGGCCCAACTCAACCATGCAAACAAATCTCAATAATTTGTCTTCTTCCAACTCTAAAACTGTTTGTGGCATTTTCTTGCTGTTTCAGAAACCACTTTGTGATGCGTTGTGTGCAATGGAGAATACTTGGTTTGATTAGTGAACTCTGGCATTGACATTAATAGTGTATGCTGTTGATATTTGAAACTCGACTCAATCTTATTTAATCACCAACGCGCATTGAGATTTTCTGTTTTGGTGTGTGGCTGGTTTTGGAGAAAAGGGGTGGGGGTGGGGGTGATAGTTCCTTGCTCTAACTCTAAAGCTGTTTGTGGCATTCTTGCTGTTTCAGAAACCACTTTGTGATGCATTGTGTGCAATGGTTGGCAACAATTGGCCAGATCATATGCGTGCTGGGATTGCAGCTATTTTACAGAATCGTGTAGGTACAGTACTTGTTCTCCTTTTACATGTTTCTTTTAAATTACCAACTATCTTACATGCTTGGAGACTTGGAAACCTATGTGTGCCTGGACAAATGTGAAGGGGCATAACTTTCTCTTCGAGTGACCTTTTCTCTTTGGACTGGGAATGGTATACCTGAATCTATGGTTGTATTTTAAATAATCACCTGATGCATGGGTGGGTTTCGCATCAGTGACAAATTGCTAGGCAATACCTTTAAACTTGTGATGGAGTTTTGGGAACATCTTTGAGCATTTGAGATGGGATTGTAAATGTAAAATAATAATTGCTACTTATAACTACTTTGCTTTCAGTCTTTCATAAAAGAATTGTGCATTGGGCCTTTCCCCCTTGAAAAATTGATGAGTGAGTATAATGAAAAATTGAATTCATTTTTTTTTTCATTTATTCAATATGCTTAGAGCATGCAATTTTGATTTTAGATTATAGGTTCACTTGTGCCATTTAATGTGCAGAACCTGCTGAAAAACTTCATGCCCTTATTTTGGCTGAATTTGTGATGTCTATAATGGGGGAAGGCTGGCTGCTTGGTCAGCCAAACTTACCTGATTTACCAAACTCCATACCAGCTGACCGGTATGTTATATTTAAATTGTGTTGCTTCTCTTACAAGTAAATTGTTATGGAATATGCCATAATACATCAGCCATTTTGTTTTCAGGTGTTTTCTGCTTGTCTTGGAGTCTGCAAGGGTTGAAGTTGCTGTTTTGTTGAATGATCTGGCCTATTTGAAATATGAAGCTTCCAAGGATACATCAACAACTGCTGAAACTATTCTCTTAAAGCAAAGAAATGTGGCCATTGCCTTTTCCTTGGTCGAGAGGATAATCAAATTGACATCTACCATGGATGAAGTTGAAGGTAAACAAAAGTTAATTTGCTAGCATGCGAGTTATAATACTCTAATTTGCAGGAAAAATAATATAATGTCATCTTGCCTTGCTTAAAAGTTCGCAAATATCAAGTATATTTGGCATATGCTTAGCTGGTTGGGAGATCATTACAAATACAAGTGAATTTTTAATCAAATTCTCATTGATGGACGTTTGTTTTTGTGTTGAGTACATTGTTTCTGAACAGCATGTATGCTTATGTTTCATCAGATGACACTCATATTCCCATTCCTAAACTCACAATAGCTTTTGTCAGTCACTTTATTCCAAGAGTCATATTTTCACCATGTGCTTTCTGTCCATGTGGAATTTAATGTTATTGCTCTAACATTGTCTAGGGAGTATTATTGGTGAAAGAACTTTAATAAAGGTGATCAATGGGCTTAATGAGACGATTAATGTAGTTCTAGAGTATCTACAAGATGCCAAGGTAATTTTATTTTTTTGTTCTTAAAACCTGTCATCTTCATCCTACACTTGCACATTTACAATTGTTATTCTTCAGGAGCATGGGCAAAAGAAAGGAAACGATCTTCTTGCTTCTGTACGGGTAGTTGGGAGGTATGTTGCATACCACTAACTTTCTTGCATCAGAATAATGAACAATGCTACTTCTGTTGTAATTGGTTGTGTAAAGAATAAAGTGCAACAGTAAGAAAGAACTGCTACCATTATTAACACTTTAAATAATGTCCTGCTACACTGATACCATGAACTGGTGAACTAATAATATCCATGTTAAAATAATCCTCAACCGTCCTGGTGGTTTCAACACACATTGTGTTCCATGAATTTTGAATGTGAGATAGTGGAACTGCCTTGTCTCCAATTACAACACCAAGTTATCATTCAATTACATGGTTGCTAAATACTCATGGACAGGTCTTCTTAAGCATGTTCAGCTCCTATTTTCTGACAACATATTCTACTAGTGCATTTACTAAAGGAGCTGTTTTATGCTATATGTGGACTAATGTTTTTGTTTGTCATAGCTATCTTGCAGAAACACCCAATGCATGCAAAGAGAAAGTTAGAGAGCTTTTGGACTATATGCTGACAATTGAAGGTGAAGATGAGCCAAGGTTTGTGAATATATTTTTGAAGTAGGCTGTGAGGTTACTTTTCTCAATATTGTACCCTGTATCTTTTCTCAATAATGCCCACATTATTTTGAATGGCAGCCCTTTTCACTCTATATCTTTTCTACTTCCAATGATGTGTCAAATTACAATGGATATTGAAGGGTGTGAAGCTTTGATTTCTTCTGGAGGTTACAAAGCTGTAAGTTGATCTAGTTTTCAGCTAAATGTATTTTCTTGTCCAACGTTTTGCTGGGGCACATAATGACATTGATCAATGTAGCTTCTCTTTCTTCCATTAATAATTTGTTCCTAGTTCCTTATATTAAGACACCATTGGAGGGTATGATTCCGTGAACATGTATCAATGAGCAATGTAATGTATTCACTCATCCCACACTCCATTCTAGACCATTTTATTAACTTGTAATATTTTCTACCCCTTATCCATTCAATTGGATGCACTATCCAGTCCAGTCCACCAGCATTCCCTGAGTTGATGATTTATTTTGTAAATAAGGGTTATAAGCAATGGCATGACATGCAAAAAACCCTTTTGCTAGCTTGGAGTTGTTTTCTCATCCTTCTTTGCACTTAAAAAACAAAGACAGCGCTGGGACAAAGGTGCTAGAGGGTTGCAGTTCCTTTAGTGGCTAGTCCTTGGAAAAACTGGTCCAATCTGTGCTGTATTAAAAAAATATGAAAGTTTGAGTTTGGCTTTACTCCCCTCTGTTAAAAGAATAACATTTTTGCGGGTTGAATAGTCATTCGTAACAGGCTTCAAGCTGCCATCCATGATTCAACCATAACTTTACACCAGAAGGCAATTTCTTTTTCTAGTGGAAAAGGAGTTGTAAGTGCAAAAATAACATTATTCATTTTTCAGGTTGCAGAATGCCTTATAAAGTTTATTGGACCAAGTGGCAACGTGGATGGAGATGATAGCTGCACCTACTTGGCATGTGATACAATATTGAATTTGCTGTTGAAGGTAGTGCTGTCCTGATTTTTTTACTGAAGTTGTGCATTATTGACAACTTTTTTTTCTGACCTTACTCTTTTTTCATCATTAGAAAGAACAGATGCGATTTCGAATGGATGAATCAACCTTCATTGATCTTTTGAAAGCCTTAGGATATTGGGCAGGTAAAAATAAAGCCTTGATTAGAAATTGTCGTCTTCTAATATTGAATGAAAGTCAGAATTTCATTCTTCCACTTGTCTGCATTCATGCCCGTGTGCATGTGGATGACTTGGGAGGGGAGGAGGGTTCATATGTCATTTGATGTACTATCTTTCACAAGTATTGTAATCTTTATGCATCATTATCCCTTGACCAGAGGTTCTGATCTTGATTGTTCAGGGAATGCCAATGACCTTTCTGTTATTATCATGGCTTCAAGCATTTGTGCTCTGATATTTGATTACACATCAGAGGAGACTCTTCTAAATCATCCCAACTTCGACAACAGCTCCCTCCATAATCTATATAAAATCATTGCAAGAAGTTTGGCTTCTTGTAAGCAGGTAAAATTTGATGTTTAATTAGGCTCTCATTTTCCTTCCTGCCTTGGCACCACCTGCACCTTTCCTGAAAGTAACACCTTTCTTAATGAGATTAACCTACAAGATTTTCAATTGAATTCATTTCAGGATATGTCTGATATGGTTAGAGAAGAAACAGATCTTCTCGAGATTGTTACTTCAGGTCTGTACTAAAAACTTGAAAGCATCAGATAGTTTCAACCATTTGCTTGCTATGCCTTCCTACCTTCAACTCGTTTGCTGATTTCATTTTTCCGACGAAGTTTTTTATAGTTAATTTTTCTGATTTCATATGTTGAACCTTTTTTGCAGGTTTTTCACGGTGGGCGCATCGGTTCCCTCGTTTAAGAGAGGCGGCTGAGAGCACCTGACAGCCAGATGTTGATTTTTGCTGGACATTTTATGTAATTATGTGAGTGTGCTTCCGCTGGCTTTTGTAATGATCTTTTGTAGTCGATTTTGTTTTGTAAACAGTTTCCTTAAAAGTTTCCCATATATTGGGAATCCTCTTCAATTTTGGAAAGATTAGTTATTCAACCTGACTAGTCTAATGACTTGCTGACCTCGAGCTTAGCCGATTGAAATTGACCCGGTAAAACTTGTTTATCTCTTTGGTTAAGATTAAAGAATTTTATTTTTTTATTTTTTTGAAATTATTATTAGTTTTTCTTGAAAAACAATCATATTTGAATGCCATTTAACTTTTTTTTTTAAAACAGTTAGTATTATTTATTTTCAATTTCATCCTTCCATCCTAAATTGCTATATATTATTGTTTTTAATTTAGTTCTCATTTTGTTTTACTATTTTTAAGATCTTTTGCTGGATTGATTTTCTTTTCAATTTCACCTTTCAATCAAGAATTTTATTTTTATTTTATATTTTAAATTTTCTCCTTATTCTTTTGATTTATTTTTTTGTCTTTTGGTTCGATTATTTTTTGTTCCCAACTTTACCCTTCAATAAAAAGTGATGGGGTATCAGCAAAGCATGCAGCTTCACATAAATAATGATTGTTTTTTCTATATATATGCTTGAAAAAGTTGAATGGGTTCCACCATCTTTTTATTTGCCTGATTTGTCGATATACTAGTAAGTAGTAACCAAGGATTACAGCAGCTTATAATAGTATGATTATTATTTTACCTTTCTTTGTGCTTATATTTAAGGAATTTAGGGTTTTATTTTCATGGGATTGGTTGGCTTTAGTTGAATGTTTGGGGGGGTGTTAATATTTTTTTCCGGGTATTTTTGAACAGTAAAAATTATTAATATAATTTTCTATATTGAAAAAATATAAAAGCTACATGCCTTACGTTTCCATGCAACCAAACCTAAATTTTTTAACATGTAAAAAAATATTAATGGTCCTATATTTTTTTTATGATGCTATATATCTTAGTGGAATAATCAATCTATCAAACTTTTGATTATTTAGTTTTTTTTATATATTCATTTTATTATGGATAAGAGGTTTAAAATAAAAATAATGATTATTTAAAAGTTTTTTTTTAAAAAAATATGAGGCTAATTATATATTTTGATATTTATTTCATATTAACAACTGCAAATATATATACAAAAAATGAACTAAGTTTTTTTAAACCTCAAATTAATTTAATCTAAGTGTTCTGAAATATTTTTAATATAATAATATGAAAAATAAATCTTCAAAAAATAAATAAAAATTTATTTTTTTATAACAATAATGATGGTGATAGTTTTGTCAGTAATAATTAGAATATTAATTATTTACAATAATAATTATAACGACAACTATAATAATTATGCAATTTAATAATCATAAGAATAATAATCGAAATAATTTATTAGTCGATGTTATTTTGTTAAAAATAGACTTTGTGACTTTACATGTATGATATTTCAGATATAATATCACATAAACAAAAAAATATATAAGGCTATACGTAGATAAAATAGGTGGAAAAATTGGGCAAAATTATCTACGGTTAAAAAATATACGAGCCACTTGCTCTGTGCTTCGCCGTAGCCAGAACAAAAATTTTTAACATGTAAGAAAAATATTAATGGTCCTAGATTTTTTTATGATGATATACATCTGAGCGAAATAATCAACTTATAAAACTTTAGATTATTTTTTATATATATTTATTTTATTATAGATAAGACGTTTAAAATAATGATAATGATTATTTTTAAGGTTTTTTTTCTTAAAAATATGTAATACTAATTATATATTTTGATATTTATTTAATATTAACGCTTTAATATATATATATATATATATATATATATATATATATATATATATATATATATATATATATATATATATATATATATATAGTGAACTAAGTTTAATAATATGAAGAATAAATCTTAAAAAATAATAAAAAAAATTTATTTTTTAAAATAAAAATTACTTTAAACTAAAAATATTCCAAGCCACACATAGACAAAATAGATGAAAAAAACACAGATAACAAATCACTAACAACAAAAAATTTCATTATACATGCATAAGAGAGAGTTTCACTATCATTTCACACCACCAAATCTAAACTTACTCTTTTATTAAAGCAAACTGTATTTAATATAAAGATAAATAATAATAAAAATAAAAAATCAAAACTAAGAGTATAGATACATAAATACAAACAAAAAATTAAAAACTAACCCAGAAAAACCGAAAAATAAAAAGATCGAAACTGAATAAAAAATTAAAAAATTATATATATTAAAACGAGAAAAAAAAATCACCATACATCGTAGCATAGGTAATTGGCTCGTCACTAACCTAAACATACTCTTAACGGGGGGAAACCGCCCCCGCGTATAGCACGGGTACACGTAATCAACTATTTTTCTAAAGTTTGGAGTTTTAACCCTAACAATATTGCATTCACAGGTGCTTGATTGAGGAGGTAATGGCTTCACCTCCTGCTTTCTTGAACATTCACTTCACCAAGGGCCCATCAACATCTCTCTTTTACAGAGTAGTTCTGAAATTCAGAGCTTCAACGGATCGAGACTTGCCTCAAATTATTATCGTTTTTTTATCAGAACAATATCTTGGATTATTAATTAACTTGAGTTTAATCTTCTGTCTGTATGATTTTCTGTTCTTATCCTCCATCCAGTGCCAGTCCCCAGAAAAAGTCCCACCAACAGTTTCAAAACATTTATGAAGCCATGATCAGGTCATTTTGACTGATCTTGATACCTGAGTTTTCTGTTTTCCTGACTGAAAAGAGATTCAAGAACCCATTTCACGAATCAAGCTTCTTTCATGGTGGTGGCCATGTTCCTTCACGCATCAGATTGATCAGATGTGAAGTCTGTCAGCAAAAATTCTTACAGAACCAGGTTGGATGTGTCTAAAACAGGCCACCTCCGCGGCCTGCATTAACTTGCTGATGCAATAAAATAAGATGTTGCAAAACTGGTTTCATCATGGAATGACTAAACGATTATGATTGGACAGAATTCCACGAGACTAGCTTCACTCAATTCAAGATCTGGGAATCTGTCAGCATTACAAAAACTAAACGCCTTGTATAACTGCAATTAATTTAATCTAATCCATATTCCATTAAATAATATAACAATAAAATCACATCTTAGTTTTTCTGCTTTCTTTTTCTTCCTATTTTTGCTTCTCGAAATGAGGATCGATAGCCCTGTACATAGAAAAGAAAAGCTAAGGATTCAAGAATGGAGAATAGAATCACAACCGCAGCTCTGTCCTCCTTACAGGAGGCGGCACCGCCACCAATCTTTCCGGAGTGGCAGGCAATCTTGCCTTGAAATTATAATAGAGTGGCAACTCATCTTCTTTGTGAACATCATCCTCAAAGTTAAGAGAATAACTTTCTGGATCATACCGAAAATCCTCCGAGCAATGTCGTTTCCTGTTCTTCCCTCTCTTTCCAATAGAACAGCGATACTTCTCCTTAAATTCCAAATCATGGACTGTCGATTTGAGCCAAGCATACAGCGATCTTGGTGTCCGTGGCTGGAGTTTCATGCAGTCACCCCCTTCCTGGCCATAATCTTGATGAAGAATCTCGTGCTGGTCGATCATCTCCGTGTTGGGGAAGCAACGAAAGGAGGATTTTAGCCTGGATTTCAGAGAAGTGGGGGAGTCGCAGTCACTGATCACTGGCCTTGCCATTTACAGTCAACAATGGCGCCTGTGAGAGACTCTCGACGAAGCTGTATTTATACGTGAAGATTGACGGGAAGGGAAAGGATAAGGACGTGTGTTTATTTCTCAGCACAACTGGGAAACTGCTGAGAAGCCGTGGGTGGTGCGTGGCACCGGCAAAGTTTGTTAACAAAATCAAAATAGATATACAAGGTCAAGGGGGATATGAGCCCTATAAAAAATACGTCCCCCAATTATAATGCAAAATTCAATCATATCTTTTTTCTTAAGAATTAAAACATTTTTGTATATACAAAAGATTGAACTTTTTTTGCTTCTAAGTAAAACCCAGGTTTTGAACCTCGATTCTATGTTTTTCATGTTTTTGTTTTTTTGCTTTAAAGAGTGCTGTAGTGATTCTATCATGTAAGAAAACCAATTTTGTTTTCATAAAAACAATAACTTTACTATCTCAATCCATAATACCACCTTAATTGTACTAAAAATGGTATAAGTAAAATAATTTTTTTATATATAAAAAAAACTAAAAAAGGGATGAAACCACACCATTTTAATAGTAAAAAGAAACTGACTTCAGTTGACTTGGAGTTTGTTTCGAATTTGAACCAGGTTTGACATCTGTGGTCAGCAGCATATCTAATAAATAACACTACTAAAAAAGGGGGGTGTTTGCAACGGAAGCATCCGTTGCAAATAAGTAAGGTTGCCGTTGCAAATTTGCATTTGCAACGGATTTTGCAACGGATGCATTCCGTTGCAAAACGGTGACTGCAAATTGATTTGCAACGGCTAATCCGTTGCAAATTTGCAACGGAAATTCCGTTGCAATTTGCAATTAAATTTTTTAATCAATTTCGAATTTATTTATTTTTAAATTAATTATGAATAATATTTTCATAAATATTATTGATATATTATTAATATTGAGAACTAAATAAATACAGTTGAAATAAAAATTTCATAAATTAAAATGTATAATACAACAAAAATTCAGTTACAATTACATTTATAAGTAAATCAACATGGAATAAAAAAATACAGATTTTGCATAAGACCTTGCTGTTCTGATCTGCTAGGGCTGCAATAGCATCAAGATCAGCCTCAAAGCCTTTCTCTGGGAGAAGATCAAAATGCCGAACTTCAAGACTCCTAAAAGCAGCACAAAGTTCATAAATTGGGAAGCCTGGCCTTGGAAGCAAGATATTTGCATCTGGGCGAGCAAGCATTGTCAATGCAACATCAACTTCTGCAAGACTTGCACCTTCCCATAATCCTTGATGACTAGCTTCTTTGACCTGCCTTGCAAATGGCAGAGCTTGTGGATCAATATTTTCACGTTGCTCTGTAATAAGCCCCTGGGAATAAACAGCAACAAAGTCTATTATCATGTCTATCATGGAAATGGGCCTCTGAAATATGAATAACAAGCTAACATCAAGAAGGTAGATCCAACATGAACATTCTTAAAATTCAAAGTGGAACTACATTAAGCAAAGGAGATCCTAGGAGCCTCCACAAGACTTTGTAGATCAATCACAGTAGTTTTACAATACCTTGTCAACACTGAAAGCAGATTCATTATTAGAATTCTAGGCCAGTAAGTAACATTTCTCACCTTAGCATCAACTACCCAGAACTGTCTTCCTGCACTTTCAAAAGCAGATTCATTATTTCCAAGCATTCTAGCCATGGTTTTCCTGGCAGCATTGAGAACCCCTATTCCTGCGCTGCAGATGAGCAAAGATTATGCCAAGCCTTAGTATATTGTGTACCATACAAGCAAGTGCCTAGTGCCAATTCACAAATTCAACCACTGTCATTTTATTTGGCCTGATGCCTTTAACTGAATTGTCAGCTTCAGCCAAGCCTCAAAGAGCATAACAAGCTCACAACATCTTAACATCTGAGTCAACTTTCAGTTTAATTTCCCTCGTTCGAAGATAATTCTAACTCCTAGTCTGTGCTGCTTACACTTTACATGCCTTGATTATTATATTTTTCAAAGAAGAAGGCAGTTTTTAAGGACCGTTCTATGCTTTCATACAGCAAATAAATGGATTGCAACTTATGAAAATCAGATTACTAATAAAAACAATCTAGACTTTCTGGGTGCAAATCAAGTATTAAAATGATAAAAACATTGAACATTTCATCTTCCACTACTATAGTGATAATTGAATCCAAGGGAAAAAATAGCACACAAAATCACAGTCAGTTAATTAGCCAATTTTCCACAAAATAACAACTTCACAACTTCATTCCACACAAAAAATAGCCACATGCAACCCCTGAAACTCCTACCCAAACCAATCATTCTCCAAAAACTCTCCCTTACCACCGTGGCCACCCCAATCTCCCTAAACCCTAAACAAATTTAGAAACTAAGGAATTTAAAAAATGGAAATGATGAACATTTGATCATGAGAAACAGAATTGTAATAATATTATTTACAGCTTGCTATTTCCAAATTCTTACATAAATTAATTCTTCTAAAAAACTGATTAAAATTCAAATGCTCGAATATGTTAGGGCATCTGTTTTCGAAGCATGTCAGTAGTTCTACTAATTCTTCAATTTTATACACAATAAAATATAAAACAATCCTAAAAAAATTAAAATTAAAATTCTTACCCTCTCACCGGTAAAGGCGCCAGCCATTTTCTTTCTGTCAAAACTCTGAGACACCAATTCTTCCATGTGGCCGGAGCACAGATCTGACAGGGAGAGTGCATATTTGAGGCTGTGGAGGCTGAATAATGAGACGGTACCGTGGAGGCTGCTGCAGTGGTGTCTTGGAGAAGAAGGAGAAAGGCAGGGGCTGCCACTGAGGGCTGAAAGCAAGGCCGAGATGTAGAGGAAGGGCTGCGTGGGGGAGATCGGGAGACGGTGGACGATCGGAGGAAAAAGTGAGAGGGAAAAAGAGTGAGGATGCTGGACCGAAAGGGGCAGCCTGTGCTGGCTGTGAGAGGAAGAGAGTGAAACCGTGGCTGAGGAAGATTGTGGAAATGCGCGGCAGCTTGTGGAGAAAAACGGGAAAGGGAAAATGAAGAGAGTGGGGAGATAAGGCTGCAGTTGTGGGGCTGCCAACGAAGAGAAAAAAAATGGAAAAGAAAAGAGTGGGGCTACGGGGAGCAGTGGCTGGTCTGGAGATGGAGAGGAAAGTGAAGGGGAAGGAGAGCGTGGGTCGCCGGAGAGAGGGGCTTAACATCATGATGCGGGTACTAAATATATATTTAATTTTTTTTTTTTTAATAAAAACAATTCTTGCGCGGGGTGATGCAAATTCAATTTAATTTGCAACGGATAATCCGTTGCAAATGGTTGTCAATTGCAACGGATTTTCCGTTGCAAAGTAATTTTATTTTGCAACGGATAATCCGTTGCAAATGGTTTTAAATTGCAACGGATTTTCCGTTGCAAAGTAATTTTTATTTGCAACGGATAATCCGTTGCAAATGGTTGTCAATTGCAACGGATTTTCCGTTGCAAAGTAATTTTATTTTGCAACGGATAATCCGTTGCAAAGTAATTTTTATTTGCAACGGATAATCCGTTGCAAATGGTTGTCAATTGCAACGGATTTTCCGTTGCAAAGTAATTTTATTTTGCAACGGATAATCCGTTGCAAATGGTTTTAAATTGCAACGGAATTTCCGTTGCAACCCATGTTTTTTTTTTTTTTTCGGAATTTGTTTAGCAACGGAAAATCCGTTGCTAAACAAAATTCCGTTGCAAACACCCCCCTTTTTTAGTAGTGTAACACCACCGATTGGCCCCATCACCTCTAAAAAGCTCAAACGAGGCGGAGCCCTGTTAACTGCTTGAATCCCCACTGCCCAAGCACCGCCGCATGCGGTGCCATTTTCTAGCCATATCCTTTTTGAAAGCAGAATGATCAAGCTGTTAACAAGGACACCATTTCACTTCTGACTGCTAAAGAACATGTTCCCACCCATGCATGGATAAAACATTTATCACTCATGAACTGATTTTAGCTTGGCTGAAAAAGTAATTACTCAGAAAAGCAGAATTATCAATGTCATAATTAAATTACAGCATTGTTTACAGAATCGAGGAAAGTAATTTTACTAAAAAATGGGGTGGTTTGCAACGGACGTGTCAATGTAATTTTTGCAAATGGTTTTTCACTTGCAACGGATTTTTCGTTGCAATTATAATTTGCAACGGATAATCCATTGCAAAGGGATTTTCCGTTGCAATTTAATTTTATCTTGCAACGGATAATCCGTTGCAAATTCTAATTGCAACGAAAAATCCGTTGCAACACATATTTTTGTTTTTTTAATTAAATAATGTGATTAGCAACGGAAAATCCGTTGCTAATCAAATTTCAGTTGCAATGACCCCTTTTTGTGCCGAGCTCGGCGAGCATAGGCCCTCTTCAATACTTTGGAAGCACGTAACCTAAGAATTTACAATTAAACAACTTTGTTAGATCTCAGTAATGCAAAATGTTAGGAGGATACAAATACAAGAAGCAAGAAGCTCTTGTCTGGACGATGACGTGGTTGACTCTGTGATGGGGAATAACAGTCATGTCCGTTGCTAGATTCAAATGGAGATTGTCAGGCCATATATACTCATCAAATGTTCTGTTGTGTGGTCCCGCACCATTTAAATTAAAAGGGGGCTGCCACATCACTTAAATGTGGTATTAGGGTTTTATACTTAACAAGAGACAAAAAGAGAAAAGTGAGGGAGAAAAGAGAAAGTGGTGGCTGCTAAACAGTGCATCTTGTTTCTTTGATTTCAGTTTGTTAACCGTTGGATCGAGCTGAGATTTGGACATAGGCTTCTAGACACATTAATCTTAATTCTGGACGGTTGGATTGAAGATTGGAGTTGTGGAAGTTGGCCGTTTTGACAGAAAACGGGGTTGTCAGTATTGTGAGCCTTTTCTTAAACTTTGTTCTCTTTAATCTTGTTGTATTCCAAGAATATATTGTTCTTGATGACATATGTTGTAGCCCTTAGTTGAATCTGAGGAAAAATATTGTGAACCCATTATTTGTGATAGTGAAAATTTTAAGTAGTCTACGGTCCCGTGGTTTTTTCCCTCATTAGGTTTTCCACGTAAAATCTTGGTGTTGATGTGTTTGGTTATTTGCATTATATTGTTGATTGTTTGATCCTATAATTTAATTACACAAAGAAAGAAAAAAGTTTGGGACTTGATTGATTATCCGCTAAATTGATTCCCTACTTTTCCCAACATGTTCATCATCCGTTTGTGGTTAACATCGTTGCTTCATTTTTGTCACAATTGTTTCTGGGAAAGTGCTAAACCTTTGTTAAAAAAAAACAAAAAAAAACCCAGATTGGAGCTCTGCATCGAAAACATACTTTACAGGTTCTGCTGTATATTTCCTGACTTATTAAAGGTTTTGCACAGACCCCACAAACATTTGTGAAAAAATCGAAGCAGTGACGTTTCATCTTGTTAACTCCGACCAAAGCCAACACAGCATCGAGCGATTGACAGAACTACTCTTTGAAAGTTGTCTTCGACGGATAATGGCCGTTTAACGAGTCCACGGTCTGGATGTGAAAGCTCCGGTTGGCTGCAGAACATGAGGCAATTTCATTAGTATGATTCAACAAGAGAATCTCATATGGATCTAGAGAGACTTTAGACAGGTGAAAAAGTTTGACATCCTTGAAAGTTTGGGACAGAAACCGTGTTATATAGCTCGAGTGAAGGCAGAGTACATAAAAAGCAGAGTCTTTTCTGTTTTTTTTTCTTCCAGAAAACAAACCCTTTTTTTTATATTTTGTAATTTAGTAGTGTTTAGAGTGTAATTTAAAAGTTTATAACAGTTTTATTTTTTTACTTAAGAATATTTTAATTTTTTTTAGAAATTATTTTTGATATTAATACATCAAAATAATCTAAAAAAATAATTCAAAACAAAAAAATATTTTTATTTTTTTCAAAGAAAACTTTTAAAATACATGAAAACAAATACTTAATTTTATTTTATGAGATAGTGTTTAACATTGCGTTTCAAAAATATTTTTAAAAAAAAATGATTTTTTTTTACTTTAAATTAAATATATTTTACATGTTTTAAATTATTTTAATATGACATAAAAAATATTTTTTATTCAAAAATATATTAAAATAATATTTTTATTATTTTTTAAAAATCATTTCAAAAGTAATTTTATCATCAACATCAATCTCAAACAAGAAATATTAGAGTAATAACCAACACAGACATGCTCAGGCCCAGTACGCGGCCTCGTGCTCGGTAGACCAGGCCCAGTAATCAGCCCCGTGCAAGCCCAGACCTTTGGCTTTTTTATTGTAGGGGGTGGGGGGGAATCTGGGTGATGACACTCTCAATAATTCACAAACACTTAAATAATATAATATATTTTATTTCTTATTGCTGTTGTCATTGTCGTCTATTTCTTTTATCATATTAATCAAGGTTAAACCTCACAATCACATTTTGCTTTTACTTCTTTAAAAATACAACTATCTCCTACATATTTTGTTTTAGGTCGAAAAATGCTTCATAGTTGACCCGTGGCATCGATCGATCGAGTCAGTCGCCAATCTTAAATATAACCAGAAGAGGAAGCTTTTTTATTGATTTTTTCCCTCTTCATTTACTCACAATATTGTCTGCTATAGTGCGCATGGTGCTGCCATTTGTTTTTCTTTTCTATCCTATAATAATAATAATAATAATAATAATAATAATAATAATAAAAATGAAGAGTCGCTAGGGAAGACATAAAAGTAATAAGGAGCTTGCGCACAGTGGGTCGAGACAAAAAAAAAAATTAATATAAAAAATATATTTGATATTACTAATATTTTTTTAATAGAAAAAAAAACATATAAATCTTGACTTCATATAACCCAATTGACTTTAAGAGTTTAGCTTATAAAAATATTGTTAGACTAGAAAAGTAATTTCAAAATAATATATTATTTAAATATTAAGGTAATATCATATTAAATTGACTTGAATCAATTTAGATTAACATGTCAAATCCAGAACTTGGATTATTGGATTATACTTAAATACCCTTGCCTTGAATCAATTTTTTTTTTTTAATCTTGAGAGCATTTTTGTTATTTTATTGTTTCGAAACGTTGAATTGACGGAAATGCCTTAAATAAATCAATAATGATCAATATAATGTTTCAAAACATAACAATCGGTTTTTTCCCAATCAGGTTCATTTATTTGTTTTTTTTGGTATAAACCACGCGGTGTCCTAGACACTGGTCCAGACTAATCCACGTTCGCACCGGGTGGACCCTGAAGGGGTGAAAGTGCTCCCCAAATGGTCAACTCCATACAAGAGTAAGGATTGAACCCCTGACCTCTCTTAAGGGACGAGAACGTCCTCACCACTCATGCCAGGACCCCTGGATATGTTCATTCATTTGTTATGTATACTCTACTGCGCAGACAATTAATGGTCGCGGGCTCAATCAAATAGAAAAACAAGATTAAGAAAATGATGAGCAACTACTTGGAATAATTTAGCAATCAGAAAATATATACGAAGTACTCAACCAATGCTAACAACTGAGAAGTCCATGGTTTTGATGCCTGGCAAAACCACGGAAACTATGCCTGGTAAATTCCACGGTAATCTCAATCGTGTTCGTTGTGCAGGAAATGTTTTTATCGAACATATTCTTTCTCCACTGATCATAACCACCTGCATATATTCATCTTTTTGAAGTTCATCATAACATTCTCTCTCACCTCTTTCCTTCTCTGATTGCTTGCTTCCGTGCTCATTCAAGTTCATACAGCACTTAACAGCCATGTATAGAGTTGCTAGCCCGTCGGAGTTTTTGGCGATAACCGGAGTTGGCATCGAAGATATCAAGCTAGCCAAAAAGGGGTGGATCCTTCCCGGCCAGTCGTGTACTATCTTCGATGTTTCACCGGTCAACTACACCTTCGAAGTCCAAGCCATGAGTGCAGAGAAGCTCCCTTTTGTTCTTCCTGCTGTCTTCACCATTGGCCCTCGCGTGGATGATGAACAAAGCCTCTTTAAATACGCAAAGCTCATCTCTCGACATGACAAGCTCTCCAGCCATGTTAAAGAGCTTGTTCAGGGTATCATTGAAGGTGAAACCAGAGTTCTTGTTGCTTCCATGACCATGGAAGAGGTTTTCAAAGGAGCTAAAGAGTTTAAACAGGAAGTTTTTGAGAAAGTCCAGCTTGAACTTAACCAGTTTGGATTGTTAATATACAATGCTAATGTTAAACAGCTTGTCGATGTTCGTGGGCACGAGTACTTCTCTTACTTGGGTCAGAAGACTCAAATGGAGGCTGCAAATCAGGCCAGAGTTGATGTAGCAGAAGCGAAAATGAAGGGGGAGGTGGGGTCAAAGCAAAGGGAGGGTCAAACTCTGCAAAACGCGGCGAAAATTGATGCTCAGACGAAGATTTTTGCGACGCAGAGGCAGGGAGATGGGAAGAAGGAGGAGATTAAGGTGAAGACTGAGGTTAAGATTTACGAGAACCATAGGGAAGCTGAGGTGGCAGAGGCCAATGCTGATCTGGCAAAGAAGAAGGCTGGTTGGTCCAGAGAAGCCCAGGTGGCAGAGGTGGAAGCAACAAAGGCCGTGTCACTGAGGGATGCTGAGTTGCAGAGGGAGGTGGAGAGGATGAATGCTTTAACCAGAATTGAGAAACTAAAGGCTGAGTTTCTGAGCAAGGCTAGCGTGGACTACGAAACCAAGGTAATATATTTTATAAGTATAGAGGAAGCGACTAAAATTATGAATATTAATTTTATTTTGTTTTGGTTGAAATATTTTTTTACTAATTAAGAAAATGAGACAAAATAATTTTGTTTTTATTTCACGTTAAATTCCAGTTCACTTTGGATTTTTCAGCCAAAACACGCAAGAATCATTTTGCTTGTGCGGTTTGGCCAAACAATATTTTTTTTAAATAATAAATAATTATACAATATCAATCATATCTCTTAATCCGACCGTTATATTGAGATAAAATTTTACTGAGAGTCTCTAGATATATTTATATATATTATGTTAAAATTTTAAAACAATCAGAGAATATACTGACCTTGCGAGATTGATGATGACATTCTCGTAATATTATACATGTTCATGATTTTATTTAGAAAAATCATTTTATTGTGTCTTGTTTTAGATTAAATTGCACAATTCTAATTTTTTTTTTTGGATTTGAACAATTTTTTTTGAATTCATATATTTAATTAAATATATATACACACACACACATAAATAGTACAACTCTGAAACGGCCCGCTGAAACGCTCTGAAACCGAAATATTCCGTTCCAATTGAGAAAAAACAACAACAACCGAAATGGAATTGACAACCTTGAATAAAACTCTAGCTGTCCCGGACTCTTATAAGAGATCACGCTTTGACTCGAACTCAACATCTGCTGTATAGATCACAAGCTCTTTATCATCACGTCATGCCGGGACAACTTGTTACCATGCATATTATTTCTCATAAGCTAACCTGTAACTAAATCAATTTAAACTAAATATATATAAATTAATTAAATTACCATCTTCGATTTCTAATCCAATTTGTTTTGCGCAATAGGTTCAAGAAGCAAACTGGGAGCTGTATAAGAATCAAAAAGCAGCAGAAGCAATTCTCTATGAAAAGGAGAAAGAGGCTGATGCTCAAAAAGCAATAGCAGACGCAACATTTTATGCCCGAAAACAATCTGCTGATGGGGAGCTCTATGCAAAGCAAAAGGAAGCTGAAGGGCTCGTGGCACTTGCACAGGCACACGGCGTCTATTTACGCACCGTTTTAGACGCACTTGGCGGCAATTATGCAGCTTTGAGAGATTACCTGATGATCAACGGCGGAATGTTTCAAGAGATTGCTAAGATTAACGCCGGTGCAGTTCATGGGTTGCAGCCTAAGATCAGCATCTGGACTAATGGAAACAGTGGCGAGGCTCACGACGGAGCTGGTGGTGGAGGCAATGCAATGAAGGAGGTTGCTGGGGTTTATAAGATGTTACCACCTCTGTTTAAGACCGTCCAGGAGCAAACTGGGATGCTACCACCGCCGTGGATGGGCACTTTGACAGACTCTAATGTGAACTGAATCACGGTGAACTTGTGGTTTTGTTGCCGGAGGTTGCTGATATGAACACTCCCTGCGGTCTCCCGTTGATTGTGCACGTGTTTTCTTTTTTCTTTTGAATCGCAAATAATCTGGCAATATTCTCTTGTGTAATTAATAAGATGAATGTAACACTCAGAATTCCTTTATTTTCTTCGAAGATCAAGCCTGAAAAGGGGGAGAAGATCTTGAATTATCTAAGTTTGGCACTCTTTGGTGTGTTTTTTTACGTTGGTGATTGCTTCTTCTTTTTTTTTTTCTTAAAAAAAATATATTTTAAATTAATTTTTTAAATGGTTTTAGAACTATTATTATAATATCACACTAGCTTTGTACTTAGTTGGCTAGAGTATTTTTTATTTTAAAAAACATTTAAATGAGTTTTTTTTATACCAACCTATTACAACTTTTTTTAAAAGCCTTAAAAATAATTAATTTAATATTTTTTAAATTAGATATATTAAAAAAACATTAAAAATGAAAGTTACTAGACGGTTTCTTAAGCTCACTCTTGCAAGTTGTTAAATAACTGTTTCACATTTCATTTTAAAAATGTATTTGAAAAAAAATAATTATTTTTTTATATTAAATTATTTATTTTTTATGTTTTTAGATATTTTTATATGTAAATGTCAAAAATAATTTTTAAAAATAAAAATATTATTTTAATATATTTTTAAATAAAAAACATTTTGAAAAATAAATTCATCCACAACAGAAGATGAGCACTAATTCTATCACCATCGGATGCCCGGTGCCCAATTTGAAGAAAGAAACGGTGCTGTGATGCTTTCCGACATGAAACACAAATGCCATGTAATAATAAAAAAAATCAACTCAAAATTATTGGCTCGTAAAATATTAAAATTAATTAATCTTTTTAGGTAACAGTTCATGTATGGGCATTCTATATTGGATGGAGGTTATATTAATTAATTAAACTCACTCTACACTCGAATTATATTTTCTTTTCGTATTCAAATACACTATTTTTACAACTTTAGGATTTATAGAATATACTCGAATATTTGCATTTACCCCCAATTTACACCCAAATAAAAACTTCAATATCATTTGGTAACATGATAGAAAATGTTTTTTCGAAAAACTTGATTTTTTTTAATATTTATAATTATTTTAGAGTGCTAATATTTTAAAAAAAATAAAAATAAAAAACAATTACAACAACACTTATAGACATTGTTTTTTTTTTATTATTCAATGATGAGCTACCTCAAAAAATGTGGCTTCTAATGGATCTTAAAGGACCCAAGCAATCATAAAGGTCAGTTCACTATCCGGGACGAGGTCTTATCCTCCTCAGCTGTGGGGATAAGTTTCACCGTACTTGGAATAGAACCATGTCTCCCATTATCCAAACACAAAATTTAGGTGGAGCCCACTCTTTCTTACCACCACAGTCGCACTAATAATCTCCCAACACGTGTCCTAATCATATTTGTCTCTGTCGGTCATGCCCCACGCCAATTTTCGCGCTCGCGTGCCCTGACCATCTTGTGCCTCGTGAGAGAGTTCAGGTGTGTACAGTTATTTAATTGAGCGAGCCGTGAAGTACATTTTAGTCCTTACAGTTACTGCATGTTTCACTTTGCTACTGAATTATAATAACACCTAACCATACCGTTCTTGCAGTTTAAATGTATTTATTTTTTATATTTTTATTTATATTTTATAATATTATAATATTAAGAATAATTTTTTAAAAAAAAATAATAAAATATTATCTTAATATTTTCTAAATAAAAAACACTTTGAAGAAAATTCTATAATTTACAAGTATATAACTTGTTTACATAGTTCTCTTTTAAGAAAGATGGATTTAATACAAATAGACACATAAAATAAATGATTTTAAAATTGAATATAATTACAAAAAGTTCTAATGACATTATTGTGCTAATATAAAATTCTGTAAGTTTTATTTATACTTGTAGATATAATTAAAAAATATATATCAATTCATATGTGAGATTTTTAAGTATTTTATATTAAATTGAATCATTATTTTGGTTATACATTCCATCTTAAACATTGTTTTTTTTTAATCACTAATTATTAACAATTCAATCAATGGTTAACATTTTTCAATTTGATAAACTAAAAGGACTAAAATACACTTTGCGGCAGCTCCTTATCCCTTTACACTCTTGCATACCAAAGAGTGAAAGAGCACAGCTGTATCCACAATCAACGGTCCAAAGTTAACCGTCAGAAAATCCAAATCCAAATCCCAAAATCTAACAGCCCATATTTACTCAAACTGTCTAGTCAACCCTGCCTTGAAATAATGACAACACAGCAGATGCCATTATCATCTCCCCGTCCCTCTGAACTAAAGCTTCACTCTCCCTTTCTCTTTTCAGCTCCTTCACTTTTCCAAAAAACGAAAAAGAAAAAGAAAATCCCGTCTCTAGTCTAGGGCTTGCTCAGCATGATCTTGATGTTATTCTCTCTATAGAAACTTCCTGTAATGGATGTTTGAGAGGACATTTGGTAATTAGCTACTGTTGAGGGGCGTTGTTGATGGTGTTGAGGAAGGAGAGTTAGGGTTTTGAGAGATGGATGACTCTTCATGGAAGGTCAAATGTAGCTCTGCTACACTGCAGCAGCATTTAATGGCTCATCCTTCTTCTACTACGCCGCAAGAAGCTCGAAATCAGGTGTGGTTTTTGTATTGCGTGAAGGTTTAGTGGTCTTTCTGAAATATAGCGTTTCGCGCATTGATTATTTCTTGCTTGTTACAGCTCGCTATCCCTTCTCTTCGTATTTTTGTGTTGGTTCATTCACTGCACTCTTGAAGTGTTTTTCTTTTTATATCTTTTTTTTTGTATTTAATTTTGTGAATTATTTTCTGTCTCGAAGAAATTGTGATACAGACTATAAATATACTTGACACTTGCTACTGCCTGGTGCTGAGAAAGAGTATTTTGAATTTTTTTGAAATGCTGGAGGTGATATGCTTAAGTGGGCAAATGATCGCTGAGGTTTGGTGATGAGAGGGTTGAGTGTTTTTCAGATAAGGGTGAGTGTAAAAGGAGAATGAGGGAAAACGAGGAGAGGGTTTTTTGGGGTTGTTGGAATGCTATGATCATTCAAATTGCAGAAGGAAAGTTAGACTGCAGCAGTGAATTGGGTGACCTTATTGTTTTTGCTAATATTATTAGTGGGTTTCTGTGTTTGTGGTTTTATTTTTTCCCTATTGGTTGTCAAGAATTTGCATGTGAATGATGTGATGTTTTCTTTTTATTGTTTGAGATTTTGATTCAAGTTACTGTATGCTGGAAGGTGTGGTTTTGATTATTGTTGTTTTTCATATTTAACATTTCTCTTCTGGTTAAATGCAGTTGGAGGTTAGCTCAGGTCAGTATTTTTATCCTCATGCTGGACATGATGTGAGATCACAAGGGCGTGGAAGGATGCCAGATTCCATGGTTTCCAATATTCCCAATTTAAGTTCCTATTCAGGCAATTGTGACCTTGGAAATTCATTTCTGGCTCTACTATCTGGCCCAACATTATATTCCCCGTGTGATTTCCAGGAATTACCAAATCCTAAACAATTTAGTGCCTCTAGTAGAGTTCCTACTGAAGACACTGGTTCATTGTTCAGTGCTTTTGGAAGTCGGGTTCCATTGATGTCAAGTAGGATACCATCAGAAAAATTAAGCTATCAAAACCAGAGAAATGGAGCAAATCCATTTGTTTCATCCAAGTGTGCATCTATTTCCAATTCTGCGCGGCAACATTGTCTTCAAGGTGCAAACTTTGCTATGCATAGTTCAGATGTGGCTAAGGCAGTCTTCCATCACAAGGTTTCTGATAATGAGAAGGTAAAAGATTCCTCTTCTCTGAGAGGTGAATGGCGGAGTACTAACCCTGCAAATGCTGTAAAGCTCCCAGATACCAACTGTCAAATGCCAGGAAAATTAGCATCACAAGCAGAGCTTTCTGTTTCTAAGAATTCATCTGCTCTTTCTCACCAGTACCCTCGTGTATTTTGTGTGGGTAAAAGTGAGTGCTTGATACATGTTGCTCCTTGTTTTTAGTTGATTAATATTATGTTGCAAGCCTTCTCCTGGAATCTAATTTATATCAACCTGAAAAGGTGGAGAGCTACTTCTGAGCAGTACAGGACTCCTAGGCATTCTTTGCTCATGTCATTGCTTCCACATGTCTGTATCCAAGTTTTGTGAGGTAAGTTCTTTCAACCTTGTATCATGTTCATGTTTTGTGCATTATGTTATGTATTGCTGTCTTGTCTATCACATTTGATAGCTTTTTGGCATTTATTCCTGCTTTGATGGAAGTCTAACTGCTTTTATTACACAGCATTCAGGATTATGGAATGTTAACCCTGGAATTGCTGTTCATATGGAGAATGGAGAGACCATTGCTCAGTGGCGCAAGCTCTACTTCCAGAAATTTGGGGTATGATGTTTATGCTACTTTTAATTCTTGTTTCTTGTGATTTTGTGCTTAAAGTGTCCACACACACTTGTGCTCAGTATCTATCCGGACATGTGCTGTGTATAAATACAGGGAAATGCTAAATTTGTATGAATAGAAAGTTAGGCTTGTGATTTTATTAAACCTACTTTGTTAGTACATTTGTTCTGGAACTTATCTTCTTAAATCTGCCAGTCAATTAGATCAATACTGCACTGCAAGTTTGCCACAGGACCATTACGAGAATTTTGATGGTTAGTGTAGATATGAAATCAATAACATTTTCTTAGGAGTGTCTAATTTCTTAACAAAAGAATTTTTTTTATAATGCAACTGGTGGAAATATGAATTTTTATAATATCTGTGATTGTTTTTTGATTCATTATTTTCATGTCTTTGCCTGACTGCCATCTACTTCATTATGGAAAAGAAACCTAGGTGAATGACATAGACTGAATGGGTTTGCTATTAAATTTTTCAAGGACAATAACATGCTTGAGAAAAAAACTGTTTTGCCATTAAAAGTGATTTATGGGGGGTTTGGACTCTTTTGATAAGAAGGTCGGTGATAAAACAGCATGTAAAGATTGTTTGGCCTTTTGTGACTCTAGTGCCATGATGTAGACTGTTGTCATGAGATGCATTTGCAATTGCCCTTGTTCATTTTTCAGTTTTTTCTTGAAATGTTGCAATATTGCCAAAATTGCTTCAATACATGTTATGTTACAGACACAAGTGCAGGTTGGCTTCCCATTATATTGATGCCAATCAACCATAATGTTTATTCTAACGTTGTAGTTTGTCATAGACTGGATGGTGATATTTCTTATTGGCATGTGTTTGAAGCAACGAGAACACTGGATGGTGATGTTTTTATGGTGCTTTAGATCAGGGTTCCGGAAGATCAGAGTGGGTGGGACTGGCCTGAAGGATTACCCTTGACTGCTAGTTTGGTGCAGTCCAGTGCGCCTCTTCCTCTGTCCAAGCATCCTGACTGCAATCATCTGGTTGGGTCTTCTGAAGGTTTAGTGAGGTCTGGACAGCCTATTGACAGTGTTGTTTTTCCAAAGAATCCCCTTACAGACCATAACTTAAACCATAATTCAGTTATTGATGTTTTAGACAAACAAAAGAGAAATGGTCAAGGTGGTAACAATTTTCTTGGCTTGGCTGGCACCTTGCACAGCAATTTACATGGCGTGGGGAATAACACACCGCATGGTATGATGGATAACACTATCTCTAGGTGTACAACTATGCCTACTTTTGTTGGCAAAGGACCTGAGAATGGTACCCAGTCCATATCTGCACATATTGACAATATTATGAAGAGTGGGAGTTTTTCAACTGCCAATTCTGCGCTGCAAAATGCAAGAGCTCTTTTTAGATGTTCTGATGTCAGCAGAGCTAAAGATGAAAAGGATTGTGTAATTGTAGACAAGGATGCTGCTTCTTCAAGCATAGAGTTGAGGCTTGGGCAACCAAATGAGCAGAATTGGTCTTCAGGAAATCAAGTTCTATCAGCAGTTGGGCCACCATCATGCAACTTTCTTATGAATTCACTTAAGCCAAGTTCCAGAGAGCAGATGATTCATTATGGTGTGTTGTAACAATCTTTCTACTTAACTCATTATCTAGTGTATGTGTTAGTCCATTATTGTCATACATCATTTTTACCACTATGGATTGTTAACCGATTAACTATTATTCACTGAATTATACAGTAACCAGTTGTGGGGGAGATGAGGAATCCAGACAAGGTCTTCCTCATGTAGCTGGCCTGTTAAATTCTGCAAGGGAACAAGACCAGTTGAACTATGGACGCTGTGCAATCAAGAATCCAATTAATGTTGGCAAAATAGAAAATCTCAAAGGCGAGGTGGCCAAGAGCACAGTGTTTTCACCATTTAAACTCAATGGTCCACTTGAGGGTAACTCATACTCCAGATCCACTAGTAATGTGTTCAATAGCACCGAGCATATTGTGCATGAAACATCACATAGTGAATCTCATGCTGTCAACTACCCAGGCAATGTCCCCTTGAATGGTGGAAATGGTTTAGAAAGGCAAAGGACTGGCCCTGAGTTTGGTTTTTCCAGACCTAGAGACAAGGGTAAAGGCGTGGGGTGTCATACGGGTAACTCTTTCGATGAAACAAACTTGGTGTCTAAAATGCATAAATGGAAGAGAAATCCAAGCTCTTTTTCTGAAGTCATAAATGGAAACATTTGTGCTGCTTTTCCCATGATGCATGAAAAGAATCACTTTTCACATCACTTGTCTAGCATACCGCTGGATGCATCCGATGCTGGGAGCTTGTCTAGCTATCTTGATAAGGCTCCTTCTTTTGGTACTATTGATTATGTCTTCCCTGGAGCCTTGGGTTCGTCTATGGGTTCTGGGCAAATCTTTCCATCACAAGCAATTCCAGTGGGTTCAGGGCTGACTATGTCCATGTCAAAACAAGATGGAATTAGTGCAAGCCCTTATTTACTTGATGATAATCTAAGATTGCTTGCATTTAGGCAGATATTGGAATCATCCAAGCAGCAACATGAGAGACCCCTTGGAAAGAACCCTGAACAAGATAGTAGTGTCAAACTACAGCATTCTCTGTTTGAACCAGCAGCATCTGGATTAAAGCGACACGAGACTAATTTTATCAGTAAACAGAATGTTTCAGAAGTCTCCATGAAATCAACCCAATCTGCTCCTACTGTTAAGATGGGTGATGATGTTGCTAAATATGCTCATGTGACAGGCAAGTGTGTGAAACTTTGGTGTTGTATTCATGTAACATGCTGGTATTATCTGCCTCTAATTCTTTGATCTTGTTATAGTGCTGAAGTTTTTCTGCCATGATGGGGACTCTTGGTGCTAAAAAGCTTTTCTGCTCATACAGGTGTGAGCAACTGGTGCAATTTCTCAACATTGACACAAGGAAGACCATTTTGTAGTAAAGAAATTGACAAGCAGTGTCAACTTTCTCATGGTCATCTTCAAAATGAACAGCCCTCATTGAGGTTAGTTTATGTTTTTGTTGTAGGGAATAAAGTTGCAAGTAACATTTTTATTCTTTGAGATTGCCATACATTTGAGTATCAAGATTTTGAACGTTCCTCACTACTTTTAATGTCTTTTGGGGTTTAGCCTCATCCACAGACATTACTCTCCCACTCCCACTCCCACGGTTTGCTGGCAATATCAATAATTGTTTTGTTGTCACTGTTTTGTGAAGATTTCAACTGACAAGGTGGATCAAATATGTGATATCAATTACTAGGGTGTGATGTTGGGTCTGGTGATTGACCAAAAAAACTAGCTCCAAATGTGTAACCCCATTCTTTCACATCAGTTCTGCTGTCATCAATTTTGTCTTGGTGCTCTAACCTCACATATAGCTCATTAGTTGTGACTTCACAGTTTTCTGTTTGCACTTGCTGGCTTTTCTATATCTGCCATGTGGATTTCACTGCTATATTTGTTTTAATGCCAGGATATTGATAGTACTATTTATTCAAATCTTACAGACTTGGCAGGAATGAACACAACATCACTGATTCAAATGAGCCTGAAAGCTGCTGTCAGATGACACAATATTTTCAAACTTACTGCAGATGTGCAGCCCATACAAAATGTTTAGGAGGGAAATGCGGAGGTGGCAATCATCCTAATTCCTTCAGAGCACCTATGAGAGGTGTTGATGGAAAAATCCATGCTTTGATTGCTTCACAAATTGCTAAAGATAACATTATTCCACGTGAAAATACTATTTCCTTAGATCACTGTGGAAAGTTTAAGGGGCAAGCACCTAAGAATATCAGTTGCACCTCTCAGTGGAAAGATGTGCCAAGCAAGAAAAAAAATGTCTGCCAGGTAGACCAATCAGCTTGCAACCTGGACAGACGACAACATGAATCAGGTCATCTTGGAGACACAGCTGCTAAGTGTTCCGGTGGAGCAGTGCACAGGATTGACTCCTTCAGAGAGCAAGAAATATCTAATATATCTTCTGGATGTTCTACCCCTGCTGTTACTCAGGCATCAAATGAGGTTAACAACGTGGATTCTTCAATTGCAGTTACTGAAAATGCTAACTGCATGAAACATCTTATAGTTGATGAAGGATCAGGCATTGATAAATGCTGGTCATCAGATGATGCTGTTGAAAGTGACAGAAGTGCTGACTTCTGTGGCTCTACTTGTAGGACAAGACTGTGGAAAGATAGGTGCTCTAAAGTCATTAACAATCAATCATCTCGAAGTCTTCTTGATGAGGTTAAGCTCATGGATTCCTTGACATGGAAGAGAGGCCGAAATCAAATCCAGGCCGAGGTTACTGCTCTTGAGAAAACCAGTCATCCTTCTGAACCTGATAGAGGCATTAAAACTGCAAAGAGGATGAGAGAAACAAAACCAGAGATGCTGGATACATCACGAGGCACCACTGGTCATGCAGTGCAGGATAAATATCCTAAGTGTGATGAAACTGCTAATCAGCGATGTTTATCCAAAGATGCCCACATTGTTTCATCTGGCCTAGAAATGCCTTACACTTCTCATGTGTCCTCTACAAAACCTAATTCCAATGGAAAGTCTATAACGTCCCTGTCCAAACCACTTTCTCGTAAGAGAGATTTACAGGAACTTTATAATGGAAGGGATGGAGAGGATGAGGAAGTGGCAGAATTAAATGATAATAATGCTTCATGTAAAATCATTGAGGTTTCAGGCAGAAAGAAATTCAGAAAGAGCGGGGCTTCTGATGATTACGCTTCATCTCAAACTCTAGATCCAGCTTATTCGATTGGAGAAAAAACTATGAAGTGTAGTCCAGTTAGTCATACAAAGGTGTCTTCGAGTCAACAGTTGAGTGTTTGTTACAGGAAGCCAAGGCCAGTGGTGTGTGGGAAGTATGGTGAGATATCGAATGGAGAAATGATTGGAGATCCACCAAAACCAGCCAAAATTGTTTCTCTTGATACGATACTTGGAACTGCAAAAAAATGCACACCTCCCAAAAACAAAAAACCTACAATAACTTCCACAAGGGAGTTGAAGAAGACAAGCTTTGGTTTGACTAATGCATACAGATCCTCCCATATTAAGAAAGTAAGTGGAGGCAATAATGCTTCAGGTTTTGATGAGATGATTTTGTGCAATTCTGTCAAAGAGAGGGAGACTGCATCTGTTGGACAGGACAAGCATTTTGCTGATGAGTTGTTGGTGTTAGAGAAAGAGGGAGACAGCAAAACTGAGGGAGGTTGTAATATTTTAGGCAGCAGTGCTCACACTCAGTCAAAGCCAAAGTTCAAGGAAATTCGTAGACGCAGCCTCAACGAGCTTACGATGAAAGGTAATTTTGTTTTATTATCTTAATCATATTCATGTAATATACATTACATTTACATCTATTCAATTGAAGAAGTAGACTAGAAGTGAGAAAGATTAGTGTGCTCTGAAAATTAAGACATGTATCACATATTTCGATGGCTATATTGGAGTAGAAATCCTGCTCACATATCTTGCAATCATGCATGTTTGTTGGTGTTCAATCAGAGTTGTATGTTATTCCATGTTTGGGAGGCCCTATCATTGAACAAATCTCCTGTTTTTTTGACACCATTGATGTTGTTCTTTTTCAGGAATGAGTTCCTGTTCTGTGAAGATTTCACATGAGAAGATTTTGATATGTGGACAGAAGAAGAAAGATGGCAAAATTATGAGTTCTGAAGATTCTAATTGTTGCACAAATGAATCATGTGAAATCAATGCCAAAAGGTGAGCAAGTGAATTAATACTCAGAGTTAATAAATCTAACCAATCTTCTATTTAATGCAGCTTCGGATTTTAGTAAATATTTAATCTGGGACATTGCTTAGAAACTACAACTCCTTAATTTTTCATGTTAATTGGTTGTCTATCAGAAATATTCTTGAGCGAGAGCACTTGTCTGCTATGGATTCATATTCACTCTGCTGTGTCTGGGACATTGCTTAGAAACTATAACTCTTTAATTTTTCATGTTAATTGGTTGTGTTTCAGAAATATTCTTGAGCGAGAGCACTTGTCTGCTATGGATTCAGATTCATTCTGCTGTGTCTGTGGAAGCTCAAATAAAGATGAAGTTAATTGCTTACTAGAGTGTGGTCAATGTTTAATCAAAGTATGTAGCTGTTAAATTATTTCAGATCAATTTCTCCTGTGTTTCTCCTAATTATTCTGTCACACTGATGAGTTTCTTGATACGTAGGTACACCAGGCTTGTTATGGCATTTCCAGAGTGCCTAAAGGTCACTGGTATTGCAGACCTTGCCGAACTGGTGCAAAATATACTGTAAGAAATTTGGTTCTCGGATAAACTCTCAATTAACTATCAGCTACATTTCTATGTGCATTGTTCTTGTTGTTCTGTCCAGTATTTCCTTATCCTTGCCATTGTTCTGCACTCTATACTTCCTCATCGTTTCATGGGTTGCTTCAATTTTTCACATATTATGTTAATGATAAATGAGATTTTGCTCTTGCCCATTTTCCCCAACAATTTGTTGTGAGTATCTAAGAACAATGATTTATCTCCCTGTTGCTTTTGTTTGTTAGTGAATGACATTATGATAACTGTTAAATTATTTGACATGGAGTTTTGTACTCATGCACCCCATTTTCTCTAGCCATTTTTATTGCTTTTTGTTTATCAGCATTGTTCTTCTATGTATCTTCTGATTTTCTATTGCCTTCTAATTTGTTATCATCCAGGTTTGTGTTCTTTGTGGTTATGGAGGTGGGGCCTTGACCCAGGCACTTCGGAGTCATGCAATAGTGAAAAGCCTTTTGAAAGCTTGGAGCTTTGAAACAGAAAGCAGGCCTAAGAATTCAGATTCTTCCGCCATAACATTGCAGGATGAATTTAGCAAGTTGCACTCCTCAGGATTTGTGCGTGGAAATAACTCTTATCCAGTTTTAAGACCTGAAAATATCGAGTCATCCACTCCATCTGTTTGGACTATTGATATGCAGAAGCAATTGAATAATTTACAGAATTCCTTGTCTTGTGTTAGTAATCTGAAGGTACATAACAGCGTTACAGCTGGAGTACTTGATTCCACTGTTAAGCAATGGGTTCACATGGTTTGTGGCCTGTGGACTCCTGGGACACGATGCCCAAATGTTGATACCATGAGTGCTTTTGATGTGTCAGGTGCTTCACACCCTAGAGCAAACACGGTAAACATTGAAAGTTAACTTGTAGGATGCATGTTTAAATAGCCTGCAGTTCCAAAGTTGCAATTGTTTGAATAAATTGTACAGATAATCACACTTTTAACCACATTTTTTCTAACTGGGAAATTTAAGCTCGTAAGAATGTGATCTCATTACCTCCTCAGATAGAGTCCATGGTGATGCCATTATCAGTGGACTATAGTTAGAATTTCACAGTTCTTTGATGAATCTATTTTATGCAGTTCATCCCACATTGCATATGAAATGACATTTATCTTTTAACAGCTTCTTTCTGTATAGATTCCATAGCCAATGATCTCATGGTGTGATTATCCAAATTCTGTCAAGAAAAATTGAATTAATAGCATGGTTATTAAATGAGCCAATGGGATTGTTATGTTCCTTGGTATATGAATACACTCCGCTTACCTGCATCTTCTTTCATAATGTTTCAAGTTTATTTAGATTCGTGATAACAAACTCTTGACTGTAGGATTCAAAAATTTCCAACAGATTCTATTCATTTAAATTATCAAATAATGTATTCATTTCCTTTTAAATTATCAATTTATGTATTTATTTCCTTGTTTATCATTTCTTTCTTAGGTTTGCTCGATGTGTAATAGACTTGGTGGCTCATGCATACAATGCAGGGTTGCGAACTGCCCTGTTCAATTTCATCCTTGGTGTGCTCATCAGAAGGTACCCTGCTTTATTTAGTTTATGCATTAAATATTTTTGCATGATTGGCTAGGGTTGCGATCCCATGGGGGAGCTGAACCCCAAAAATCCACCCTCAGATTGTATTGCAGGCTTGCTCATGCCAGTGATCGTTTTCTTTCTTGTATTTAGCTGTATTCCCATACAAATTTCCATGAATTTAGCAATTTCCATTTACAACTGCTCTGGTTCAGTTTTTTCATTGATGGAGGTTCATATGCTCTTTACAAAATAAATTATGGACTGCAGGGCCTGTTGCAAAGTGAGGTTGAGGGTATAGACAATGAAAATGTTGGCTTTTATGGGAGATGTGCACTTCATGCCAGGTACGCAGCAGATGAATATGCATGTGATGCTGCCAACAGTAAAACAGGTTGTGTAGGAGAAAAGGAAGAGAGTTGTGCCAGGACTGAGGTATATTTTCTTTCCTTTCTCTGTCTTGCTTTTTGGGTGTAGGTGGGTGTTCCACAGGACTCTTTTGACTATCAATTACATTTTTCCTTTCCATCTGTCATTCAAGGGCTATAAGGGACGGAAACGAGATGGATTTTGGCATAATCTTCGTGGTCAATCAAAAGGGAAGGGTGGATGCCTTGTTCCCCAGGAGCAGCTTAATGCTTGGATGCACATTAATGGACAGAAGTCATGTACTGGGCTTTCTAAGTTGCCAAAGTCAGATGTGGAGCATGATTGTCGAGTATGTTCCATCTGCTGACAACCAAACATATTTTTTTCCAGTTATTTCACCTAAATTTTTTTACTGCATTAACATTTAGTTGGCATTTGAATCAAAACTGATCCATTCTGTTATCAAACCCATGTGGCTTCTTTCAATGATCAGCATGCAAGGCTCGGAAAATAGCAAATATAAAATGTATGTGATGTTTCCAAGTTATTTTCACGTTAGGGATGTACACAAGATGCCCATCCCTAGAAAGGAATATTTGCGGTCGAGCATGATCTTGCTGGTTTTTCAATTTTCTCGATTTGAAGTATACCTTGTTATTCTGCTAAACATGAATGATTTTTGCATTACTGCAGTGCTACAAATCTTACCCCACACATTTGCATCACTTGGAATTATTTGATGTCCCAACCTCTAGTTTTCTCCCTTGCCTTTGTATCTCTTCTATTCTTTCTCTTTTACTTGTTAATTGATCTTATATCATTTGGAGTTTTGCAACATTATTAGACAATTGTGGTGCAGCATATGTGATATTATGTGTTATCCCCGTGCTTGCAGAAAGAATATGTTCGTTATAAACAAGCCAAGGGTTGGAAATATTTGATTGTTTACAAGTCTGGTATTCATGCCCTTGGACTTTACACGTCCAGATTCATCTATCGTGGTGCTATGGTTCGACTCTTTACCCTAAAGTAATGGAACCCAACTCTTTCAATTGCACAACATGATGCATTGTGATGATTCTTAGGTGGTGGAGTATGTGGGTGAGATTGTTGGGCAACGAGTGGCTGATAAAAGAGAGTACGAGTATGGAAGAAAGCTGCAATACAAAAGTGCTTGCTACTTCTTCAGGATTGACAAAGAGCATATAATTGATGCAACACGTAAAGGGGGCATTGCTCGTTTTGTCAACCATTCGTGTCTGGTAAGTGTCTAGTTTTTGATGAAAAAAAATTGTTTCTATTCTTCGCTTTTGCTTAGATTTTCTTTTTTAACTTGCATGACAGCCAAATTGTGTCGCCAAAGTGATTTCTGTGAGGAATGAAAAGAAGGTAATGCAAAATGCAGTTCTAGTATCTTTCTTGATGATCATTATTTACTTGTATTATCTTTTGGACAAGATGAGATTCTGAATTACACAACTTTCATCCAAATCATACATTGTAATTGTGCTCAGAAAACTTGGAATAGTTAGGGCACAATCTTCACTGTTTATTTTTGGATTTGCAGGTGGTTTTTTTCGCTGAGAGAGATATATATCCAGGAGAAGAGATAACATATGACTATCATTTTAACAATGAAGATGAAGGTAAGAAGATCCCTTGTTTTTGCAATTCAAAAAACTGCAGACGATATTTGAATTGATAATCAATTCTTCTTGTAAATAACACATTTTTCCAACCCCCCCGATCAATCCAGTTGTTAATATCTAGCCTCTGAACATGAAAGCATTACCCATTCCCTGGTGGTCATAATCTCCATAAAAGTATGTCATGTATGCTATTTATCATGGTATGGATGGAGAGAGCAAGACTTTCCTACCTGAACAGAGCATGACTTGTGTCCACTAACGAGTCTTGCTGCTGCAAAATTGAATGATGTGAAATTTTATGATTTTGAAAACAAAAGCAACATTGTTCTTTTTCATTTTGGTTCATCAGGAGGCCCGGTGAGTCACAGTGAGTGGTAATCCTCCTTTATTCCTAAATCCCTCCCTATTCAAGAGCTATTTTGGAGAGCTAAATCTTTAAAATGATTTTTTAAATAGTGTATATATGGGTTTTTTTTTGTTGATGTGTGCTTCAATGTTAAAAGCTATTTTAGAGTGTATTTTTTTTATATTATTTTAAATATAGTGCAATTATTTTGTATGTAGTTTAATTATACAATTAATAAGTTAAATAATTAAATAGTTGCTTTTAAAAAATACTCCAACAATATAATTATTAATTTTGTATATAATTCAATACTCTCTTGTTGAGGTATTTTTAAATAAAAACAAAAACAAAAAAATTTGATATAGTTATATTTAGGATAATTATTTTTTTGTATATCATTTTAAATAAATATATTACAATTATTTTCTATATAATATAATTATATAATTAATTTTACGATTTTGTATATAATATAATACATCAAAGAGCAGTGATTAAAACCTCTGACAGTTTTACTTTCTAATCAAATCAAAGCCCATTATTTTCCTACTCGAAATGCAGAGATTATGCACCAAGCTCCGATCTTTATCCTCTGTTTCCTCCTCCACCCGCCTCCACAATTTTATCACCGACATCTTCATTTCGCTTCTGCTTCCCGTAAATGGAATCTTAATGGGTCCCTTTTGAACACAACTTCTTTTTCAGTTCAGCTTTTTTTGGTGGCAGCTGTCCTCTTCGTGTCTGTCTCTACTCTCCCACTCTGTAAGGCTTATGGGTATCTTTTGTTCTGTTCTTTGCATGATTATTCGCTTGTCGATTCTTTTTTGTTTGCATGAATACCGAGGAAATGCCGCAAAGAAATGCACGACCAGTTCTTGACTCTCATATTTATGTTGAACAGTATAAAATGTACTTTGGCTTTTGTCATCGGAGCAACTACAAATAGCAACTCAAACACTGAACAGCTATTATAGCTATTAAAATGGCTGTTTCGTTGAAGTGCTACAAAATGAAAAGGCCAATATGACAGATTTATAGATATAGCTCTTCTGATAGCTGATGCGTTGGACTTGCCTTTAGGGTTTAAACATCATGGCAAGTTAGAGCACATTTTGTTTTACATTCTAAATCAAACTTTTTTTTTTTTTTATCTCCCTCACTTTTCAATCCATCTGTCGCTCTCCTTGTATTTGAACTTAAACCAGGCCTTTTCTTCCGAGTTTTGACACTGCGTTTTGAAAAAGAAAAAAATATATATTTTTACTTTAAATTAAAGGGGAGGAACGCCAGTGACCTTCACACCTGAATACCACAAGTCAGCCTCGCCCATGAATATCAAGAGCGGGCCTTACAAACCTTCTTGGCCACTGTTCTGTTCTGTAATATAATTGAGAATTAGATATAATAGCTTCAACATTTATATTAGTGTTAGAACAACATTGTTAATCAGTCGTCTTGGCTAATGTTTTGCTCCAAAATTCTCAAAAACCCTGCCTCGTTATTTCTGCTTTTGCTAATTGCATCAATAAAAAATACGAGCAATCAACAGAAGCCATTTTTTAGAATTATCAATATTGCTGTTTGTTTTATTCGTTCCATGCGAGAGGACAATCCTCTGTAACAAAAAATTATGGAAAAAAGGATCATCGTGCCTGTTACAAAAGATAACACATAAAACCAATCAGGTGCGGATGAAGGAATTTAATTTCTACATGAAAAAAAAAATGTCAGTCAATCATTTCCGGATGATTCATCAAATAATTTCTACATCGAACATTTGAAATTCACGAATTTATTCATGCAAGATACTATTACATAGAGCAAATCGCAGTCTGCTTACTTGCAACGATCACTGAGGTTTGCACCATGAGATTCAAAGTGACGTGGAGCATCCATTCAAATGCTCACACATGCTGACACCTCAAAGTATACAAGGCCCCTTCTCGCATCAAGCAGCAAAAACCCAAGCTTCCTTGATAGTTTGTCCTCTTTAGGATCCCCAGTTTGGAATGTTTGCAGTAGCTTCGTTCACCATTTTCACCAGAGTAACCTGCCATGTTATCTTTGCTTAAAGAACAAGAACTTGAACTGATGACGAGGAGGAGAATAAAGCAAAGCTTCGATCTTAGCGAAAAAGGAAGAGTCAATTTCACAGTTTCCCTCGTAGTCTCTTTCCATAAAGACTGGCAATATGCCCGCCCAGATGGGTGGAGAAACAAGAATTTGTCTAAACTTGATTACAATACCTAAAGCTGACTATTGCATAAGCTTAATTTCAATGCATCCAACAATTCACTAAACATTTTCAGTACCCCTTTGACCCTTAAACATGACCAAGATATATAATCACAAAGCAGCTTTGCCCTCTCCTCAGGGTGGGGGGAGTGCTACATCACCAAAAACTTACAGTACTTCGTGATACTTGAAGGGAGCTACAGTTTAGTCTTTCTGTTCACACCTGTGATGTTTCGGTTGCATAAATTTCCCATGCTCTACTTAATGGTAAAAGTAGCAAAATCTTGAATTTTAGGTCTAGATGAGCGAGTTTAATTGCTTGTTAAAGCTTTTCATGCATGATTTTTTTTTATGCAAGGAAACTCTACCCTCGTAAAACATATTTTGTAGGTCTAGATGAGCGAATAAAACCCCGGCTATCCTAAATTCTTACAAAGGATGCACGCCCTAACTCGAACTCGAGACCTGCTGTGCACATCACAAATCTTTTGCCATCATGTCATGTGGGACAAAATATTTCTTACATGATGATGATAATGCAGCAACAAGTTAGGACTATAAGGTGAAATGAATTATACCACACTCTCAGGAACACCCGGTGGAGGCAAGGGAAGGTTTCTTGGGGGCATAACGGTATCGTAAGATCTCTTGTCAAACCTCCATTCTCCAATCTTTCCGTAGGTTGATTTACCCTGCAAACAAAGAAACAAAAACCAAAATTTTGTCAAAACCAGACCCTGATAATAGCAAATGAAAGCAATTGCAATGAATCAGAAGTCAGAAGCTGTTTCTCTTTATCTTTTCTTCACCCTTGATCGGCATAGAACACAAAATTGTACCAGTCTATCAACAGTAGACTACCTTCATATCATAGTCACATCCGTAAGTGTAATGAATTATGAACTTCTTGCCAATTTCTGTATCCCAAGGAGGCTGCCAAACGATGCAAAATGGGTAACTACGAGTAAAAGGCAATCCATAAAATTTGAAATATCAGAAAATGGCACGTCGTTATGATGATTTCAGTAAAAGAGAGATTTAGCAATGAACTTGGCAAATTTTCTACATTTTTTCCAGACTGATGTATGACAGCAAGGAAGTGCTATTTTAATTAAACCTGAATCATGAAGTCCTTGTACAGGATGTTGTCAACACCATGTAGAGCAGATGAAACCGCATAGCCATACCTGTATTTAGCAAAGAATAAGGGGAGGCAGAAAGGTCAATTGCGCACTATAAGGTTTTCGCAAAAATAGAGTTAACCACAAAAATCTCACATTTCAAGCACCCAGCCAAAAGCTTTATCTGTTTCAGGATCCTTTTTCATTGCCAACGAGACATTCATCCAAGTGGGAGCAATCTTCTTAAGAGATTCCTAACAATGTTCCATGGACAATCAAGAAAGGGCCAAGATTTGGAAGAATAATACACGGTCAGAAAGAGCATATTAAACACAAACCTTCCCAATAATGACAGGAGAGTTTCCTATGGGATCGATCTTTGTTACTGGTCCCTTGTCCTCAGGGAAATACTTTCGAATGATAGACTCAAACCTTTTTGGTTCAATGTAAAAGAAAGGAAATGCAGCTCCAAGGCCATCTTTCGATAGGTTTGGGATGGGCTTAACAATAATATGATCTGGCTCTGCCATCAATATGTAACTGAGTACAAAGTAAAATAACATAGATAAAGTCAAATCTACTGAAATAAAGATCAAATCGTCACAGAAGCTGGGAATTTAAAGTTTAGTACTCTTCTTTTATGTCCGCTTTTTGAAGCCATTGCACAAATGCCCAGGGTCTGTTGAGAACTATATAGCCCTGTTATTGTGTAAGATTTGAGATAAGCAAATAATCGAAATTTAACAATAATAAAGCATAAAATCTTCAAATACGACCAAATTTTCCCCATTATTCGGATTATTATTTTTGGCTGAGTTAATTTTTCATTCCCAAGAAGTCAGCAGGAAACCATCTGCTTCGAGCCAGAGTCTCTATACAATCAGAAACTTCTACTATAACACCATCACTCAATTTACATCAAGACAAAATGCACTAACCCCTCACACTGACAATCGATTTTTATCCAAATTTAGCACTGGATCGTGACAATGTTCAATAATTAAGATTTTAACAATCGTGATACTCTCAAATTCAGTTAACCAAGCTAAAGACTTTGACAAACTCTCAAAGTGAGTGCAACTTTAACTAATTCTAAAAGTAAACTATATAAATCAAGAAACTAATACAGACCCAGAATTTAAAAGAACACAAACCTGATCCATCCCAGCAGGCAGAGGCTGTGCTACAAAAGTTGGGATTTCCTCCATAAACTTATCGGCCTTTCCAGAATGCAAGATCCTAGTGAACCCTCCCATTTCACTATTGGGTCCATCGCTATGCTTCTTGTACCAATAATACATTACCCTACACTGCCAGGTATTATACACGGAATCAGAAGCTGTCACAGCTGTATGAAACAGTCTCTTTTTACCAGAGCTTGATCTTTCTACTGGCATCTTGATTACTGGGTCAACCAAGAATGCTGATCTTGATGATGGACCTGGCAAATCATGTTTAAGTGGTGCGTTTGCTGATATAAGGATGTTGTAAGTTATAAGGGCTACTGACAAGGTTATTAGCACTGTAAAGAAGAAATTCCCACAACCCATTTTCTGTTTCTCTCTCTAAGACACACAATCTCTCTCTAAAAATCACTCTCTGTGCTATATAAGCGTCTATGGCTGCTAGAAAGGGAGGGAAGGAGGTTGTGGCCGTTGCAGGAAAACAAAAAAGTCTTCGTGAGAGAAGTCGCTGACAAGATGAGCTATTACTGTTATTTTAGATTTTATTTACGTAGGCGACATGTCAATTAGTGGGAGTGGTGCGTCATCTCTTATACCATGCTATTTGTGGCGAGCAGTGTGAGAGACCTGCCGTTTGGGGTTTTTTTTCTCGTATATATTTAATATTGTGACGTGAGTGTATTTAAAAGATATTTTTATTAAAAATATATTAAAAAAAATTATATCAGTAATTTTAAAAAATAAATTAATTTTTTTTATATAAAATAAGTTTTTTTTTATAAATTTACTATAGTCTCAAATATTTTTAAAAGTACTTCAAAGTGAGATTTGAACTATCAAATTAAAATCACATATATCTAAATCAGTATTTAAAATTGTGATGATTGTTTCTTTTTTAAATATTTTTTTATTTTTTAAAATATAATTTTGATATCAACACATCAAAATATTTAAAATACTCTCGAGGCCTAATAAAAAAAAATAATAGCATCAAAATCTATAGGAGAACAAATAATTCACATAGTAGAATTTTGTTTTTGAAAAATCAGGTAGATAATTTAGGAAAATAATATAGGTTGAAAGGTATTTTTAAGACACCAAATTAATTGTTTCTATTTCTATTTTTTTATGCTATTAAGATATTTCTCAATATAAACTCAGAGTAACATGTTTATAAAATAATAAAATAAATGGACATAAAATATCTTGTGCATCAAACAAGATTATTGTTTCTCACTATAAATTTTGAAACAAAATTATTATTATTATTATTATTTAAAAATCCAATTTCAATTAATAAACTTGTTTTCTCTTTTTTTTTACACTAAAATATCTCAAACACAATTCTTTTTGGACAAGCATCAATAATTATTGATGATGGATTTTAAAAATTGAGTTGAAAACCATGTGGTAAAGGCCCACATAGGATGCCTATAGGCCCACATAGGATGCCTAGAGAGCCCATCTCTCTCTAGCGTCTCTCTCTCTCTCAAGAAAATGGTCTGCTCTAGCCATAGGCTGCGAGGCGGGAAGGCGGGGAAACATTGAAAGCCAGGAAAATGGCCGGAAATTGTGGACCTCTGAAAATAATTCCATTTCCGGAAGAAGCAAGGGTGTGTTTGTGATGATGATATAAATTATTTAAATATATATATATATATATATTTGTATATTAATATATTAAATATATTAAAAATATATATATAAAAAAAAGAGGACGACAAACAAAGGTCGTAATTTTTTGGGAAACTCACCCCCTCAGGGGGACCCATCCAGTTGGTTTCCATTTTGCATTGGAACCCCATTTTCCATCATTTCACACCATAATTCATAAAGCTCTCCACTTCCACCCCCCATCTCCGTTACTGAATAATTAATCTTTTATTGTTTTAAGTTTTATTAATGGAAAAAAAAATATTCTGTTTGTGCTCGAGAGAAAATTTAATTTTAAAATTATATTCATATAAGTTTTAATGTATTTAAAATAACCCCATTTCTAGATTCTAAGGTAGTGTTTCTCTATGTGGGATTTTTACTTTTTAAACTTTAAATTATTTTTTTATTGTTTTTATATTACTTTAACGAATAAAAACATTTACATTGAAGAAATGTTCTAGCCCTTAAAGTCAAGTATCTATAGAAGTTATTAAGATTTGAACTAAAAACAATAATAATTCGCTCACCTTATGAAGCTGAGATTAATTGAGTATTTCATAGGCAAACCTTCACGAAATTATATAGTTCATCTACAGAAATACTTTCTAAGAAAAGGCAATGCAGCTTTAATGTTTAGATATTGGGGAACATAATTACATTCATCACTTACATTTTTATTTTATTTTTATATAAATATATACATATACACACACATTTTTATTTTATTTTTTTTGCTTTTTCTTCAAAAAACTTCAAGATTGTTACATATCCAGTGGGAAAGGAGGAAAGGAAGCCAACAGACTTTCTCTGTCTTTATCTGAAAAGCTTGCATCAAACAACCCAGTGAAGAAAAACAGAGCTCTTTCTATCCCTCCCTCTCTCTGTGACTGTGTGCCATCATGTTATGTCACGGGTTACTGTCATTCACTCTTCTTCTGCTCACCTCTGTCTCCCATGGTGCTTCTGTTCCCTTCCCTTCCTTCTCTGCTCTACCCCCTGCTGGTACGCTTCTTCTCTCTTTACTTTTCTGTTAAAGTTCCAATGTTTCCTCAGCTTCTGTTTGGTTTCTATGAAAATGTAGCAGAAAAAAGGAGGCTCGAGTGCTATACTTTAGCGTTGCAACATTTTTATGTGACCCCACTAAAATGTGCATGTTGAAACTTTTTTGCTTGATTATCGCAAGTTTTCGTGCTTGTTGGAAGCCTAAACTAACATATTTTATCTTTGCCAAAAAGATTTTCTTTTTCTGATTTTTCTCAGCTACCAAGCAGAAAATCTTGGAAGTTCAACTTTACATTACTTCTGATGCTTGTGTTTTGAGGTGAAAGAATTTGCATAAAGTTGTGTCATTTTTTTGGGTTGATTTTGCAATGCAGTGGTTGGGAGAGCAGATGGAGCTAAGTATGAAGTGGAGTTCTCATGGGGGACAAGGAGGCCTGTGGTGGAGGCACCCATTGGTGAACCTGTTGATAACTCGCCAGTACTCGTGTTAGCTCCAAAGAGGACTAACAGAAAAGACCCTCTTAATGATTTCAAAAGATACACTGGAGGATGGAATATCAGTGATCGCCATTACTGGGCTGTAAGTTTATTCACCAACGACCAAACCCGACTAGCAATCATCTTTCTTTGTTTTTTTAGGTTGTGCATTAATGATTATGTACTGTTGTTGCTGTAGACGTGTAGGGTTTCAGGCTTTCTTAATTACCAGTTGACAATTACTAGATTAGATCTTACATTTCTAACATGTTGTCAGCATGCCAATATGCTATGCAGAGAAAGAAGTAAATGTAATGTGCTAATGTGTGGCCAGGGTGCTTTAGAGACTATCTATGAAATGAATGTCATAATTGTTTGTGATGGATGAAAGATTCCAATTTGCATTCATTGATAGAACTGGAAAAAATATGCAGTGTTTAGCAACACACAGTCATTAATTGCTGATTTCTCTAATCTTGTAATCATGAAAAATACCAATAATCTTAGATTCTTGTTGAAATCAGTATAAATACTTTTCATTACAATTTGTTGAAGATGACAAATCGCTAGTTCTGATATCCGATATTGATATGAGAATGATTGTGATGAGGCATGCTGTTGGGATGGTTTGATATCAAGCAGTGTTTAATGCTACTTGCTTGAAATGTACCTTGCATGTTATCTAAATTCTTGAACCAGAATAATAGTCTTGCCCAGGCAAATGATTCAAGTTAATCAAAATAAAATAACAGCGTTACACCTTCTAGCAGGTGATGAAAAGTTATCGGTGGATGTTGTGCTCGAGGAAAACAATGTAGAGTTATTGAATGGGACATTCTGTGTTGGATTTTACTTATTTGAAACTAGCCACATTCAGATTTCTTTGAGAGTTCTCCGGTGACTGAAAATTTTGTTTGAATGCAGTCTGTAGGTTTCACTGCAGCTCCTCTGTTTGCTATCGCTGCAGTCTGGTTCCTGGTTTTTGGGCTGTGCTTACTCTTTGGTTGCCTTTGTCATTTCTGTTGCAAAAGGCAGCGCTTTGGCTATTCTCGAACAGCTTATACCCTCTCCCTCATTTTCCTCATTCTCTTCAGCATTTGTGCTATGTAGATGCCTCTCTCTCTCTCTCTCACACACACGCACGCACGCACACGCACACGCACATATGTTCATGCACCCGTGTATACATTCATCAATCTATTGTAAAGAAACTAATGCTGAATTCTTTGGCCACAGCATTGGATGTGTTGTTCTATATACTGCTCAGGAAAGATTTCACAAAAGCACAACAGAAACATTGGAGTATGTTGTGAATCAGGCAGACGCCACTGTCGATAAACTAAGGGCTGTGTCAGATTTTATTGCTTCAGCCAAGCTAGTTGGAGTTGATCAAGTTTTTCTACCTTCCAATGTCCAAACTGATATTGACCAGATTGGCACAAGAATCAATTCTTCTGCTAGTGTCCTTGCTGACAAAACTGTGGATAATTCAGAAGACATAAAAGATCTCTTGGATTCTGTGTAAGTTGAAGGAGACCGAAGCTTATTGTATCTGATTGAGTAAGCCATCTTGATCATATAATGAGCATGTTCATGCAGGAGAGTTGCACTGATTACTGCTGCTGCTATTATGCTTCTCCTAACATTTCTTGGATTCTGTAAGCCCTCTTCTTTTTTTTTCTTCATAAGATAAAGTGTGAATAATTCCAATGTTTAAAAGTTGTTGCAACGCCCATGTAATGATTTTTTGAGTTTTCGTGCTCTAGTGTTCTCAATTTTCGGCATGCAGTTCCTGGTGTACATGTAAGTGATTTTCTATATCTCAACATTTGTGCCTCTTTGTCTAGTAGTCTCAGTATTATTGCATTTAATTGTTACCTGCTCTCAACTGATGAACCTCATAAAACTGTTGCAGCCTGGTCATCGTTGGATGGATTCTTGTTGCTGGGACATTCATTTTGTGTGGCACATTCCTTCTTCTCCACAAGTAAGTTATATGCTGCTGACTATGCTTATTGGTCCAGTTGCAGATGTCTTATTGTGCAAGTCTATTTGGTACAGATACCAAATCTCATCTCTACTGAACTAAAAACTTTTGCTGACATTCATCATCTAGTGGGTTGAAACTCACTGGAATATTTTTATTTGTCCTTCTTGTGAAAAATGTGGAAATCATCTTTTTACAGCCTTCTACCCTAAATTAACCTTCTGGTTGGGTATTATTTGTAAAGAGAAGAATGATCTGTAGTTGCTATCAACATTTTTTCCCAAGAATTGAATCTGTACTGCCATTTGAAACTTAAATATTCTCAGTCCGAAATAATTCTGGAGATCATGTTCGAAACAAGGATCAAACTGATTGTACCACATTGGATATCACACCACACATAACATTCATCTCCTTGTTTCAACTATATCCAAAATGATTCACCTATATCGTGTTCTCTTTCATCTTTCATATTCAATTTTGTAACTTCTTTCCCCTCTACTGTTTTGTTTCTACTTCTGTGGTTGCTTTGTCTAATTGCTGAGCCTCTTCACCGTGCTCACTTCAACTGGAAGCATCCTTTTATAGGAGGCGATCACTCTATGAATCCCTTATTAGATCAAAGCTAAAAGGATCGTAAAGGGTGGTGGATCTTATTCTTATTGAACTTCATTGAGCATCTCATGTTAACTCCAAATTTATCCGGTTCCTTGATGGATTAATAGAATGCTGTCACATCATGACACTGATATAGTCTTCAAAATGGACATCGTTAGAGTGATGCGGTTCGGGATAACAAACACACTGCAAGTGCTACCTTTACTAGGTCTAGGAGTGCTATCATTGCTTAGCCCGCAAGCTAGTATGCTTAAAAGAAGTTAAAAGTATTCCATTTAGATTTCTTATTTCCTTTATATTACTTCATTTTCTCTTAAACAATCTTCTTCTTCTTCTGTATCCCTCGACAAATTTCTAATTATTCTTTCTTTTACATGCTAGCGTGGCTGGAGATACTTGTGTTGCTATGGATCATTGGGTGCAAAACCCCACTGCTCATACAGCTTTAGACGATATACTGCCCTGTGTGGACCAGGCAACTACCCAGGATACCTTGATAAAGAGCAAGGAAATCACTTCCCAGCTTGTAGAGGTGGTCAACCAGGTCATCACTAATGTTTCTAATCTCAACTTCTCCCCCAACTTCAAACCGATGTACATCAACCAATCTGGTCCGTTGGTGCCAATGCTCTGCAACCCATTTTATGCTGACTTGACGATTCGGCCTTGCAGTGCTGGTGAGGTGGAGTTGACCAATGCTACACAGGTAATTAATGGAAACTAGAAACAATTGAAGTTTTAAGATGCGTATGTACTAAAGGAACCATTACTGGGCTATAAAGTAAAAGCAGGATTCAACAAACTCTTGCCAGCCCTTCCATTCTGCCTAAGATTTCCCTTAATAACATTACATCTGCAAAGAAACTGAAGACTTTTACAAACTCCCTCATGCTAAAAATTGGAAGAATTATTCAACGTTTCACTCAATGTGTTCAGGTATGGAGTAGCTATGTGTGTCAGGTTTCACCGACCGGGATATGTTCTACGACAGGACGTTTGACCCCTGCATTCTACAGCCAAATGTCAGCTGCAGTAAATGTGAGCTATGGATTGAATAATAATGCTCCTTTCCTGATTGACCTAGGAGACTGCACTTTTGCCAGGGAAATATTCAATGAAATATACAGGGATCATTGTCCAAGTCTCAGGAGACACAGTAGATGGATCTACATAGGTTTGGTGATGGTCTCTACTGCAGTTATGCTTTCTCTAATCTTCTGGGTCATATATGGTAGAGAAAGGCGGCACCGCGTGTATTCCAAGCAGCTAGTATCCGAATCGGCACAAGGTGCAGAAAGGGAAAAACGTTCTTGAAAAATGAAGATTTAGATCTCTTCATCATAATATTGTTGGCATTTGGTGGAAAAGGTTTTCTCTGCTTCAGTTTGATCTGCTGCTTTGTATACGTGCATGTTCTTTTATGGTACTTTCTCCAAGTTATGCTGAAATTTCTGTCAAGAGTAACTTCTAACAACAGATGCTTTAAGCCTGGTTGTGGCATTGTTTCAAGCTTTATAAGAAGATTAAGGGAAACTTTCGAACAGGGAATGATGAAATTTTCTCTCATATTGGTCAAAATTTCAATGTGAACTGAGGAGACAATTTGCTTGGTCATGAACCCCACTAGGCTGAGAAATTACAAAAGAGGAGGTTCACCTACTATTCTTTTAAAAAAATATTCCAAGTTTTGAGGGCTGGCTTCGGCCTAGTTTATTATAAAATTGAGGCGTTGTAACCTTTTTTATTTAAAATTTTAAATTATTAGATAATATTTTAAAATTTGATTTATATTATATTTTAATACATCACTTCAAGTGAAAGTTTTTTTAGCGCATGTCACACTATTTCTTACTTAGTTTTTATTAAATAGAATGAATATAGTAAAATTCAAACTCATGATTGTTGAGTTAATAAAGTTTTAGATGAAATTTCTGAATATAATTTATATTATTTTTTTGCAGATCTGGAATCAAAACGAAGTTTAAATAATGCATTGATATTTGCGTGTGTTTGGTAATGTGTAAAGAAGCATATTCAAAAAAAATGTATAATTCATAGTTATAAAATTTAAATATATTATAATACTTCAAGATATGATTTATATTATTTTCTATAATACACACACCAAACACTCTACCTAGAAAATTATTTAAAAAAAAATAGCAATTAAAAAAATATTTATTTTTTTAATACAATAAAACCCATGATGATATTGCTCTAGCAAAGGTATTGGTTTTATTATTACTATTGCTTATAATTTTTTATTGTTTTGACTGATTTTTTTTTTCTGCTCTATTTCATTTATCTATTTTAATGTTAAATGACGTGAGTTTCACAAGTTTCCTTATGAAATATCAAAGCATTCCAACGAATTGCTCAGGAAAACGAAGAAGCTGATATTGTGATATAAAAAAAACTCGATAAAATTAGAAATTATAAATTATATTTGCAAAGTTTTTTTATTGCTTTGATGGATTAATTTTTGGTATTTTTTTATAGAAAAATACTTATCTTGAATGTATATTTAATGACTAAATCGAGTTGAATATAACATAATAAATGTCATCAAAACACCATATAGTTTGAAGGTTAAGATAAGAAAGGAATATATATATACATATATACTAGTCAATGCCCTCGCGCCTCGTCGTAGGTGGCACTATATTTCTTTCGACCCAAAAAAATATTAATTGTGTGAGTTTTTTTATTATAATATAAATCTAGATAAAATAAAATTTTGTACAGAATTTATGTTAGATGCAAATTTTCTATAAAATATATGAATTTTAAAACGATATAAATTTATCTATTTAGTAGATTTCAACAAAATAACCAGCATAAAATTATTATCATCATTAAAAAAAAGATTGAGATATCTGAATTATTGAATTCACCGTATTAAAATCAGATTATTTTATAGTCCAATTTCAATTCAACATGAAAACAAAATATTAATTGTGAAAACACCCGCAATAATCAAATAAAAAAATAGTTAATTTTCTATCTATAAAAAGAAGAAAATATAAATTAAAAGTTCATCCTTACGTTACCATCATTATCATTACTATAACAGTTTAAATTATTATCGACATTATTGCTCAAACAATTAAAATCATTAAATTTCCCAAAAAATAAAATAAAAAAGCAAAATATTTTTACAAAAAAAAAATAATGACTAAAATTATCATTATTATGGCACAAACAATAAAATCATAAAATCATCTTATCCAAAAAAACAAAAAAAATAACAAAAAAAAATAAACAATATTAATTTTAAAATAATCACTAGCATAAAACTTGGTGGGCGACGAGCCCGGCTTTTGAATGTCCTCCATTTCTTTGAAAAACAGGGCGGGGGCACGTTATTATATTTTTCTTTTTGTTTAAGTTTTTATATTTTATTTGTTTAAGGATATATTAAAATAGAATATTTTATTGTTAAATTTTTAATTTTAAAATTAACCTATCAAAACAATTTAAAAGCATTAAATTAAAATTAAAATATTTTTTTTTTAATTTCAATTAGAAACAAGTTGAATATAAATATATTAAAATATTAGCAGTACAGATTTGGGTGCAGTCGGGCTTCAAAAATATCCGTTTAGGGAATCAATTGATTTATTCGCCTCTCATTTTCAATTCAATTGTCCATCATCTACTTATTTTTATTTTATATATTAAATTCAAAGAGTTTTTTAATTTATTTTTCATTGTCTAATTTGAAATTTTGATGGTGACTACTAAAAAGAAAATATAATTATTGACAGGGAACATTATATGTCAAATACTTTAAAATTCATACAAAGCTATTTCCCTCGCCTCTTATGTATATCTTACGTACTACACATGTCACACGGAGGAACTTTAAAAAAATTAAATCTACATGCAGTTTAATTTTTTTTTTTCAAATCATACGTACCAATCATGAGCATTTGACGTGGTAATAAATAAATAAATCTTATTTTCATACCTGAAGTTTATATCAAATTGATAAATTTATTATATTTAATCAATTTTAAGACACATTTCAATCCAACTACGTTCAATTCATGGCAAACATAAACCTTGTCGATGTGGCTAAAATCATTCTAAAAAATGATATCCCTTTTATTCAATATTTTTAATTTGAAAATAATTTTAAAAAATAATATCAACCCTATTCCTGAATAGATACGAAGCAATAAGCATAACCGTGGTGTGTTATAAAAAAAATGATTGTCATCGCATTGATAGATTTAAAAGTGTTTAATAATATGATAATAGTTGTTTTTTTAAATGTTTTCTTATAAATATATTTATTACTTTTTTATTAATTTTAATATGGTACATTCAAAAAATCCAAAACTATTTAAAAAAAATGAAAAACAGTAAGCATGAATATGCCTCTTCTTTTTTCTGAAGGCCGTGTAGCCTGGTGCCCCCAACCATGGTCGATCCCCACTGGGCTGAGAAATTACAAAAGCGGAGGTTCACCTGCTGTTCTTTTAAAAAAAATATTCCAAGTTTTGAGGGCCGGCTTCGGCCTGGTTTATTATAAAATTGAGGTGTTGTAATTTTTTTTTATTTAAAAATTTAAATTATTAGGTAATGTTTTAAAATTTTATTTATATTATATTCTAATATATCACTTCAAGTGAAAGTCTTTTGAGCGCATGTCCACACTATTTCTTACTTAGTTTTTATTAAATAGAATGGGTATGGTAAGATTTGAATTCGTGATTGTTGGGTTAATAAGGTTCTGATATCATATCAAAGAACTATTTCTTAAAATTTTACGTTTTTAGATGAAATTTCTGAATATAATTTATATTATTCTCTTGCAGATCTAGAATCAAAACTAAGTTTAAATAATGCATTGACATTTGCGTGTGTGTTGGTAATGTGTAAACAAGCATATGCAAAAAAATGTATAATTCATAGTTATAAGACTCGATTAAATTTAAGTAAAACCCCTCCCAGTTCAAAACTGATAAAACCCATGTAAGAACTCATGTCAGTGAGTCGTCAAAGTTGACTCACCATCCATGGCTGAGTTTATAACATCATTTGCAGGAGGGTTGTTTTTCAGTGATCTTAAGAACAAATTTGGATCGAGAAGAATTATATGTTTTTATTTTTTAATGGTTTTTACGTGTATTTAATTTGCTTATGAGAAATATATGTGAATTTAGGGTGTTTATATTTATTTAATTCTTACTTATTTTTTGAAGATTAGTGGATTGTTTACTTTCGTTTTTGTAGTTCCTGGTGACATGGCCAATGGCCATTATCATAAAAAGAAAAATCACCATCATACATTCATGGATTTCACGGAATCTGGTTAATTTAATTGTTATTGATGATGTAACTATTTATAATTAATCGAATAATTAATTATAAAATTTAAATATAATATAAGACTTCAAGACATGATTTATATTATTTTCTACAATACACAAACCAAACACTCTACCTAGAAAATCATTTTAAAAAACAATTGCAAAAATATTTATTTTTTTAATACAATAAAACCCATGATAATATTGCCCTGGCAAAGGTATTTATTTTATTATTATTATTATTATTGATTATAATGTTTTATTGTTTTGACTGATATTTTTTTTTGCTCTATTTCATTTATCTATTTTAATGTTAAATAACGTGAGTTTCACAAGTTTCCTTATAAAACATCAAAGCATTCCAACGAATTGCTCAGGAAAACGAAGAAGCTGATGTTGTGATTAAAAAACTCGATAAAATTAGAAATTATAGATTATATTTGCATAGTTTTTTTTATTGTTTTGATGGATTAATTTTTGGTATTTTTTTTTTATAGAAAAATACTTATCTTGAATATATATTTTTAATGACTAAATTGAGTTGAATATAACATAATAAATATCATCAAAACACGATATAGTTTGAAGGTTAAGATAAGGGGAATATATATATTAGGCAATGCCCTCGCGCCTTGTCATAGGTGACACCATATTTTTTTTTTATAATATAAATTTAGATAAAATAAAAAATTTGTACAGAATTCATGTTAGATGAAAGTTTTCTATAAAATATATGAATTTTAAATCGATATAAATTTATATGTTTAGTAGATTTCAATGAAATAACCAGTATAAAATTATTATCATCATTAAAAAAGAAAGAAGATTGAAATATCTGAATTATTGAATTCACCGTATTAAGATTAGTTTATTTTATAATCAAATTTCAATTCAACATGAAAACAAAATATAAATTGTAAAAACACCTGCAATAATCAAATAAAAAATAAATAGTTAATTTTCTATTTATAAAAAGAAGAAAATATAAATTAAAAGTTCATCCCTAAGTTACCATCATTATCATTCATATAACAATTTAAATTATTATCAACATTATTGTCCAAATAATTAAAATCATTAAATTTTCCAAAAAATAAAATAAAAAAGCAAAACATTTTTACAAAAAAAATAATGACTAAAATTATCATTATTATGGCGCAAATAATAAAATCATAAAATCATCTTATCCGAATAACAAATAAAAATAACAAAAAACATACAAAGAGAAAAAATAAACAATATTAATTTTAAAACGATCACTAGTATAAAAAAAAATTCAATATTGGACCAAATAAAAAAATCTGTAATAAAAAATAAAACAATAAAAATTAAAAACAAAAACTTATTGAGCGAGGAGCCTGACTTTTGACTGTCCTCCATTTCTTTGAAAAACAGGGCGGGGTCACGTTATAATATTTTTCTTTTTGTTTAAGTTTTTATATTTTATTTGTTTAAGGATATATTAAAATAGTATATTTTATTTGTTAAAATTTTAATTTTAAAATTAACCAATCAAAATAATTTAAAAACATTAAAACAATATTTCTTTTTAATTTCAATTGGAAACAGGCTGAATATAAACTCTAAAATATTAGCAGTACGGATATGGGTGCAGTCGGGCTTCAAAAATATCCGTTTAGGGAATCAATTGATTTATTCGCCTCTCCTTTTCAACTCAGCTGTCCATCATCTGCTCCAAAACACCTTTTAAATTTATTTTTATTTTGTTGCTGTGGATAAGTGGAATTTCTAAGACTTTCACGTATTTTATATAGTAAATTCAAAGAGTTTTTTAATTTATTTTTCATTGTCTAATTTGAAATTTTAATGGTGACTACTAAAAAGAAAATATAATATACTTTTAAATTCATACAAAACTATGTCCCTCGCCTCTTATGTATATCTTACGTATTACATATGTCACACGGAGGAACTTAAAAATAAAAATTTAAATATACGTACCAATCATGAGCATTTGACTTGGTAATAAATAAATAAATCTTATTTTCATACCTGAAATTTATATCGAATTGATAAATTTATTCCAAGTTTTGAGGGCCGGCTTCGGCCTGGTTAATTATAAAATTGAGGTGTTGTAACTTTTTTTTATTTAAAAATTTAAATTATTAGATAATATTTTAAAATTTTATTTATATTATATTTTAATATATCATTTCAAGTGAAAGTCTTTTGAGCACATGTCCACACTATTTTTTACTTGATTTTTATTAAATAGAATAAGTATGGTAAAATTCAAATTCTTGATTGTTGAGTTAATAAGATTCTGATATCATGTCAGAGAACTATATCTTAAAATCTCAAGTTTTGAAATGAAATTTCTGAATATAATTTATATTATTCTCTTACAGATCTGGAATCAAAACTAAGCTTAAATAATGCGTTGACATTTGCGTGTGTGTGGTAATGTGTAAAGAAGCATATGCAAAAATGTATAATGCATAGTTATAAGACTCGATTCAATTTTAAGTAAAACCCCTCCCAGCTCAACACTGATAAAACCCATGTAAGAATTCATGCCAGCGAGTCGTCAAAGTTGACTCACCATCCATGGCTGAGTTTATAGCATCCATGTAATTGTCTAACACGAGTTTAACGGAAGATTACTTCACTGCATTTTGTAGGAGGGTTTTTTTTTTATCGTTATAGACTAATCTTTATCATTGTTTTATGAATATTTATTTCAAAAAATATCAACTGAATTTTTTTTTTATATATATAAATATCAAAGCATCCAACGAATTGCTTTTTTTGATTTGATGGATTGATTTTTGGTATTTAAAAAAAAAAAAAAATACGTGTCTTGCATGTGATATTCAATGACTAAATTGAGTTGAATATAACATAATAAATGTCATCAAAACATGATATTGTTTGAAGGTTAAGATAAGAATGGAAAAAAATTAAATCGGAATTGAATGTGTGTTCATAAGGATAGTGGCAGCTTACAAATCCGACCTTTTACAGGAGCCATGGGACGGGGTTCTACAAGGGCCGAGTTCCTACCATTGACTTTTTTATTTACACATATTTAAGGTGATATTTTTTTTTTGAATTCGAGAAAATCTAATTCTGTATTTTGTGGATTTAGGTAAGCAAGTAAAATCTCGGTTATTTTAGTCTCTTACAAGAGATATATGTCCTGACTCGAACTCGAAACCTGTTGTGCAGATCTCAAGCTCTTTACCGTCACATTACGTCCTTTTGGGATTAAAGTGACATTCTTTCTATATATATGTGTGTATAGTCGTTTTTCTATTTTTTTTTATTTATTTATTTCTAACAATGACAATAAGCCCATGATTCGAATTTTCGAGTATTTTTTTCATGTTACTTTGATGCATTTTAGAGTATAAGTTTTCTTAAATACTTTATTTAAAATTCGAGCTTGAAAATTAAGAAATAAAATAAACTTTGATGCCCACTTCACTTGCTTGCTTCGCGAGATATATTCTTGTCAACTTTTCCATGGCTAGATATCATAATGAAAGCATGGTCAGATGATAATAAGAGTAATATTTTTTAATAATCTTTCTAGAAGGTTTCTTCAACAATCAACAGCAACTTGGTGGGCGACGAGCCCACTTTTGACTGTCCTCCATTTCTTTTAAAGCCCGTTTCTCATTTCGTTATAAAACGTTTTTGAAACATTTAAAAAATAATATATCAAATACTTTTAAATTTATACAAAACTATTCCCCTCCCCTCCCATGTATATTTTATGTTACATGGGCATGTTTGGTATTGTGTTTCAAATGAATTTATATAAAAAAATATTTTAAATTAATTTTTTATATATATTTTTAGATCATTTTAATGTGCTGATGTCAGAAATATTTTTTTAAAAAACAAATATTGTTTTGATGCATTTTTAAATAAAAATCATTTTAAAAAATAATTTAAATCATACTCCCAAACATATAATATCCGTCACATGCGGGAATTTAAAAAAAAATATCTATATACAATATAATTTTATGTTTTCGAATCCTACTTACCAATCATGAGCATTTGAATAATAAATAATTTTTTTTTATATAAAAATCTTATTTTCATACCTGAAATTTATATCGAATTGATAAATTTATATGACACATTTCAATCCAACTACGTTCAATTCATGATAAACATAAACCTTGTCGACGTGGCTAAAATCATTTAAAAAAATGATATCCCTTTTATTCATTGTGTTTCAATTTGAAAATGATTTTATTACACTTAAATTTTATTTTATTTTCAAAAACTTTACCAAACAGTCCCTATAACCACTCCCGCTTTTCAAACTTACCATATGAGATCCAGGAATTGAGCCCCGCGATGCTACAGTATAGAGCTGAGATCTTTGTTATTTATTAGTTTATAAATAATCTCTGTATGTTAGCCTATTTTCATGACGAAAAACAAATTGCATGCAACCCTGCAATAATAATAATAAAAAAAACTAAATGGAAGATGATGATGATGAAGTAAATGTTTTATATGTTGTTTTTTAAAATATTTTTTATTTAAAAATATATTAAAAATATATTTTTTTATTTTTTAAAAATTATTTGTAACATTGACACATGAAAATGATATATAAACAATAAAAATATTTAATTTAAAATAAACAATAAAAAATTCTTTTTTTTCAAAAAACTCATTGAAAACATGATGAAGTGCATGTTTGCGAGTGTGATTAAAATTATATTTTTGAAGTGTTTTTTATTCATAAATATTCTTGATCTGTCATCTCGTAATGAATTTGATCGAGGAGCATAGTAATCATGGACAGTTGGGAAAAAAAAGGTGTTTATAGAAGAATTATCTGAGTCAATTTATCAGAAATTAAAAAAAAATGTAATTTATAGTTTAATTAAGTTTTTTCATCACTACTTTATTGACAAAAATATATTTAAATTAATGCATTTTTTATAATATTTTTTTATGGTTTTAATATATTGATATCGTAAATAGAAAAAAAATAATATTTTAATATATTTTTAATTAAAACAAATATTTAATATATTGCTTCACAATATTAAACTAATAATAAATTTAGAAGAAAAAGAAAGTCATTTCCCCATAAAACTTGAAAGAATCATTCATGCTTGCTTCTGAATATTCAGATGTTTAATTTCAAATTTAAATGATTTCAATGGGAAAAAAAAAAATAATATGTAAACTGCTTGAATTTTTGGCTTTGTTAACTGGTTTTTTAAAGGGTGTTTAGAGTTTAGACTAATATATTTTTATTTATAAATAATATAAAGGAATCTAAATAATAATTAAAATTTAATGTCGCTGATATTCACTAAACAAAGTTTTTTAAAGACAGCTAATGTGCTTACTGCTTAATCATGGTACAAAATTTAGCCAAGCTTCATTAAAATTTAAATTATGCAGATCGGACAAAAATTATGTCTGGGTTGGATTATTTTTTTCCATGAATACCGTAAGATTTAATTTATTAATATATATTTACTTTTTATATCTATAATACTTTGTCATCCTATCATGTCATAGTTATAAATGTCTAGCTGGTTTGATCAGATCATTTTTTTTATTGTAAAGTCCAGGTTAGACTGAGCTTTATTTAAAATTAATTTGAAGTTAATCTAGTTAAAATTAGTCAATTAGACTAAATTAAGATAAAACCCAACCATGTCCATTTCAGGGGTTTTATTTTTTATTTTTTATTCAAAACATAGAGTTAATCTATTAAATTCATGTTCTGAGTTGGACCGTGACAAGCGAGATAAATATAAAATTTAATAATTTCAATTTCGCCGTTAAATAAAAATATAAAATATCTTGTTCTTATCTTTCAAGCTCCTAACATGAAATTAAATATCTATAGTCTCCGACAAGTTGGTAATACTAAAATGAAGGTCAAGTTCAATCATTTTCGACTATAAATCGCTCCTCCAATACAAAATATCTCCAGATACTTGACATTAAAAACAATTGGCTGCTTCGTGTCATTGTTACAGCTGTCGTGTTTCCCAGTAGTAAATTAATAGGGTGACGATTTTACAATTATTATTTATTTTTCACCTTGGAATAATCGATATTCAATAGCTTTGGGATAATGTCCCTTGTCTGGGTGTCCTGGCTGAATATTATTATATCAAATCTTAGACCTTATCTTCTATAGGGCATGGTCCAACCAAGAGAACGAGGAAAAAGCCTGAGAATAATCCATACCACCACCTAGTAGGATCCAATAGTAATAATTCGAAATGAAAAGTTTTTTTTTTTTTAATGTTTTCATGTTCGAGCTTTATAATTGGTAATATAATTATTATTGGAGAATTATATAGCCGTCAAATTCAAGATTCGTGAAATTAGTCGAAGTATGTGAAAGTTGATACGCACACTCCTATTAATAATAAAAAACAGAGAATACTATAACCGAGTTGTTTTTTAAAATATTTTGTTATTACTACATATATATATATATATATTATTAAAATGATTTCAATATATTATGATCAGGTTGAATAATATTATATCAAATCCCAGACCTTATCTTCAAGAGGAATTATCCAACCAAGAGAACAAAGAAAAAGGTTGAGAATAAACCGTGCCACATAGTAGTGATGCACCGATAAGAATTTAGGATTAAAAAGTTTATTTTTTTTTATCTTTTGACATTCAAACCTTGTAACTGCTAATATAAAGATCATTGGAGGTTTACATGATCATTAACTTTAAGATATATAAAATTAGTTGAAATACGTATAAACTGCCCCGACACTCACAGTAATAAGAAAAATGTGAGAATATTGTATTTGGGTTTTTTTTATTAAAAAATATATATTGTATTAAAATAATCTAAACATATATAATAAAAAATAAATTTTAAGTAGCTTACATTTGCATGATTTGGAGGAGGGCAATGATTTGGATGTGCTTGTTGAATCTTGATCCTACACAGGAGGCAATTAGGCGAAAGCTCAAACAATTGAAGCTGGCTATTTCCGTGGGGATATCGTCAGCATTGATGAAACAACTCTAGTTAAGACAAGGTTAAGGACACGTACATAGTGGTTTAGCCTTCAATTTCTCCAGTTTAATTTTATCACAACCAGTGTGGCTTGGACAGGTGGCTGAGTTAAGAATTAATTTTAAAAATCAGTATTATATTTTTAAACACACTGGTTGAGTTAAGAATTTACCAATATTACTGGCTGGCTAATTACATGGCTAATTGACCGAAACAAATAGTTATAAACCTCGGGAGTTAGTCCGAGGAAAGGTTTGACTCACAGGTACACGTGTTAGCTATTTTTAAAAAAAAAATTAAAATGATATTATTTTAATAAAATTCAAAAACATTTTGATGGATATATGATTTTATTTATTTTTAAACCCGGGTCAATTGTCAAGATCCGATCTTACCCCGCTTGGGGAATCCAAGTTTCACTATTATGGTTGAAACTTGAAAGTAAATGGCAAATGCATTATTTTTTAATATATTTTTTGAATTAAAAATAATTTTAGCCATATTTCAAAAGAGGAAAAGTTGAGAAGCATTGCAAAAATGTTTTTTGATAGAAAAAAATAATTTTGTTTGCTTTAAATAAGAGATTTTTTAGTGTTTTTATCAAAAATATTTTTTAAATAATAATAATAATAATAAATATTATTTTAAGTTTTTAACACTTTGAAAAATAACTGCAATTACACTCTCAAATCTCTCTCTCTCTCTCTTGAGTGTATTGACCACGTTTCATATCACACATTTGAAAGTTTTTGATTTTTTTTTAACATTTTTTTATATTACTCAATCATTTTGAAAAGATGCAGATATTTAAAAAATAAAAAATATATTATTTAAATATATTTTATAAAATAATAACAAAATTTCCATCTTAGGAAAAATAATCAAGTTAATTCTATACTTTTTCATGATCACCAACACGCGTTCGTTCCTTCCTTTTGGTGGATGTTTGTAGTTCTCTCATGTCAAATTCATGAAAAAATAAAAATAAAAATTGATTGTCAAGTATACTCTTCCCACCTCATCCTTACCTATTTCATATTTCCCTTGCGAAAACTCTTAAATCAAGTCGCACCACTCAAGAAACAACATGCTTCCTCAAACTTTTAATTTCCCAATTTTCAAATCATATATTAAAATTAAATTCTTTTGCCATCAAAATCTTTTAAACATCCACGAACAAATATACACGCTTATATTTTTATTTTTATTTTTATTTTTTACAGCTTGCATCAATTTAGTAGATTTTAAAAAATAATAATAAAAGTTCGCATCAATAAAATAAATATTTTATAAACCTAAAAATAAACATGTAAAATCGATTTAATATATTTTATATAAAAAAATTTAACGACACGTTAAGAATTTGAAACCCATAAAACTCATCTAACAACGGCATCGTGTAATTTCGAAGAAACTACCAATACATTCTCGTACTTACATAGCTGACCGTTTCCCAAAACCAGACACGCGGCAGCTTTAGCAGTTGCCCAGAAACTCTGGTATCTAAACGACTCCTTCTCACTTTCCCTTTTGCTGTCCACATCGCAAAATCCTGATCGTCAGATCAGAGTCTACGCCCCATTACTCCACCCTCTAGTTAACCCACCGCACTTCAACCATAGTTAATTTAACAGAACCAAACTTGAATCCCAGAACAAACCCCTCAAACACACATTATTTACACCCATACCCTCATCCCTCCTACCTATAAATAGAACCTTTTAACCAGCTCCTCAACGCCCCCCTTCGAAAAAATAGAAAAAGAAATTATCTTTCTTCTTCTTCCTTTCTCTCAACTAACAACAGATAAAACTGCGAGCTTCTATTCTTCAACAATGGCGGCAGCTTCTTCACAGTCGAGAAGATCAAGCGGTCCTGTTTTGCGCTCTCTATCACCCCGTGGAAGACTACAGACACGCAATAATTACAGCCCATCCTCGTCTTCTTCAGCAGCTTCTGCTTTTGCTTCCTCCACAAGTTCCAGTTTTTATTCTCCACCATCCACTTTTTTTCAGAATTCTCATCAACGATCAGAGTCTCCGAAACGAGTCAATCTTTACTCAGCATCTCCTCCTCTCTCGCCGTCATTTTGTTTCTCTATTGACCAACCCATCTCTCCTAATCGGTCAATATCCGTTTCGAAAAAGAATCATAGCCATCCGATATCGGCTCCGGAGAGGGGCTGCATGTGCTCGCCTACAACTCATCGAGGCTCTTTTCGGTGCAGTTTGCATAAAAACACTCCCAGCTCGACCAGTCAGGCGCCGTTCACTCCAAACCGCTTGAATATGCGGCGGTCTGCGATGACGAATTCGCTAGTTAGAATCGGTGGCGTTGAAGGCGAGTGGGTGAAGAGAGCGTTGACGGCTTTGATCAGGCCTTCATCGCATCAGCAACGGAGGAGAGGCGCCTTCCAGTCGCGGACCAGTCGGTTATCAATCACGTCAAACGCCGATGATGAAATTTGTTGACATCACAGTTTCAGTTACAGGTTGGTGTTCTTGGTGTCTTTCTTTTATTTGCGGCCAAGGTGCGCGTAGCTGAGTCAACTCGCTCTGGACGGAGTCGGATCTGCGGAAGGTGGACTCATGAGATCGACAACGATGACCGACTTAGAGACCGAGTGAGCTCGAGAGAGTTAGGATTATTGCTAGACTTTTCATTGTACATATCATTCTTTTCATTGTACATATCAATTGCTATGGAAGGAGATTTTGGGACTTGAATTCCTAAACAACAAATTAAAAATAAGATTAAAATTAAGGGATAAAATTTAATTACTTAATCCTTATGATAAAGGACATAATCAATTTGATTCCAAAATTTCCCAAAGACTGATTCCAGATGCGTTTATGGTGATTGCAGCGTTATGCTTGCCGTCAACCACCGTACCATTACTCGGCGCCCGTTTCGTGTGCCGTTATCGTTCATCAGTTCGTCGTGTTTGGTGCGAGGTACTCTCTTTCTGTTTCCTTTTCGGTTATTTATTTTTATTTGTTATTAATTCTGTTTTTATTATTTGGTGCAGGAACCGTCGCGTTTTGGTTGGGATTTGGAATCCAAATTTTGCGAACCGTTTTGGAGATTCCAATGATAATTAAGCAAATATAAACATCTGATGGATCTAATATTAAATTAATTAATTATGGCAATTTTCAAGGAGAATATATAATAAATATAAACAAATATAGTTGCGAGGAAGAATATCGGGTGGGGGGGGGAAGTATTTGGGCGGGAGAGGAATCGATAACTTGAGACAGCTGGCGCAATGTGTCTGGAGAATATTCTGTAAAATTTCAACGAATTTTAAATTTAGAAATACACTAGTTTGACTTCAGATTTTAAATCTAGAAATAAACTAATTTGAGAATTCCGAGGAGATAAGAAAAGAAAATCTGTTGATGCTGTCTAACAGAGATAATCGGATGGGTGGGGAAATCATCTTGAGCATGTTGAAGACATAAATAAGTTTTTTTTTTTAAATAAATTTACTCTAAGCATGACTGAATTAAATAAGTTATTTTTATTTTTATTAGATAATAAAAAAATTAGATAACTTAAAATAGGTTCGGTTTGGCTTGGTTTGATCACAGCCAAAGTGAGCCCAATTCAAGTTTGTTTTGATTTTGTGGTAAGACTAAGTCCTGTTTGGGAGGGCGGTTGCGGTTGTTTTTAAAAGTGTTTTTTATTTAGAAATACATTAAAATGATATATTTTTATTTTTTAAAAATTATTTTTGATATCAGCACATCAAAATGATTTAAAAACACACAAAAAATTCATTTATAATTAAAAAAAAATTGAGAAAACAACAGTACTATTTCAAAGAGGCTCTAATGGAAGGGGGAGACTAATCCCAAAAAAAAAGCTTGATTTGACTAGGTTCAAAGTTCAAACTAAACCCAGATGAGTCAAACTTTGACCAAGGTTAAACCAACCTTGAAATGTTCAAAACCACCTCACAGGCTTACCTCATGCTTGCACCACACTTCTTCCTCCTATGAACTTGTATCGTCGAAATAAAAATGTCAAATGTCAAAGACAAGAAATCTTCAAACTATCGACACTAATGTACTTAAAAGGAAGAACAAATAAAAGCTACAAGTCTATCTACAATTTTTATTTATTTATATATTTTTCATTATTTTTTTTCTAAAATAAGAATTTTGATTCTAACTCTAATCTTTTATTTTTATGAATTGATCTAATTCATCCACATTACTCGACAAAACCTTTTTATTTTATAAATTTGGCAGTGCTAGTTAACCGTCAAAAACATTAACCATGCATATCGATGGAGAAAAAAATTGAATGACTAAAATTGAAATAAATGGGTAAGTATGTCCATTGTTCAAAACTCAAGGGACCATATTATTTTTTTAAATTTAAAATAAAAATATTTAATTTTTTTCAAAAATATTTTTAAAAAATACCACCGTACCTTAACACCAAAATAGGGCCCGCAGACGGGTTTCTGATAACTGTGCTCCCAGCATCCCATTTGCACGGCGACCTAGCCAAGACAAAGCTGACACGTGTTGATGTCCTTTTCTTCACTCTCTCTCTGCCACCTCCAAGAAAGAAGCTTTATTAACTTTTGGCTCGTTGTACAGGTGTCAGGCTCAGCTTCGAAGTAACCAGAACTAAGGAAAACTATCTTCTTCCTTGTAAGAAATCCAAAGCCGAAAGATTCTATAATTTGTCGGAAAAATGGACTGAGGGGCCAGTAATGGTTGGACCAGAACCCACCTCTATTTCTTGACCACTAGTCTATGTTTGTCCTTATTTTAACAGACTTTTTAGCCTGTGACAACTTCCCAAAAACTGCCTTGGAAACATAGCATGTGAGTGGACCATGCTCAGAAAGCATATATCTTTTTCCCCATCATTTTGTAGTTTTAAACGAGCTGATTAGCCCGCTTCGCTGGGCATTTTTATCTATGTAGAAAATTAATTGATTTTATAAATGTTTTATTTTGTTATTTGAATATTTAATTAGTATAATTGAAATTAATAAAATCTGTTAAAAATGGTTTTTTTCAACCAAAATGTGATTGAATATTGTTATTGCTAAAAAACTTTTGATAAAATTTGTTAGAAAATTTGCTAAGAAGGTGAAATGACTTATCAGAAATTTGTTGTCACGAATACTCTGGTTAAAAAAACAAAACAACAAAAGAAACCCTGTTAAAAAAGAACAACTGAGTTGGACAGTAAAAAATCAAAAATACATGTGGAAAAAAGGTCACCGTTTCTTAAAAGAAAAAAACAAAGGGTCTAAAATATAAATTTAAATTCCAAGCCAAAGTTTTTTTTATAAGATATATTCATCATATTATTATATTAAATATCTTTAAGAATACCAATATTAATTTTATTTTTTAAGAAATTGTAGGTCATTTTTTCTCTCTCTATCTATCTCTTTTTAGGCGATAATATTAAATAAATATTAAACACATATACTTAGTCTCACATACTAAATAGTGTGATCGAAATGGGAAGTGATTTTTATAGTTTTTTAATTGTAGATAACCTATATAAATTTGAAGAAAAAAAAATATGAGTTGCCTGTTTTCCCCAGTAATATTAGATATGACACATTATAAATACAAATATTGCAAAATTTTAAAAAAAAAGAAATAGAATTTTTTTGCGTGCTATAATTATTTATTTGCCGTCTAAAAAGAACAATGTAATCGAAATAGAAAGTGCCTTGTATATTTTTTAATTGTAGATAATGTAGGCAAATTTGTTTACCTTTTGTTTTTTTTAGTTGTATTTTTTCCCGGGTAATATTAGATTTTAAATATTAAAAATTGAATTTGTTTTTTTTTTAAGAAATAAACTTGAACAAAAGAGCACAAACTTAAAATTCACAGCAAATTTTTATTTTATTTTATAAGATTTATTCATCATATTATTATATTAAATGTATTTAAGAATGCTGATATAAATTTTTTGCCTGCAAAAAAGCCGAGGTCATTTTTTTTTTGTCTTTATATATTTTTAGGCGATAATATGCAATAAATATTAAAACATATAATAATGACTTGTTTGCTTTTTTAAAGGAACAGTGTAATCGAGACAAAAGTGACTTGTATCATTTTTTAATTGTAGATAACCTAGGTAAATTTGTCTATTTTTTGTTCTTGAATTGTCTTTTATCCTCAGTAATATTATTTTTTTCCTGCAAAAAAGCCGAGGTCATTGTTTTTTTCTCTTTATATATTTTTAGGCGATAATATACAATAAATATTAAAACATATAATAATGACTTGTTTGCCGTTTTAAAGAAACAGTGTAATCGAGACAAAAAGTGACTTGTATCGTTTTTTAATTATAGATAACCTAGGTAAATTTTTTTATTTTTTGTTCTTGAATTGTATTTTATCCCCAGTAATATTAGATATAAAATGACTATTGTTATTATTGTAAAAACAATTAAAATTATCAAATTATCCCGAAAGAAAAAACACTTAAAAACATTAACAAAAGAGCAAGCAAGAAAAAGAATATATTATTATTATTATTATTATTATTATTATTATTATTATTATTATTATTATTATTATTATTATTATTATTATGTTAATGATGAATAAAGAATAGAAATAAATAGAAGAAAAAAAAATCATACTAACTTTAAAAAAAAAAAACATAATTATCAGGGGGAAAAATTCATCTAACTTGAAAATAATAACAATAAAACCAATAAAAAAATAAAAGAAAGAGCACATAAAAAATATAATAGATGATAAAACAAAACAAAAAATTATTAGCTGAAAAAATCATTTACTTTGAAAATTTCAAAAAAATATATGTTCTACGTTGCGGGCTAAGTAAACAATTTTTATAGGATTTGCTGGATGCAAATAAAAATATAAATTTTATTTATGCGCAATTTAATATAATAAAATAGCTTAACACCTCCTAGTATAACAATAGCAAAATAAAAGTTTGAAAATCTAAAATTATCAATGCACGGGTAAACTATCATTGATACCCTAGTTTTAAAAAATAATATGAATAAGAATAAAAAAAAAAAAAGGGAAAGCAACTTTGACAGACAAACATTTTCAAAATCAGTATTGTAGAAGCAAAAAACAAAAACATTGTAGTTTAAAAAAATAAGATTAATAAGAATAATAATAAAAAGAAAAAGTAATTTTAATTAAATTACGTAAAAAAAAAAAAGGAAAGCAATTTTTACAGACAGATATTTTCAAAATCAGTATTGTAAAAGGAAAAAACAAAAACATGGTAGTTTAAAAAAATAAGATTAATAAGAATAATAATAAAAAGAAAAAGGGAAAGCAACTGTCCCAATAGTTGCTTTCCCAAAAACAAAAAAACGTAATTAATAAGAATAATAATAAAAAGAAAAAGTAATTTTAATTAAATTACGTAAAAAAAATGTATTTCAGAAAAGAAAAAAAAAACAAATTGAAATATGCTGGCTGAGGGGTTTGAACCCTACGCCACAGGCAAAGATAATTTTTTTTTAAATTTTTATAAGATTTATTTCTTGTGTTATTATATTAAATGTATTTAAGAATACTGATATTAAATTTCTTTTGTAAAAAAATCGTAAATAATTTTTTTCTCTATATATACATTCTTAGACGATAATATTCAATAAATATTAGAACATATAATTAGTTTAACGTACTTTAATTTGACATAAATATACAAATATATATCATGAATTTGACATACTTTACATAATATATGTGATTTTAAGAACAAAATTTAAGCAAATCAAATTAAATAATTGAAAACATAACCTGAAATAAAAATAAATGGGACCGAAATGAAAGTAAAATCCATAATTAACTTGCATGGAAGGATAAAATTGAAATAAATCAAACTTTGGGACCGAAAATATTAAGGATTTATAATCAATTTGCATGGAAGGATGAAATTGAAATCAATCAAAACTTTGATACCAAATATATTTCACATTCCAGCCCAACGCGCAAAATTCAAAGTATGAGGACCGAATTGCAACTTCCATATATAATCAATTTGCATGCAAGGACGAAATTGAAAACAATCTAAACCTTGATAATGGAATCAAGGGCAAGAAAAACGAAATTACACGTATAGGGACTGAAATGAATTTTGACAAAAAACAGCTTAGCTGACGTCATCTGGCGCAGGCAGGAGAGAGAAATTGGGGGGGAAATTCAAACGTCCATTGACGCGTATCCGGCCACCATAGTGCCACACGCGCCGCCCCATGTGGAAGAGAACATGCCTGAAAATCATTACAGACGCCGATTGGGCATTTTAGGGCGTCGGATAAGGCCGCACGCGCCGCCTGAAATCCGCGTGAGCGCCCAGACGAACGGCGCGTTGCGCGACGCGCGAACAGTGACCCGCTTAAACAAATAATAAAATATTGGTTAATTACCGTGAAGCCCCTCGCTCAGTAGTCGTGATTTTGTCGTTTTGGAGGGGTGAAATCGTTAATGCACTGTTTCATGACAGAATAAAAAATTCAAAAACCGGCCGGACGAACCGGGCCGGACCGGACCGGCAGCGGTCAATTACCGCGGAGCCCCTTTCCCAATAGGCGTGATTTTGTCGTTTGCCGGGGACGTTTTCGTTAAATCCCTGTGCACAGCCGGAGAAAAAACCAAATGGGGTGCTTCACGGTTTATTTTTAAGCAGAACAAATGCTCATCTGTCACGGTGAAAGTGTGACAGGTGTCCAGGGAAAGGGGATGTGTAGATGGAATGGGGCGAAAAAAACAAAACAAAGAGGCAAACGTACTCCCGCGATGTATAACTTGCAAATGTCCAGTCCACAGTTGTTTTACTCACAGTCTACAGTAAGAACCGGAGCTGTTTTAGCTCTTTTGTTAATAATATCTTTATTTAAAAATATATATTTTAAAATTTTATTTTAGTATTAGTATATTAAAATAATTTAAAATAAAAAATTAGTTTTTTACAAAAGACATCTTTTTTTTAAAAAAAAACACATTAACCAACTTGTGTTGATGTTGCGGTTCAAAAATAATTGGCTAAAATTAAATTTTTTCCTTGAATAAGATGATGTTTTCTATGTTTTCTTAATATATCCAAATAAATAAATTCTGTAAGTAATGGCTTAAGGTTTTAAATCAAGAGGTTAAAAAAGATAATTATTAAAAGAACCTAAGTCGTTCACTGTAGGTGCAGACACAATTCACTGTGGACTTAAACAGTGTAATGACTATTTTACCCCTCAGTGCGTCTTAGCCCTTGCCTTTAGATCAGGGGTATTTTCACATTTTCCACATGCAATTGGCATTACAAGATTTTTTAAGGGTATTTTTGTAGTTTTTTTTGCGTATTTTTGCACAATTCAAATACGTTTTTACCCCTTCCTGCACGCACTGACCAACATCTAAACAAGGTGTAATATTGATTTTTTAAAAGATTTATGCACAGTGTAATAACGATAAAACCCTTCAATTAGACAAAAGCAACGAACACATGCTGAGGGTCTTCCAAACATTGCACAAAATTGAAAAATATGTTAATACATGTGTAGTCCCCAATACCATAAAAATCCAGAATTAACTTCAGGGGTGTTTGAGTAATTGACTCATTTTTATAATGTTTTCTCCCGGACACACTGTCAATGGACCGTACAGATGCGTCAACGCATTTCTTTATTGCATTCGATTCAGGTGGCGAGTACAGCTTCATAAGATGGCAGCGCGCTGGCAAGGTCGCTGGTACACTTCTTAATTACTGGAATTATATATATACTTTCCAAAATACATTACAGGGAAGACTTAGGGTAAAGGCAGCATCATTTTTATCCACTTTTATCTTCTCCTAGACAGCAGCCCATTAATTACAGCCCAGATAGAATTAAGCCCAAAACAATTAAACCCGGTGTCACCAAAGCCCATACCCAAATCAACTATCGGCCCACTCAAATATAAAAAACTAACAAAAAATCCTATAAAAATCACGAACGACAAATAGGCGGCTGAAATTTAAGAGAAACCATTTGACATCCGAAAGGCGTCGCGCGCATCCTCTCTCTCTATCTCTCTCTGATCACAACTCTCTCCACCATGCATACTTCCTTAACATCTCTCAAAAGATCACGACCGTCCCTCAACCTCCTCTACCTAATCCAACGGGTCCAATCCCGCCACCTTTCCACTCCATCGCAATCCAACACCCCTCTCCCTCTGATAACTACCTCCACGTCCAACAATGACACCCACACAAGCAAAATTCTTTCTAGATTGTTCGCTGGTCTCGCTGCAGGCACCACTTTTGGCTTACTGTACTGGTCGCTCGACGATCCCAAACCGATGCAGTTCTTCTCCTTCGCTGACTGGTCAACTGGGTCGAAGGTCAATGATCAGGGCTTGATTTCCTTTCTTCCCAAACTATCATTACCTATTTACAGCTCTAATTACATTTTTGGAGGTGATTTTTTTTATCTTCCATTAATAATTGATCTCTTAATTAAGGAGTTGTATTTTATTATTTGAATTGTTTAGACTGGTTGCTGTAGATGCGTTTAGGAGAAAGATTTTCTTTAATTACGAGAAGAGAATAAGATTATTGAGTCCTCCCGAAAAGGTAATTTCCCTAATTTAAAATTCTAAACTATGTGATTAATGTTTGATTAAGATTAGTTATTTTCAGAATTCGCGAAGAAACTGAAAATGACTGGTTTTTGTTGAAGGTTTTCGAGTACTTTGCGTCTTCAAGAACTCGAAATGGCGAGGCGCTTATGACAGCGGAAGATTTGATGCGGGCGGTTGTTCCTGTCTTCCCTCCATCTGAATCCCACCTTGTTAGAGATGGATATTTGAAAGGGGAAAGGAATCCCGGCGAGTTAAGATGCACGTCTTCGGATTTTTTCATGCTATTTGATATGAATAATGATGGCCGCATATCTTTCAAAGAGTGAGTTGCTGATGTTGTATGCTCTTTGCGGAGTTTTTCGCTGTAGAAAGAATTTTCAGCATAAACTATGCGTGTTTAGTTGGTGCATTTTGTGTTTCTTGTCGGTTGTTTGTGGAGTATGACTGATTTTTGTTTCTCTGCTACAGGTATATCTTTTTCGCTACGCTTCTCAGTATTCCGGAATCAAGTTTTTCTGTGGCTTTCAGAATGTTTGACGTTAATAATAATGGGTGTGTTTATTGGAAGCTTTGATTGATAGAGATATAGCTTTTGTTATGTTGCTGGTTTGTTTGTTGTATTCTGCGTTTATCTGCCTTTTGAAATGTGCTTTGTGTAGTTTGATAATCTGGATGCTTTTATGAGTTATGTGCATGCTGACCATGGAAAAAGGATTGTTCTGATGATTCTTTTCTTGACGTGTTTTGGGGTTATTGTATATAGTGAAATAGATAAGGCGGAGTTTAAAAAAGTGATGGCATTGATGCGAGCTCAGAACAGACAAGGGACTGTCCACAGAGATGGGTTTCGACCAGGGTTGAAAGTTCATGGTTCTGTGGAAAATGGAGGCTTGGTGGAGCTCTTCTTTGGAAAAGATGGAAAGGCACGCCTCCAACATGATAAATTTGTTCAGTTCATGAAAGATTTGAACGATGAGGTAAACCCTTACACTCATTTTTCTTCATACATGTAGCAGATTGAAGTTTGTTTTCATTAGATATATGGATCATGGTTCTGCTTTTGTTATTTCTGTAACAATGCAATGAATATTCTATGCAATTGTCTTGGCAGTATATTTTGATGCCCACAATAACAATTTTCAAGTTCCTTTATGTTGTGGCTTTCTTGAGTTTTGTCAAACCTGTGGAAAAGCATTAAGATCTCTTAAGTAATGGCTTTGATGCAACTTTATGGGACCAGGTGCAGAGAAATCAGAACGTAAATATTCCCCCTGTATGGCTGTAGCGATAATCTATGGCAGCCACTATTGTATTTGAATCGGTTTTAAGTACTCGAATCGTACTGCCTTTCAGTGTTTTGGCTATTAGTGTGCTAGTAATGGTCATCTCAGGGAGAGGGAAAATTTTATTTTGAGGAAGTTAAATGAGATTAAAAAAAAGGAAAAAGGACACAGGATTTCCTGCTTAGCATCCAAGTTCATTTGAATCTTTCAAGCTCTTTATTTACCGTAACTGCAGTGAATAGAGATCTTCAGTGAATGTGCTCCACCTTTTAGCATGGTTTAGGTGAAAAATTCCAAATGAGTGTTCACGTGAGGAAAGGAATGGGATGGGATGGGATGGGCAGGCTGGCTGTTTGAATTATGTATGTTAAAGCAAAATATGTTTCATGCTTTGAAAGGAATTTTAAATGGCGTGGTAATTTTCTTGCAGTCATGGTAATCTTGTCCACTTGTCAGGTTTGACTTGGTCAGCATGTAGTAGTCTCCTTTCCCCAACCCCTTCAGGCACAGTCAGTCTCAGCTACTGCGGGGATGGGGACAGGTTCAGGAAAGTTTGTTTTGTGTGGTATGGCCAACAATCAATCATGTCAGTAAAACAGGTTGATTTTATGTTGCATCCACCCTTAAAGACTGTTATTGTTTTCTACAGATATTGAGATTGGAATTTGCACACTATGATTACAAATCAAGAGGAACCATATCTGCTAAAGATTTTGCCTTGTCCATGGTTGCTTCTGCTGACATGAGTCATTTAGGCAAGTTGCTTGATCGGGTTGATGAAATAAATGATCAGTCCAACCTTGGCGGCTTACGCATAACATTAGAGGAGTTTAAAAGTTTTGCAGAGTTGCGTAAAATGTTGCAGCCATTTTCTTTGGCCCTTTTAAGTTACGGCAAAGTAAATGGCCTGTTAACGAGGGAGGACTTCAAAAGGGCTGCATCACATGTAAGACACTTAACCTTGCTTAAATATACTTATTTGTTTTTCTCTCCTTGACTCTGAATGAGCAGCTATTACTTTAGGGTACTGCTGTGTTAAAAAACTTTGCATGTATGGTTATGTGGAGCAGCATACTGTTAGTAAAATGCGCAGTGCAGTGCAGTATAACAGCCTTTCAAGTAGGTTTCATTTGACAGAGTATAAAGCTTCTACTGCTTGATGAGTTGGAAAAAAAATTGGGTGGAGAGGAATTAATACAGTGGCAGAACTAGGAATTTATGTTGGGAGAACGGATGGATATGCTAATATGAAAAAAGCCATTCACATGCATACACAATGATTTGAAATTGCATATAAGGGGCTAACAACTTTTTGATTATATCTGTGGCTATTATTGTATAAAAACAACAATTAATTTGCATTAAACTTAATAGTTTTTCTGAACTTCATTAGTGGTGTGCCCCACCAACATCCCTTGGCACTGCCTCTGTATTTGTATCACCAAGATGGTTTCTACTTTCTAGTGAGAATTGGTGAGCCTTGAGCTACATGCCCATTGAAAAGTAGCCTTCCTTTCTCCTTTGTTGTTCTCAGTGTGGGCAGGGTCAATCCCATGTTGATTGGCTTGTTATCAATCAAAAAAAATTCTTACCATGGTGTAAATGATGATGCTTCTCTGCCTTCTGCGTGTTTTACATCTTTCAAATGTGTCCCCCCCCCCCCCAGATCATTTGAAGTTAATTTTCTTTACTACATGATATCTATTCAAATATCAGGTTTGTGGAGTTTCGCTCAGCGACAATGTGGTTGAAATCATTTTCCACTTGTTTGACTCAAATCGTGATGGAAGTCTCAGTGCAGATGAGTTCGTAAGAGCCTTACACAATAGGGAAAGGGACATTGCACAACCAGTGAAATCAGAACTCACTGGATTTTTGTCTTGCTGCTTTAACCGTGCAGCTAACAGCCCCATCGGACGGTTCATTTTCTAATCCACATTTGGTTTATGATCTCCGAGGAGGCAGCAAAATGATTTTTTATGCGTTGCAAAGTTGGCTAGAACTTCTTTTGGATTGATCTTACAGTTGAAGAACGTGTTTAGAATTCCAACAAGCTGGGGCCGTCAATATTCTTGCCAACATGTGCAAATTAGAAAGGAGTTTTGCTGAAGATTCAGAGATTCACTTCCCTATGTTTCCGCCCCAACCTTTCTGCAATATTCTCGTGCAATGCCCAGTCGCCATGAAAAAGTTGTACAGTTGTTCATATGTATGCATTGAAATCTAGTGAACATGAACTGGAAGGACGCTTGCATGTTTCCCATTCAATGGCGCTGGAGCGGTGTTGTGCCTACGAGAGTGTTACCATGACAGATGAAGGCTGTAGATCTTGAAAATGTAGAAACATTTTGTACGAAATTTTTTAAAGAGCTATATTTTCCCCTCAACTAAATTACCGTTCCAGTTCGTCTATTTCGTCAGAAATTACTTCTCGATTGGTTTTATCACGTTGAGAATGAATGTCATGCACACAGCATCTTTTGATTCTCAATATCGATAGTGCAATTTCAGCAAAGGAATTCAGGGAATTAATGTGGTCATTCGACCTGTAAAAAAATACTAAGCCATTCCAGGATTTTTGTTTGATTACTTCATAACCAATACAATGTCAGAAACTACTCTGATTCAGAGAGATAACAAAAAAAAACTGCCCTGTCATAATCTAAATCAACATCGAAACCCTTCAAAAATAAAATTCAAACGTGTCGAAATAAGGAATTGGCAGCGGGAGTCCCATCTGATCAGTCATACAAAATTCTTGAAACCATCGTCATCAGGTTGCTGGGAATTGCAGTCTCCGTCCATGGCTTAGTGTTGTTTAATATCCCCGAAGACAGAACCTGGTATGGTTTTAATTCCATAATCAAGAAACTCCATGGCCTCCAGGTATCCTGAATCCAAACTAGCAGGAAACACATTATCGCCATTTTCTTGTGATCTTGAATCTGATCCATATGCAGTTCTTGATGTAGCACAGCCATAATTAACTCTGTCAGAATCGGAATTGAAATCCAGGGACGGAATACAATCCCATATATAATCAATATCGACTTCGCCTGGAAAATCGATGCCATTATTACCAGGAGAACCATCACTAGTAGCCCATGAATCAGAATAATTAGCGCTGATAAATTCTACATTATTGGCAGAATTCTGACAGACCTTATCATCCAAGCTAGATGAAGAACCGTAATGGGGTTTAAACCCTAGAGCCAAATAGCCGTCAGATCTTGGCTCAATAATATTGCTTATGCCAAGATTTCCGTCACCAGTTGGGTTATTCATCTTCTTCTTGGCCTTACCCAGCAAACTTTCCAGGCTTTTTACAGCATCCTGCAACTCCTGAACCGAACCAGACATCTCAAACTCGTCAAGAAAATCCCAAGAAACCCCTCCAGCGTTTATCTTCTTGTTTTGCATGATCAGAGTTGTAACTTCACTCTCCAGTGCCTTGATATCTTCATGGAGAGAGTTACAGGCAGACTTGATCTCTTCTCCATGGCTCGCTCCGGCTGCTTCTGAGTCAGGAAAATCGTCGAGGAACTTGTTGAAGACCGCGTCGACTGAAGAGTGGCCAAAGGCATAAACTTTTTCTTTGGACCCAGTTGAGGACACCATTATGGCAATCCGAGCATCGCAAATCCTGCACAACTCAGCTGCTTTGTTGAAAAGACCTTGACGTCTTTTGGTGAGGGTAACAGACCTTTGCTCGGCTGTTTCCCGCCTCGCCATTGGAATTTTTCTTGTTCTCCCCATGGAAAACTTCAGAAGCAGCATCAATGGGTTCTTTTCAGCATTCTTGATTGTAATTATAAGGGGTGTATAAAAGGCAACGATAGATTCTCCTCTCGAGTATAGGACGTCTGGTGCCTTCTTGAGTCTTGACTGCCGACTTCGCCATTCTTGAAGTTAACAAGAGCCCTTTGACGTGTCTACTTTAATCCCGGCCGTTAAAATTAAATTTGACTCGGTGGACATTGAATTCAGGTTTTGGTTGACTCTAATTTGGGTAATGGACTTGCCAAATTCGGACCGTATGTGTATTTGTATAATGGGAGTAGACCGGGAAATATTGATTTATTTGTTTGAGGAGGTAGACCAAGAAAGATTATAACATGGAGACGGTTCGAGTCGATTATCAACAATTATTAGTGTTTTTCAAAGTTTTTAAATTACACTTTTGAAACGCAATTGGGTCTTGTTTGGTATTGTATTTTAAAAGTATTTTTGAAAAAAAAAATATTTATATTTTCATTTTAAATTATTATTTTTGTATTTTTAGATTATTTTCATGTTGATGTTAAAAATAATTTTTAAAAAATAAAATAAAATCATTATGATGCATTTCTAAATAAAAAACATTTTCAAAAACAGTCATTTTATTTGTTTAGAATGCTTTTCAAATTGCATTTCATTTTTTTTAAACAAATTAATTTTTTTTTTTTATGTTCAATAGTCTTAGTATTCCCATTCACTTTTAGTAGATGACACACTAGTACAAGTTTGATATTAAAGGTTTTCTTCTCCTGTGATTTTAGATTAAGCTATTTGGTTGTTGGTTATTGGGAATTTACATGATCGTTAACTTCAGGTCCCGTAACATTAATTGAGGTGCGTGTAAATTGATCCAGATACATACATTAATAGCATGGTTGTCAAAATCGCAAAGTTGACTCGCAAAATTTTACTCGTAAAATTTTGCGAGTCAACTCATCAAACCTTGTTAACTTGGATAGAAAAATCGATTTTGGTCAAATTCGATCAAAAAAGTGTAAAATTATACGGAATCATAAAATCGACCAATTAAAATCCATCCCTTCGGCGTTCAAAATCCATCCCTTCTGCATTATGTCAACTCATCAAGCCTCTACCCCCAGGCTAGCCCCCTTATTTTAAAATAAAAAAACAAAAAAATTAGTATTTTTTAAATGTTAATATAATAATATAATTGTTATGTATTTTTTATTTTTTTTAAATCATGTATAAACCTGAACTAATAAAATTTTATAGCCATAATTATATTATATTATATTCGAAAATATTTTACTTATGATTTTATGATTTTTCTACGTACATGATTTTAGTTGTGATTTTACGATTTTTGTATAGTAAATTTTAAGTACGATTTTACGATTCCGATTTCACGATACAAGTTCAGAAACAACTTTCGATTCGTGTCAAAATAGTGATTTTAACAACCATGATTAATAGTAATAAAAAATAATGTTCCCTTTCACTTTCTTTCATAAGCACTACACAAAAAAGGGTAAAACCCAACGAATCCTTGAATTTAGGGCAAAAATGAACTGGAAAGCAAAGAGTGCCAGCCTGTATAACAACACCGCAAACCCGCGTTGCCTTACATTATTCAGGTGGCGCGTTACTCCACTCCCCCAAATTGGAAAGTGTAGCGACCAACGCAGCATTTCTCTGAGTCACGTTGACTTTCTACTTCTCAGAGAATGAACACGAATTCCAAGGATTGAAGCCAAAAAAGGGGGAAACTATATTTTAAACCTTATAGGCTCAGAAAATAGTTTACTTTGGAACCTTTTTCTAAAATCTTCCAAAATACTCACTTATTTACACAGTAAGTTGCAATCTAATCCCTGATTTAGCTGTTAAATAGCCAATCAAACCTAATAAAAAATTACATACAAATTTACACATGAGATACTATTACAAGAAAATTAATAATAAAAAAAAGTGGGCTAGCTATTGCTTTATTGTTTTCCCCATTTAATGGATAGTGAACACATTTGAACATTTTAAAATATTAAAACAAAAAAACTGTATAATTAATACTTTTAATGAACTTGATGAGAGGTAATTTATTGTTAGTACGTGGTGGTTAATGTCATAATAATAAAATGATTTTGATTTTTCATCACATTTCACCAATTCAATGATTATTATACATTATGAAATATGTATATTAAAATTTTAAACTATGGATACCAAAGTGAAACATTTTCGAATGTTTTGGGTTGATATATAGTTAACCAGAAAAAACCAAGAACAAGAACAACCTGTAAGTAAATAAAGTGTCCGTCTTTTTTTAACATTTGTCTCTGGAACCAAAATCCTCTCCGCTAGTAAACAAACGTACATTGTCTGTCTAAAATTATTGCCACGTAAGGGTAGAAAGATTGTGTCTTTTTCTTCATTGCAGCTATTTTGAATGATAAAGTTTGTTTAAATTCTACTTTTTGCAGATTCTCTGGTTTTTGGCGTCTCACTTTATAGTTTGTGGGTTTTGATTAAAATTTCTTGAAAAAACGAGACCTATTACTAAAGCTTTGTTTTTTAAAGGTTTGAATCAAATTCCCATTTCCTCTTTCTCTTGGTTCTCTGTTTTTCCTTCTGTTTTGGTTGCTTTTTTTATGATTAGCAAAGTGGGCTTTGATAGAAAACCAAAATCAAAACCAAAGTTGACGCTAAAGCTTTGATTTTGAAAAGGGTTTTATTAGATTTCTATAAAGTTTATAACTTTATTGTTAAAATGGGAAAGCCAACTGGTAAAAAGAAGAATCCAGGAACGGAAACGCCGCCTGCATCACCGAGAACGACCGCTGACATGAGGCAAACCAAATCCTCAAAGGCCTTTGATGAAGACACGTCAATTTTCATCAACATGTCACAAGAACTCAAAGAAGAAGGCAACAGGCTCTTTCAAAGGAGGGACCATGAAGGTGCCATGTTGAAGTATGAAAAAGCCCTCAAGTTACTGCCAAGAAACCACATTGATGTGGCTTATCTACGCACCAACATGGCTGCTTGCTATATGCAAATGGGTCTCGGTGAGTATCCTCGAGCAATAAATGAATGTAATTTAGCTTTAGAAGCTGTGCCAAAATATAGTAAAGCTTTGTTGAAAAGAGCTAGGTGCTATGAGGCTTTGAATAGATTGGATTTGGCTTTCAGGGATGTTAGTAATGTTTTGAGCATGGAACCTAATAACATGATGGGGTTGGAGATTTCGGAGAGTGTCAAGAAGGTAATGAGTGAAAAGGGTATTACTTTCGATGAGAAATTAATAGTGATGGATAGTGCGGTGGAAACTGGGGTGGCACGTTTGCGTAAAGTGGTGAAAGAAAAGGTAAAGAAGAAGAAGATTAATGGTAAAGGAGAGGAGAACAATATTGCTGGTAAGGTAGAAGAGAAGAAGGTGGAGAATAAGGACAAGGTGGTTGTGCGGGACAACGTGAGTCCTGTTACCAAGGATAAAGAGGTACTTATGAAGACTATTGAGGAAGAAAAGGTGGTCACCGAAGATGTTAATGTGGAGAAAGTGATATCCAAGACTGTGAAGCTGGTGTTTGGCGAGGATATTAGATGGGCACAATTACCTGTGAATTGTAGCATTGGATTGCTGAGAGACATAGTTCGGGATAGGTTTCCTGGCTTGAAGGGTGTCTTAATGAAGTACAGGGATCCGGAGGGTGATTTGATTACAATTACTACTAACAATGAATTAAGGTTAGCTGAATCATCAAGTGGTTTGCAAGGGTCTCTTAGGTTCTATGTTGTTGAAGTCAGTCTCGATCAAGAACCAGCTTATGAGGGGTTGAAGAAGGAAGAGGAGGTGCATGAGGATGTAAAGAAAACGAGTGAAGGTGTAGAAGTTGAAAAAGGTCCAGCCGGTACTGATGATTGGATTGTTCAATTTGCACGATTGTTCAAAAACCATGTTGGGTTTGATTCTGATTCATACCTGGATCTTCATGAAGTAGGGATGAAGCTATACTCGGAGGCAATGGAGGATACTGTTACTAGTGAAGAAGCCCAGGAACTTTTCGATGTTGCTGCTGATAAGTTCCAAGAGATGACAGCTTTGGCTTTGTTCAATTGGGGAAATGTTCATGTCTCAAGGGCGAGGAAACGAATCTTCTTTTCAGAAGATTGTTCAAGGGAGTCTGTGCTTGCACAGGTCAAGAGAGCATATGACTGGGCCAAGAAAGAATATATGAGGGCTGGAATGAAATACCAAGAAGCTTTGAAAATCAAACCGGATTTCTATGAAGGCCTTCTTGCTCTTGGGCAACAGCAGTTTGAGCAAGCAAAACTTTGCTGGTACTTTGCTATTGGGAGGAAGATTGATTTGGAAAGTGGACCATCTGAGGAGGTCCTGGATCTGTATAACAAGGCTGAGGACAGCATGGAAAGGGGTATGCAAATGTGGGAAGAGATGGAAGAGCAGCGTTTAAATGGACTATCCAAATTCGACAAATATAAAGACCAGTTGCAGAAAATGGGTTTGGATGGCCTATTGAGAGATCCATCCCCTGAAGAAGCTGCAGAGCAAGCAGCAAACATGAGCTCACAGATATACCTCTTATGGGGTACCATGCTGTATGAGCGTTCTGTTGTGGAATACAAGCTAGAGCTACCAACTTGGGAAGAATGTTTAGAGGTTTCAGTGGAGAAGTTCGAACTTGCTGGAGCTTCTCCAACAGATATAGCTGTTATGATAAAGAACCATTGTTCAAACTCGACAGCACTCGAAGGTAAGCACAAATACCACACATCAATGCTTCTCTATGTGAGTACTTTATATTTGAACCATGGAGAGATTCAAAATGTATATTAATGCTAACATTCTTCAATTGTTGCAGGTTTGGGGTTCAAAATCGATGAGATTGTACAGGCATGGAATGAAATGTATGATGCAAAGAGGTGGGAGATTGGTGTTCCTTCCTTCAGGCTCGAGCCATTGTTTCGTCGAAGGGTTCCTAAACTTCACGATATGTTGGAGCAAGTTTGATCTTTCAATTGATAGTGAAAAGATGTATAAGGGCACGGAGCAAATGCTTCAATTTTCATTTCTTCATTTTGCAGAAGTTACTTCACCACAAGTCAAGATAGGTATGTCTTTTTCTGCTGCTCTACTTAAAGTGGAGAATTCCATCTTTACATGATCTTTTAATTGTTTTAGAAACTGGACTTCCTCGTTTTAACATGACTTAGTTTTAGGCTCAAACAATGGCATGCGAAACACAAACTTGTTACTTCTGTAGAGAATGATGAATTGGATAAGATACCTTTCAAGTTGTGAAATAGAATTATATTTAGTTCATGGAGAATCACACTTCTGTGGCCACGTGTTGAATTGGTGGAATTGATTGGGGCATTGATGGTGCAATGTCTACTGACAGGGTCTTACTATTTAATGCCATCCCTGATTTGTCGAGGTGCGTATAAGTTGGACAGGATATTCTAACTCTTTTCTTGATCTGCTTCGAAGATTTCTTGGTGTCACAAAAGGCTAGGGATTGAAACTTTTGTTAGTCCAGTGGAGGACCAGAAATGCATGCTTCTATTTATATGTTGGATTTCTATCTGGAACTTTTAACTTACACCTCTTCCGTCGTCAATTATTTACCGGCCGAGTCACCGGCTCTGTTACGCCTCAACGAATATGATACTGACAGGGCTTGCTCTTTGGTTCTCTGTGATTGCAGGTATTTTTTAGTCCTCGTATACTGTTACATTAAGCACATTGTTTGCTCTGGGGGCAAATGATGGACGTTTGTGCGCGTATTCTTGGCTCGGAATTCTTGGTTCGGAATGCGAGTCAAGTTTGGTGATTGGTTATGAAGCTGGTTATATAAGCCACTTTTGATTTTCTTTTCATACAGTGTAGTTGCTGTGATTCACAGCTGATTGATTTGTTCATTTCAAACAATAAAAACCATCTTGTTCTGTCATTTTTAGAGGCTCTTTGCCTGCTATGGATCTGTTAATCTGCACTCTTGCATTACAATTCATTCCTTTTGGCATGCAATAAAACAAGTCTTGGTATAAGTGGTGTTTTTGTCTTGCATCTTGAGTGCCTGTTTGGGAGGGAGTGATGTTTTTTTTTTTAAAAAAAAAAAATTATTTTTGACATCATCACATGAAAATATTTCATAAGCACTATTTTTTTTTAATTTAAAATGAAAAATAAAAGTACAAAATTATTAATTTTTTGTCTCTCAATCCTGCATATTTGCTGACACAATGTGAAGAAGATAGTTTGCAGGCTTGATATGAAGAGCCCTAGAGGCTCAGCTCTGTTCTTTGCCCTTGAATATTCTTGAGAAACAAAGAAGGGCACAGGAGATTATCTGTTTGTTCAAAAATCCAAACAAAGGTTTCAAAAAATTGTGATAGGGTTCTTCTCTCTAAAATGATCCCTAACTAAACGAGTCTCTTAATTTTAGTGGTGTTTGTGATTTTATTTTTCATGAGTGATATTCATGGTTGTCAAAATCACGATTTTGACACGACATGGAAGGGGCTTCGAAAACTCGGATCGTAAGATCGTAAAATCGTACCTGAATTTTTCCGTACAAAAATCGTAAAATCACAGCTAAAATCGTGTAGGTAGAAAAATCGTAAAATCGTAAGTAAAATATTTTTGAATATAATATAATATAATTATGGTCATAAAACTTCATTAGTTAAGGTTCATGCATGATTTAAAATAATTGAAAAGTACATTACAAAACAATTATGTCCATAGAATTTCATTAGGTAAAAATTAACAAACTAAAAATAAATATTTTGTTGATGTGATATATAAATTACAATCAGTCTCATGACCGTTATTTTTCTCATTATTTTTAATATATTCATCAAAAACATTATTATTGAAAGGATTATCAGTACCAATACTGGTACCAACACCGATATTGCTAGTACTAGCTCCAACTCCAACAAATTATTTCGACATCAGGACATGAATGATTTAAAAACATCAAAAAAATTTAAATAGTGTATATGTGACTTTTTTGTTGATGTGTTCTCCAATGATAAAAATTATTTTGGAGAACCATTTTTTTATCTTATTTTAAATAAAGTTCAATTATTTTATATATAGTTTAATTATACAATTAATTATATAATTAATAGGCGTAAGTTATATAATTAAATAATTGCTTTTGAAAAACCCTCCAACAATAAAATTATTATTTTTAATTATATTTAAATTAAAAAATGAATTTAAATATAATTAAAAGACCCACAATATTTGAGATTTGAAATTTAAACTACTTATTTTATGTTTTTCAAGTACTTGTATATTTTTTTATGGTTGTTGTATTTGAAATTAATTAATGCTATTTATTATCTTAAATTAATAGGATTTTTTAAAATTATTTTTTATGCTAACTATTTTTTATGCTAATTATTATTATTATTATAAACCCCTAGATTATTATTATTATTATAAATTTATAACCCCCCGTAATATACCTACTTGTTTTTTATTATTATTATTATCATAAGATTTTGCGAGTCAACTCGCGTTTTTGATAACATTAGTTTGGTCTACAATTAAGGTCAACTGTTTCAAGGACCAAAACTATAATCTGACGAAAGAAAGAAAGGCGCTCCGCATTATTAACCTAATAATAATAATAATAATAATAATAATAATAATAATAATAATAATAATAATAATAATAATAATAATAAAACAGTTAAAACTAATTACAAGTGCTCCTCTGCACTCAAAAAAAGGGACATTATAAAACGAAGCTAAGAGCAAGTCCAATGGTAGAAGGCATTTTTAAGAGGCAAATGATAGAAATGGTTCTTTGAATAGTGTAGAAATGGCTCTTGAGCTGATGTGGTCTCCAATGGTAAGAGCCATTTTTAAAAGTCATTTTTAAGAGTTATTTTTTTTAAATTTATTTTAAATAAAATTTAATTATTTTGTATATAGTGTAATTATAGATTCATTATACAATTAATATGAGTAAGTTATATAATTAAATAATTGTTTTTGAAAAACCCGCCAACAATAAAAATATTATTTTTAATTATATTTAAATTAAAAAAATGAATTTAAATATAATTAAAAGACCCACAATATTTAATATTTAAAATTTAAGATACTCATATGTTTTTCAAGTAATTTGTATATTTTTTTATGGTTATTGTATTTAAAGTTAATTAATATTACTTACTATCTTTGAGTGTTAGAAAAACTTACAAAAACAAAATGAACACATTAACAAATAACCAATAAGTTCAAACATAATTAATTAAAAATACATTTCATTACAAATAATTCAATCAAATTAATTACAAATTAATACCTTTATTTTTTATGCTAATAATTATAATAATAATAATAATGATTATTATTATTATTAATGATAATAATTATTATAATTAATATAAAACCCACCCCCCACCCCGTTCCCCTTCATTTATCACTCTCAAAAACCCTAAACTTATCTTCCTTTTCTCTCCCTCTATTTTGCGCCGCTAGCAAGCCAAATCCATCCCTCACCCACATCATTTTTTCTCAGCAACCATTTGTCCGTCCGTTCGTCCAAAAATACTCTTCGTCCTTCCTTCCATTACTCCACTCTATCTTCCTTCAATTACTCAGTATTTTTTCTTCAAAATCACAATAAAAGAGGAAGAAGATGGCGATGCGGGAGCTTGTAACGGGAGGATCAACTGGTGCGGTGGGCAATGAGTTTGTTTTTACTCAGTATTTTTATGCTAATTTTCTATGTTTTTTCTTGTTCGGATTGGCTGGAAAATGTATTGTGTTTTTTCAATTGTTTCAGTTGTGAATTCATTGTGTTGTTGCGTGTTTCAATTTAGACAATGCAACGGTAAAAAAATTGGCAACGGTCGGATTTTGGGTATTGGCTCCCCGGCCAAAACCTGTGGGAATGCCTCCCGAAAATGGAAGAGGCATTTTGCCTCTTCATTTGGCTCTCCCCGTTGGAGTGACAAATTTAACAAAAAGAGCCATTTTTTTAAAAAAATTGCCTTTGCCTCCTCTGATGGCTCCTCCGTTGGACTTGCCCTAACTCTCTTTTTCATGCTTGTTTTTTCTGAACTTTATATAATCAAATTTCAAGTCCGCCTGTTCCTGCAGTTGGAGTCATCTCTTGAGAGGGAGAGGGAGAGGAGGGAGAGCGATAGTGCTGTGAAGGTAAGGATCTGCCGCAGAGAGGAAGAATGGTGAGCTAATATGTTCTACAGCTTGCACTTCTACTTCTCTGTCCCAGTTTCTCTCTTTTCTTGGTTTCTTTATCAAGATCTGTTTCTTAGATTCGGGGTTTTTCCTGTTTGTTTCTCCAAAGTTCAAATTTCTAGTCTTTGACAAGAAATAAAGACCCAATTTCTTCTTTCTATTTTTTTTTTTATAATTGTACCTTAAACTCGTAAAATCGGACCGATCCGATCTGATTTTACGATCCGGCCCGATTTTAAACGGGTTTGACCGAGTTTGACTAGTTTCGAGTTTTCTTCCCGAGTTAACCAGTTTTCTTGAGTTGACTCGTAAAATCGTACAATTTTGTGAGTCAACTCGCGTTTTTGATAACATTGGTTATATTGGTTTGGTGAAAAGTGAATCATAGCTGTTAAACTTAAAGTTGTCAATATTGTTTCAGTTGGTGTTTTGTTTTTTCAATTGAAATTGAATATTTCAGTTTTGGAGCGTTTCGGCAGATCGTGTATATATATATTAATTAAAAAAAAATTAGTTCAAATTCAAAAATAAAATTATTTTGAATAGTACAATTTAATCTAAAAAAGACACATTAAAATGATTTTTTTGAACAAAATTATGAACATGTATAATATTACGAGAATGTCATCATCAATCTCGCAAGGTCATTACATTCTCTGATTGCTCTGAAATTTTAACATAATATATATATATCAAGAGACTCCTTGTAAAATTTCATTTTAATCTAACGGTCAGATTAAGAGATATGATTGATATTATAAAATTATTAATTATTTAAAAACAAACACTATTTGGCCAAAACAGAACGGGCGGAACGAAACCGGTATGTTTCGGACGGTATTTTACCGAAAAATACGGAATGGGCCGGAATTGATACCGAGATAAAAACAACACTATTTTGTCTAGTTTATTTAACTAGTACGAAACATTTACGACCAAACACAACGAAATTTGATTTGACTATTTGACTCTGTTAATCTAATATCTAAGCTAGATCTACTTAAAAAATAATAATACGATAAAACTTCACTAATTATTCTAAATATTTGGGTTGACTTGCTGACATAAAAAGTTGCAATTGAATTTTTACGTGAGCTTATCCTTCAAGACTTTTTCCAGGTTAATTAAAGGGCAATTAAAATCGGATTTTAGAATCGTAAATATTTTAATTTAATTATATATTAATAATTCAGCTGATAAAATTAATTATATTAAAATCTCATAAAAAAATAATAATATTATAATCAATTAATAATCTAAAAAAAAAAAAATCAAGAAATAATAATAATGTATCTCAAAATCAAATTTTTTAATATAGGCCTATTATTAAATGATAATAAATATACAAGAGCCTCGTAAATTATTTTAAATGCGTTCAAGACAATATATAAATGTCTAATTTGATATATTTGACAATATTTATATAGTAATTTTGATCATTTAAAATAATATATTCATAAACTTTGTTTAATTTTATAATTTATTAAAAAAAAATGAAATAATAAAATTTTGAGAGTCAAAGTCTATTTTAACATCAATTAGCACGAAGAAAAAAGCACAGCGATGTCACTCGCACCCTTTTCTTTCTCCTTGCATTTTTTCGTTCCTCAAAGCATCCATTATTCTGGACCTTGTTTGTGATTTCTGTTCTCTTCAACTTTTTCGTGTTGTGATATGGAGGAAGAAAAGCAAAACAACGTTGAGGTATCAAGGGCAACCGCAGCAGCAGAAGAAGCACAGGGAAAAGGGTTGGTGGATGGGATAATGGAGGTTCAAAAAGTCACAGAGTCCTCTGGACCCCTTCAGCCGAAAAGTCTTAACGGACTAGCCTCTGCCTACAATTCTGCCTTTCGCCACCGACATGGATCTAAGGAGAAGGTATTCCCTTGTCTCGCCGGAAATAAGTGTAAAATAGTTTAGAGCTGAATTTCTGTGTTTTCTTTCCCTTTTTAATTTATGGCTGTAATATTCTATAATCATGCATATTTTAGACCCTTTTTTTTCTCTGGGTTGTGCATGCCATGCTGCTTTTCCGATCATGATGTTTGTAGTTGTTGTTCTGGTCTGCTGCAGTCGAAGCTGGAACAGGTGGTAATCAAGGTAGACTTGTATAGTTCGAAGGCTGGTTACCTGGCCTTGAAACTTGCGGCTGGAATTGCAGGTAAGCATAGCAGTAAAGAGGATTTGCATTTTCACTTGGAAATCATAAGTGGTTCTTTGACAAATGAGAAATAATTGGATGACTTGCTTAATAGCCAACCGGAGAAGCACCTGTAGTCTCTGTATTTGAGAATGCACTGACTATTCAAAAACCAGAAAAGAAAAAGGCCTTAAAATACAATCTAAATTGGGTTCCATGCTCTGTTGTTGCTGTTGATGATGATTCAGTCATGTTAGTTATACCGGCAATATGTTGAGTTTATTTTTGTGTGTGTGCACAATCGGGAAGTTCATCAAGTTATTTCACCTTGTTGATGGGTTTATTTTGGGGAAATCAATAGGTGTGGAAAGTGTGGAGCTAGGAGGGCCAGATAGGAACTTATTGGAAGTGATAGGAGATGAAGTCGATCCTGTACAACTTGTAACTTTGCTACGAAGGAGGGTTGGACATGCAGAGATAATAAGCAAGGGTCCTGTGAAGGAACCGATGAAAGATGCCATGGAAGATGAGCCCCTGCTGATCAAAAAAGAGGAAAATGGGCCAGTGTTTCAACCCCCAGTTCCATCATCCATTCCTCATCGTCTCCATCCTATCAGTGAGGTTGAATGCTAAAACTGGCTCCCTTGTACTCTTGCTCCGTTGTTTTATTCAAGATAGAGTAAATGAAGTAGAGTTTATGCATTTCAATGGCAATGTTCTCTAGTATGAAAACTTTGTTTGAGAGTTGGCGGCCAAGCTAGCGACAATGGTGTTCAAATCTAATGAAAGAAGAAAAGCAGGATTCATGTAAATTGAAATGTGCTTGCTTTAAATGCAACTTAATCTTGTAGAATTAAATTGTTCACTTATCATTAATCCTACCATGTTATATGCAATGGCACAGTCTGCAGTGGATATCGTTGAGACAAAGAAGCTGAATGGAGCAATGGAGATGGAAACTACGACAAAGACTCATAGTAATCTCAGTCTGGAAAACGCAGAGAGTTCATGTAAAACCGTAAGAACTACATCTCAGCTAATTTATAAATGAAAAACGGTGCTGCTGTAATTCTTTGAAGCTCTGTCAAATTTCTGTGGTGTAGAAAACAGCCGAGTGGACTCTACTAATCACCAGCTTGCTTCTAGAGGCTATATCTGCGATTTTTGATCAGTTGGGGTATGCATTAACTGGCATGGTGATGGCATTTGTAGCTTTGCTTCTTGTCGTTCTTGATCTCATTCACAAGGCTCGAGAGAAGGGAATTACATGTGATGGGAGGAGCCTGCTGCCCTGTTTTTATCAACATTCAAGCCATGATTTCCAGAATCGCAAGCCTTTTGGTAGTGTTGTTGAGTACTTTGGATTTGCCGGTGCTGTCTGGCAATGCTCTTACACAACAGTAGGGTATCACTATACTCGTCAGAAGTTGGATAATCCACTCAAAATCTGTCTTCTACCTTTCATTTTCGCTTTGTGTGTGCTAATTTCTAAGCTAGTTAGGAGTAGCCAACATGAGAGGTAATTTGTATGTGGCAGATTAGAATATCATTTAATTGCACTAGGGCATGCATGCATGCTCTAGATGAGGTTAATGTAAACGAAATTCAAATTATTCACATTGTAAGCTGAAGAGAATAGAGTTAAAAGAAAAAGATACAATTTTTGGATCCTGTTGTCAGGAAATGTCAACAGTGCCAAAGGGAGTACCCTTGCCCTCTCTTGATAGTTGAAGATCAATGTAGGGGATCATTCTCAATAATTTGATTTTTTTTTATTTTAAATTAAAATTTTTGATATTTTTAAATCGTTTTGATGTGCTGATGTTAAAAATATTTTTTAATAAATAAATAAAAAATATTATTTTAATGTAATTCTAAAAAAAAAACTTTAAAAAATAACATCCTTAAAGTAGTGGGTCAAGAACCACAATTTATTTGATTTACATTACTTTTAAAAAGTATTTTTTACTTAAGACTATATTAAATTTTTTTTTTTATATTTGAATATTAACACATCATAATAAAAAATAAATATATATAAGAAATCATTAAAATCTAAATATCAATTCCCTTGGAAGTCTTGTTGACTAGTTGCTATCTGGCAATGTTCTTGCCCAGCAACACAATATACATATAATTAAGAGTATATATATAAACATGGATAAAAATTAGAACTATTTCAGAAATATAAAAACAAATAAAGAAATAAAAAAAATAAATAAAAGTATAAGGACCAAAATAAAAATAAATATATAATCAATTTCAGTGAAAAGATAAAATTAAAAAAATTAAAACTTTTATACCGAAAATATTAATTTAAGTTTTGGATGGAATGAATCATGATTTTTAATTTTTTTTTCACATTGGAATGTCCAAGTTATGAGTGCTTTCATCTTGGTTCTCATTTCTTTCCTCCCCGGGTCATATGGCCAGCCTTCCTCTGCGAGGAGGACTTCCTTGCGAAGTCTTGCGCGGCGGCGAGCACTGAAACGAGTAGCCGAGAGAGATTATGTTGTGAGGATGGAAATGATAGCAAGAAGATAATTGTTGGTGAGTTGGCCTTGCTTCATTGGTTCTCTGTGGATTACAGATTTTTTGCCCTAAATGTCTCTGTCTAACCTCTCTGGGTCATTCTTGTGCTTTGCCAACTTCTCTTTCCATGGATAGTAGATGGGAGGAACTTTCTCTGCAGCAACTTTCTCTGCTTTCATGGAAGATGCTGCCAAATACCATCAATCAAGTAGTAAGTATAGGGAGGAAGGGACCCTCATGCAGCGACTTTCTCTGCTTTCGTGGAAGATGCATCTCTTCATTACAAAACACCCTTCGTATCACTGTCAACCTCAGCAATGCTCTTTCACAACAGTAGGGTATCACTATACTCATCAGAAGCTGGTTAATCCAATCAAACTCTGTCTTCTGCCTTTCATTCTCGCTTTGTGTGTGCTAATTTCTAAGGTAGTCAAGAGTAGCCAGCATGAACGGTTGGGCTCAAACGAACATGAGGGGTAATCTGTTTTTAGCAGACTAGAATATCATTTGATTGCACCAGTGTATGCATGCTCTAGATGAGGTTAATGCAAACGGATTTCAAAATATATTTATTTTGAAAGAACATTAATTGATGACTTTTTTTCTTATGATTTTGATTATGCGAGTATCAGAAATAAAAAAATAATATGAAAAGAATTATTAGTTTTTTGTTCGCAATGTTTCTGTGTCGTGCCAGCAGTTACCAAGAGTATGGAAGTGGGCGCCGTGTGATTTTGGGCACACACCAGTGGTTTGAGCCTCAAGAAGTATAGTTGTCAATACCGTTCCGGTCACTGTTCTGGTTTTTCGATTAGAACGGAACGTTCCGGTTTCAGAGCGTTTCGGCGTGCCATTTCGGTGTCGTACTGTTCATATATAATTATATATATATATATATATATATATATATATGAAAAAAAAAATTAATTTAACAAGCATAATTAAAATTTGAATTCTTTTTTATTTAAAATATTTTGGTGTTTTAAAATTATTTTGATATATAGATGTCAAAAATAATTAAAAAAAAAAAATTTTGAACCTGGAACGGCACGCCCGGAACAGAACCGAGGCGTTCCGGCCGGAATTTCCAAAAAGGACCGGAATTAAAACCGAGACGAAAACGACGCCGTTTTGTCTCGGTTTTTTGAACGGAACGGAAAGGAATTAACAACTATGTGTGGAAGTGGTGGGTCATTGGCCACAATGCAGTGCTGCTGTTTAGAGTTGCTGAAATTATTTTTTAAAGTGTTTTTATTTAGAAATACATAAAAAAAATATTTTTTTATTATTTTAAAATAATTTTTGACATCAACATATCAAAATGATCTAAAAATACTAATTTTGTTTTAATTTAAAATAAAAAATAAAATTAAAATTCATTTAAAAAAAAAATACTTCTCAATCAAACTCTCAAAAATCCTGTAGTCAGTGACAAATCTAGACTTTAATGTTTTTACAGCATGAAAAGAACACACAATGTTCTTGCCCAGCAACACAGTATACCTACAATAATCCAATCACAGTGTGTCTTCTACCTTTTATTTTCACATTGTGTGTGGTCATTGCTTACAACTGCATTTTTTCATTGAGATCTCAAGATATTTTTTTGTTAATTTTTTTAAGTACTTATATTTGATCATATCAACTAATTACAAGAGTTTAAACTTACAGGGTGTTTGAGATAATAATAAAAAAATATTTTTCACTTGGAAATAAATTAAAATAATAAAAAATACTAAAAAAAATAATTTTTTTTAAAAACACGGTTTGACAACGCTATCAAACACCTTTTATCCCATATAAGGTTTAAGATCATAAGCTTTTCATGTCAACTTGGATCTTGGTTGTGAACATGATTGACTATGGGGTGTTTGAGATTACGATTGGAAAGTGTTTTTGAAAAAAAATTAAAAAATATATTTTTTTATTTAAAATTTTAAAAAATATTTAAAAAAAAAAATCATTTTAATATATTTTTGAATGAAAAATACTTTCAAAAATAATTCCAACCACGCTCTTAAAAAGTCACTGCATGTTTTCAAAAAATCTTTTATTTTTTCACTTGAAATTAGATGTTTTTTATTTTTATTTTATTTTAAAATGATGATATCATGATTTTTCAAAAACCAGAAAAGAAAAAGGCCTTAAAATACAGCCAGTCCAATCTAAATTGGGTTCCATGCTCTGTTGTTGCTGTTGATGATGATTCAGTCATGCTAGTTAAACCGGCAATATGTTGAGTTTTTTTTTGTGTGTGCACAATCGGGAAGTTCATCAAGTTATTTCATCTTGTTGATGGGTTTATTTTGGGGAAATCAATAGGTGTGGAAAGGGTGGAGCTAGGAGGGCCAGATAGGAACCTATTGGAAGTGATAGGAGAGGGAGTCAATGACGTAAATCTTTTAACTTTGCTACGAACGAAGGTTGCACATGCAGAGTTAATAAGCAAGGGTCCTGTGAAGGAAACGACGACAAACACTCATAGTAATCTCAGTCTGGAAAACGCAGAGAGTTCATGTAAAACCGTAAGAACTACATCTCAGCTAATTTATAAATGAAAAACGGTGCTGCTGTAATTCTTTGAAGCTCTGTCAAATTTCTGTGGTGTAGAAAACAGCCGAGTGGACTCTACTAATCACCAGCTTGTTTCTAGAGGCCATATCTGCGATTTTTGATCAGTTGGGGTATGCATTAACTGGCATGGTGATGGCATTTGTAGCTTTGTTTCTTTCCATTCTTGATCTCATTCACAAGGCTCGAGAGAAGGGAATTTCATGTGATGGGAGGAGCCTGCTGCCCTGTTTTTATTTTGAGGAAGAAGAGACAACGTGACATCAGACTTTTTATTTTGAGGAAGAAGAGACAATATTGCTGGTAAGGTAGAAGAGAAGAAGGTGGAGAATAAGGACAAGGTGGTTGTGAGGGACAACGTGAGTCCTGTTACCAAGGATAAAGAGGTACTTATGAAGACTATTGAGGAAGAAAAGGTGGTCACCGAAGATGTTAATGTGGAGAAAGTGATATCCAAGACTGTGAAGCTGGTGTTTGGCGAGGATATTAGATGGGCACAATTACCTGTGAATTGTAGCATTGGATTGCTGAGAGACATAGTTCGGGATAGGTTTCCTGGCTTGAAGGGTGTCTTAATGAAGTACAGGGACCCGGAGGGTGATTTGATTACAATTACTACTAACAATGAATCAAGGCTAGCTGAATCATCAAGTGGTTTGCAAGGGTCTCTTAGGTTCTATGTTGTTGAAGTCAGTCTCGATCAAGAACCAGCTTATGAGGGGTTGAAGAAGGAGGAGGAGGTGCATGAGGATGTAAAGAAAACGAGTGAAGGTGTAGAAGTTGAAAAAGGTCCAGCCGGTACTGATGATTGGATTGTTCAATTTGCACGATTGTTCAAAAACCATGTTGGGTTTGATTCTGATTCATACCTGGATCTTCATGAAGTAGGGATGAAGCTATACTCCGAGGCAATGGAGGATACTGTTACTAGTGAAGAAGCCCAGGAACTTTTCGATGTTGCTGCTGATAAGTTCCAAGAGATGACAGCTTTGGCTTTGTTCAACTGGGGAAATGTTCATGTGTCAAGGGCGAGGAAACGAATCTTCTTTTCAGAAGATAGTTCAAGGGAGTCTGTGCTTGCACAGGTCAAGAGAGCATATGACTGGGCCAAGAAAGAATATACGAGAGCTGGAATGAAATACCAAGAAGCTTTGAAAATCAAACCGGATTTCTATGAAGGCCTTCTTGCTCTTATGGGGTACCATGCTGTATGAGCGTTCTGTTGTGGAATATAAGCTAGAGCTACCAACTTGGGAAGAATGTTTAGAGGTTTCAGTGGAGAAGTTCGACCTTGCTGGAGCTTCTCCAACAGATATAGCTGTTATGATAAAGAACCATTCTTCAAACTCGACAGCTCTTGAAGGTAAGCACAAACACCACACATCAATGCTTCTCTATGTGAGTACTTTATATTTGAACCATGGAGAGATTCAAAATGTATATCAATGCTTACATTCTTCAATTGTTGCAGGTTTGGGGTTCAAAATTGATGAGATTGTACAGGCATGGAATGAAATGTATGATGCAAAGAGGTGGGAGATTGGTGTTCCTTCCTTCAGGCTCGAGCCATTGTTTCGTCAAAGGGTTCCTAAACTTCACGATATGTTGGAGCAAGTTTGATCTTTCAATTGATAGTGAAAAGATGTATAAGGGCACGGAGCAAATGCTTCAATTTTCATTTTCTTCATTTTGCAGAAGTTACTTCACCACAAGTCAAGATAGGTATGTCTTTTTCTGCTGCTCTACTTCTTAAAGTGGAGCATTCCATCTTTACATGATCTTTTAATTGTTTAGAAACTGGACTTCCTCGTTTTAACCTGACTTAGTTTTAGGCTCAAACAATGGCATGCGAAACACAAACTTGTTACTTCTGTAGAGAATGATGAATTGGATAAGATACCTTTCAAGTTGTGAAATAGAATTATATTTAGTTCATGGAGAATCACACTTCTGTGGCCACGTGTTGAATTGGTGGAATTGATTGGGGCATTGATGGTGCAATGTCTACTGACAGGGTCTTACTATTTAATGCCATCCCTGATTTGTCGAGGTGCGTATAAGTTGGACAGGATATTCTAACTCTTTTCTTGATCTGCTTCGAAGATTTCTTGGTGTCACAAAAGGCTAGGGATTGAAACTTTTGTTAGTCCAGTGGAGGACCAGAAATGCATTCTTCTGTTTATATGTTGGATTTCTATCTGGAACTTTTAACTTACACCTCTTCCGTCGTCAATTATTTACCGGCCGAGTCACCGGCTCTGTTACGCCTCAACGAATATGATACTGACAGGGCTTGCTCTTTGGTTCTCTGTGATTGCAGGTATTTTTTAGTCCTCCTATACTGTTACATTAAGCACATTGTTTGTTCTGGGGCAAATGATGGACGTTTGTGCATATTCTTGTGATAAACCTTCCAAGATTGATTTCAAAGATAACGTGATAATTGATGGCTTTCTTCGGGTGAAAGCGAAACCACAGATACAAGTAAAGTGTTTAATGTCTAGAATTTTTCCTGTCCTGTTTGTTTTGCTGTCAATCTATAAATAAGCCATAATTCAACAAACTTCCTAAAAGCTAGGGAATCACTTACAGAAGCAAATACTAATTCAAATAACAGAAGCAAATACTAATTCAAATAACAGAAGCAAATAACTGAAGCAAATAATCAAAAACAATAAACCGCTCATCGTGGGGTAAGTGTTGGCCATGAAGACGTGACCTCGTCCCCTTTGATTTCCCCCACGTCTTGATGCATGCAGCTCGCGGTCAATCATCATATCTGGGGTTCTTTTTACCACGTCGGAGTGACCTTCGCAGTAGTGGAAGTGCAGGTGGCAGTGAGGGTTTATCAATATCCCCCCTGGAAGCGGGACCTTGTCCCCAAGGTCCAATTGAGGAAATTGTTGTTGAAGGACTGTGGCCTCCTCCCATGTAGAGTCTTCTATTGGCAGACGTTGCCACTGAATCAGGTGTTCCAAAATGAACTTGTTCCCCTGTTTGACCCAGCGAGAGTTTAAGACTTGTTGTGGCTCCAATAAGAAGCCCCCATCTGCTGCGGTAGGTGGTAAATCCAGACAACTTGTATGAGGATCCCCAATGAATTTTTTAAGTAGTGACACATGAAACACTGGGTGGATACGGGACCCATCTGGAAGTTGCAACTTGTAAGCCACTTGGCCAATTCGTTGGATGATATGGTATGGTCCGAAATAACGACTGGCAAGTTTGTGGTATGCACGCCGGAACACAGTTTGTTGCCTATATGGGTGCAACCTTAAAAGCACCATATCACCAACTTGCAATTCCACTTCCCGTCTCTTCTTGTCAGCTACCTGTTTCATGCGATTGCGAGCAATTGCAAGGTTAGACTTCAGCTGAATCAACAATTCATCCCTGTTAGTTAATTGTCTGTCAACTTCCTGGACTGGTGACTGGCCGATCTGGTAGAGAGGAATGACAGGTGGAAGGCGACCATAAAGAGCCTGGAATGGCGTCATGCCTGTAGAGATATGATAAGTGGTGTTGTACCATAATTCCGCCCATGGAAGGTACTCAGTCCACTTCTTTGGCCATTGATGAACGAAGCACCGTAGATATTGCTCAAGGCAGCGATTGACAACCTCGGTTTGTCCATCGGTTTGGGGATGATAAGCGGAGCTAAGCTTGAGTTGAGTACCCGACATAGTGAAGAATTCCTGCCAAAATTTGCTAATAAACACAGGGTCACGGTCACTTATTACAGACTGGGGCATTCCATGTAGTTTGATAATTCCCTCAACAAAGTGTTCAGCCACTACCTTAGCTGTGAAAGGATGGGATAGGGACATAAAATGCGCAGATTTGCTCAATCTGTCAACAACCACGAAAATTGTATCTCTTCCGTGGGACCGCGGCAGTCCTTCAATGAAATCAAGTGTTATATCATCCCATACCTGGCATGGTATCGGTAAAGGTTGGAGAAGACCCGCTGGGGCAAGGGATTCAGTCTTTGTTCTCTGGCAGATTTCGCAGGAAGAGACATAGTCCTGGACATCTTTATACATAGAAGGCCAATAAAATTGCTGAGCTACCTTTTTATAGGTTCGCAAGACCCCAGAATGGCCAACCACCTTACTGTCATGAAATTCCACAAGAAGTTTTCTTCGCAGCCCTTGGTCACGCGGGACCACAATCCTTGTTTTATACATAACCAGCCCATCCCGTAACTTGTAATTAGAATCTGGCTGTGCTGTGACAGTATCCACCAATTGTTTGATGTAGGTGTCGGTTTGTGAAGCATTTTTCAAGTCCTCCCAAATGCTGATCTGCGGTGCAAACAAGTGATTTAGGACTGGACTAGCTGGCTTACGGGAGAGTGCATCTGCGGCAGAATTCTCTTTACCAGGCCGATATTGTATTTCATAATCGTAGCCTAGTAACTTGGACACCCATTGCTGCTGCTTCGGAGTAGTGATTCGTTGGTCTAGGAGATGTTTCAAACTCTTTTGGTCAGTTCGAATGATGAACTTTTTTCCCAGTAAGTAAGGCCGCTAGGTGCGAATTGCTTCAAGGATTGCTAGCATCTCTTTTGCATAAATTGACCAGGATTGCTTGGTGATGCCGAGTGCCTTACTCATATAGGCAATTGGCCTCCCATCTTGAGAAAGCACAGCCCCGATCCCTGTTCCTGACGCATCGGTTTCAATAATGAAAGATTGATTGAAGTTGGGCATCGTCAAGGTGGGTGTACTGGACATAGCTTGCTTGAGGGCCTGGAAAGCTTCCTCTGCGGCAGAGTCCCACAGGAATTGGCCCTTCTTCAATAAATTCGTTAGAGGTCTTGCAATGACCCCATACTGTTTGACGAACTTCCGATAGTAGCCCGTGAGCCCCAAAAATCCTCTCAATTCCGTGATGCTTGTGGGTTGAGGCCAAGCCACCATCGCATCTATTTTGCTCATATCCACTTTAACCCCATGCTGTGTAACTATATGACCAAGATACTCAAGTTCATGTTGGCCAAAAGCACACTTGGTTTCTTTAATAAAAAACCTGTGTTGCCGCAGCACTTCAAATGCCGTCTCCACATGTTTCAAATGTGTCTCCCATGTAGGACTATAAATTAAAATATCATCAAAGAAAACAAGTATGTATTTTCTAAGATATGGCCGAAAGATTGAATTCATGATGGCCTGGAAAGTGGAAGGTGCGTTGCATAGTCCAAAAGGCATGACTAAATATTCATAGTGCCCATTGTGTGTTCGGAAAGCTGTTTTAGGAATATCTGGAGAGTGAACCCGTACCTGATGATATCCTGCTCGGAGATCCAATTTTGTAAAATAAGTAGCGCCATGCAGTTCATCAAGCATATCATCTATGGTTGGGATCGGAAAACGATCCTTGATAGTTACCGAGTTGAGTGATCGGTAATCCGTGCAAAACCTCCAGCTTCCATCTTTCTTTTTAACCAGTAATACAGGAGACGAAAAAGGGCTAGTGCTTGGCCGTATGATACCTTGATTTAGCATTGCTTGCACCTGTTTTTCAATTTCAGCCTTCTGGAAGTAAGCATACCGGTATGGACGGACATTGACTGGCTCAATTCCTTCCTTCAAGGTGATGCAGTGATCCACTTCTCTTTGAGGAGGTAATTGTGTAGGTTCTGCGAAAATATCCTGGTATTGTGCCAACAATTTTTGCAGGGCTGGATTCATGTTCCCTTGTGGTTCTGTTTTCACAGAATAGGGACATATTGCAAAAAATGAAAGCCCTTGCCGAAATTCCTTTGACAGCTCCTTCACCGAAGCTTCTTGTATTGTTCCCATGTCTATTCCCTGTAATTGCTGTTGTGTATTGTTCCACATGAATCCCATTGTAAGCAGCTTCCAGTCACACACAACTGGTCCCAACGTTTCTAACCATTGGACACCCAGCACTAGATCAAGGCCTGCTATAGGTAGAGCATAAAGGTTGAGCATAAAAGGTATGCCTTGCAAGTGAACTGTTACCTGCTCAAACCTTCCTTGGCAATTTATCTTCTCTCCGTTGGCAACTCGTACTGGAAAGGGATCAATAGGAATTACCGACAATCTTAGCAATTGTGCCACACGGTCACTGATGAAGTTGTGGGTCGATCCACTGTCGATAAGAGCCACTACCTCCAATGACTCAACATGGGCTGTCACTCTCATTGTTTTTGGGGATGACCATCCGGTCAAGGCATACAATGAAATTTGAGGCTCCGGTTCTTCTATGGCAACACATTCTTCTGGCTTCTCCTCTGTCACCTCTTCGTAACTCAAGTTGTTGTTGTTGTCACCTGCTGCCTCCAATAACAGTAACTGAGGGCCTCGACATTTGTGGCCTGCTGCGAACTTGTCGTCACAGTTGAAACACAATCCCATGACACGTCTCCTTTGCATTTCCTCCCAAGATAGTCGTTTGACTGGGAAGGCTGGCTTTGCACTGGCAGTCACGGGAGCAATTGTTGGCTGGCGATTGAATTGAGTTGGTCGCACGAACCTTCTTTGTCGCACCAGCTGCTCATCCTTCATTCTCGCAAGATTAATGGCTTCTTTCAATGTTCGTGGCTTGAACATCCGAATTCCTTCAGCAATTTCGGATTTTAGCCCACCCATGAAGGTACCCACTAAGGCCTTTTGAGTCCATCCTTGGACTCTATTGCCCAGCTTCTCAAATTCTTGTTGATACTCCCGCAGTGTTTTATCTTGTCTGATATGGGACAAGGCCTCGTCGAAGTCTTCTCCATCCGTGGGCCCGAAACGAGCCCAAAGCTCCTCTTCAAACACTGCCCAAGTCACTGCTCGGTTCTCTTCTCGAAACGTATGGCTCATCCATCTCCACCACTGATTAGCTTCACCTTCTAAATGAAATGATGCTAGCATGACTTTCTGCGTTTCCGCGGTGGCTTGGAATTCGAAGAATTGGTCTACTCGCGCAAACCACTCTGTTGGGTCACCACCCTCAAATCTTGGAAACTCAAGTTTGGCTGTTTTAGAAGACACAACCAAACGAGGTGCTTCCTGATTCTCCCTCGCGGGACGGGGGTATGGGTCTGGTTCATGGATGTCAAAGTTTGCATTCGTCCTGGTGGTCAACAGCACTTCAGACAGGCGATTGATCGTGGTTTCCAGCTGAATGAGTTTGTCTGCCATTCCCATCTCCATTCTGTGCACACCCTCTTGCAATCCCCCAAGTCCGGCTTCTAAATTCTCAATACGTTCCTTGCTGGTAGTCATGATAATTAGCCCAGACCATGGCTCTGATACCAATGATAAACCTTCCAAGATTGATTTCAAAGATAACGTGATAATTGATGGCTTTCTTCGGGTGAAAGCGAAACCACAGATACAAGTAAAGTGTTTAATGTCTAGAATTTTTCCTGTCCTGTTTGTTTTGCTGTCAATCTATAAATAAGCCATAATTCAACAAACTTCCTAAAAGCTAGGGAATCACTTACAGAAGCAAATACTAATTCAAATAACAGAAGCAAATACTAATTCAAATAACAGAAGCAAATAACTGAAGCAAATAATCAAAAACAATAAACCGCTCATCGTGGGGTAAGTGTTGGCCATGAAGACGTGACCTCGTCCCCTTTGATTTCCCCCACGTCTTGATGCATGCAGCTCGCGGTCAATCATCATATCTGGGGTTCTTTTTACCACGTCGGAGTGACCTTCGCAGTAGTGGAAGTGCAGGTGGCAGTGAGGGTTTATCATCTTGGTTCGGAATGCGAGTCAAGTTTGGTGATTGGTTATGAAGCTGGTTATATAAGCCACTTTTGATTTTCTTTTCATACAGTGTAGTTGCTGTGATTCACAGCTGATTGATTTGTTCATTTCAAACAATAAAAACCATCTTGTTCTGTCATTTTTAGAGGCTCGTTGCCTGCTATGGATCTGTTAATCTGCACTCTTGCATTACAATTCATTCCTTTTGGCATGCAATAGAACAAGTCTTGGTATAAGTGGTGTTTTTGTCTTGCATCTTGAGTGCCTGTTTGGGAGTGTAGTTGAATTTGTTTTTGAAAGTGCTTTTCGTTCAGAAATGCATCGAAGTGATGTTTTTTTTTTTATAAAAAAAATCATTTTTGACATCATCACATGAAAATATCTAAAAACACTATTTTTTTAAATTTAAAATGAAAAATAAAAGTACAAAATTTTTAATTTTTTGTCTCTCAATCCTGCATATTTGCTGACACAATGTGAAGAAGATAGTTTGCAGGCTTGATATGAAGAGCCCTAGAGGCTCAGCTCTGTTCTTTGCCCTTGAATATTCCTGAGAAACAAAGAAGGGCACAGGAGATTATCTGTTTGTTCAAAAATCCAAACAAAATGGTTTCAAAAAATTGTGATAGGGTTCTTCTCTCTAAAATGATCCCTAACTAAATGAGTCTCTTAATTTTAGTAGTGTTTGTGATTTTATTTTTCATGAGTGATATTGGTTTGGTAAAAAGTGAATCATAGCTGTTAAACTCAAAGTTGTCAATACTGTTTCGGTTGTTGCTTTGTTTTTTCAATTGGAATTGAATGTTTCAGTTTTGGAGCGTTTCGGCAGACCGTTTCGGAGTTATACTGTTTATATATGTGTGTGTGTGTGTATATATATATATATATATATATATATATATATATATTAATTCAAAAAAAATTAGTTCAAATCCAAAAATAAAATTATTTTGAATAGTGCAATTTAATCTAAAAAAAACACCTTAAAATAATTTTTTTGAACAAAATTATGAATATGTATAATATTACGAGAATATCATTATCAATCTCACAAGGTCATTACATTCTCTGATTGCTCTGAAATTTTAATATAATATATAAATATGCCAAGAGACTCCTTGTAAAATTTTATCTTAATCTAAAGGTTGGATTAAAAAATATGATTGATATCTTATTTATTTAATTAGTACAAAATGTTTACGGCCGAAACAGAACGAAATTTGATGTAATTATTTGACTCTGTTACTCTAATATCTAAATAATAATACGATAAAACTTGACCAATCATTTTAAATATCTGGGTTGACTTGCTGATATAAGAAGTTGCAATTGAATTTTTACGTGGGCTTATCCTTCAAGACTTTTTCCAGGTTAATTAAAGGGCAATAAAAAAAGAAGAAAAAACAAGCATTGCCAGACGTCACCTATTACGTTTCCCCTCTCCTGGCGGACCCGCGTCTGAAAAGAGGAAGCCTACATTGTAAAATCGGATTTTAGAATCGTAAATATTTTGATTTAATTATAGATTAATAATTCAGCTAATAAAATTAATTGTATTAAAATCTCATAAAAAAATTAATAATATTATAATCAATTAATAATCTAAATAAATAAAAAATAAATAATATAAATCAAGAAATAATAAATCTCAAAATCAAATTTTCTAATATAGGCCAATTATGAAAAAAATTCATATATCTTATATGTTTTTATAAAATTTTAACTAAATCCAATATATAATTTAAAAAATATATTTGATATCACTAAATTATCAACAAATATTTTAATATATGTTAGAATCTTGAAATCATAAAATTTCAATTTGTCAAAGTCTATTTTACCATCAGTAGCACGAAGAAAAAAGCACAGCGGTGTCACTCGCTCCCTTTTTGTTTCCCTTTCTCCTTGCATTTTTTTGTTCCTCAAAGCATCCATTATTCTGGGCGTTGTTGTGATTTCTGTTTGCTTCAACTTTTTCGTGTTGTGATATGGAGGAAGCAAATCAAATCAACGTTGAGGTATCAATGGCAACAGCAGCAGCAGAAGAAGCACCGGGAAAAGGGTCGGTGGATGGGATAATGGAGGTTCAAGAAGTCACAGAGTCCTCAGGACCCCTTCAGCCGAAGAGTCTTAACGGACTAGCCTCTGCCTACAATTCTGCCTTTCGCCACCGACATGGATTTAAGGAGAAGGTATTCACTTGTCTCGCCGGAAATAAGTGGAAAATAGTTTAGAGCTGAATTTGTGTTTTCTTTCCCCTTTTAATTAATGGTTGTAATATTCTATAATCATGAATATTTTAGACCCTTTTTTTCTGGGTTTGTGCATGGCATGCTGCTTTTCCGATCATGATGTTTGTAGTTGTTGTTCTGGTCTGCTGCAGTCGAAGCTGGAACAGGTGGTGATCGAGGTAAACTTGGATAGTTCGAAGGCTGGTTACCTGGCCTCGAAACTAGCAGCTGAAATTGAAGGTAAGCATAGCAGTAAAGAAGATTTGTATTTTCACTTGGAAATCATAAGTGGTTCTTTGACAAATGAGAAATAATTGGATAACTTGCTTAATAGCCAACCGGAGAAGCACTTGTTGTCTCTGTATTTGAGAATGCACCAACTATTCAAAAACCAAAAAAGAAAAGGCCTTAACATACAGCCAATCCAATCTAAATTGGGTTCCATGCTCTGTTGTTGCTGTTGATGATATACAGGCAATATGTCGGGTTTTTGTTGTTGTTTTGGTTTGTGTTTTTGTGTGTGTGTACAATCAGGAAGTTCATCAAGTTATTTCATCTTGTTGATGGGTTTATTTTTGGGGAAATCAATAGGTGTGGAAAGTGTGGAGCTAGGAGGGCCAGATAGAAACCTATTGGAAGTGATAGGAGAGGGAGTCGATGCCGCACATCTTGTAACTTTGCTGCGAAAGAAGTTTGGAAATGCAAAGCTAATAAGCACGGGTCCTGTGAAGGAGCCGATGAAAGATATCAAGGAAGATGAGCCCGTGCTGATCAAAGAAGAGGAAAATGAGCCAGTGTTGCAACCCCCAGTCCCACCATCCATTCCTCATTGTCTCCATCCTATCAGTGAGGTTGAATGCTAAAACTGGCTCCCCTGTACTCTTGCTCCATTGTTTTATTCAAGATAGAGTAAATGAAGTAGAGTTTATGCATTTCAATGGCAATGTTCTCTAGTATGAAAACTTTGTTTGAGAGATGGCGGCCAAGCTAGTGACAATGGGTGTTCAAATCTAATGAAAGAAGAAAAGCAGGATTCACGTAAATCGAAATGTGCTTGCTTTAAATGCAAATTAAGCTTGTAGAATTAAATTTTTTCACTTATCACTAATCCTATGTTGTTATTTGCAATGGCACAGTCTGCAGTGGATACCGCTGAGACAACGAAGCTGAATGGAGCAATGGAGATGGAAACTAAGACAAACACTCATAGTAATCTCAGTCTAGAAAACACAGAGAGTTCATGTAAAACCGTAAGAACTACATCTTAGCCAATTTATAAATGAAAAACGGTGCTTCTGTGATTTTTTGAAGTTCTGTCAAATTTCTCTGGTGTAGAAAACAGCGGAGTGGACTCTACTAATCACCAGCTTGCTTCTGGAGGCTATTTCTGCGATTTTTGATCAGTTGGGGTATGCATTAACTAGCATGGTGATGGCATTTCTAGCTTTGCTTCTTTCCATTCTTGATCTCGTTCAAAAGGCTCGAGAGAAGGGAGTTTCATGTGATGGGAGGGGCCTGCTGCCCTGTTTTTATTGCCATGATTTCCAGAATCGCGAGCCTTTTGGTAGTGTTGTTGAGTACTTTGGATTTGCTGGTGCTGTCTGGCAATGCTCTTACACAACAGTAGGGTATCACTATACTCGCCAGAACTTGGATAATCCAATCAAAATCTGTCTTCTACCTTTCATTTTCGCTTTGTGTGTGCTAATTTCTAAGGTAGTTAAGAGTAGCCAACATGAACCGTTGGTTGGGCTTAAACCCACATGAGAGGTAATTTGTTTTTGGCAGATTAGAATATCATTTAATTGCACCAGTGCATGCATGCTCTAGATGAGGTTAATGTAAACGAAATTCAAATAGAGTTAAAGAAAAAGAGAGAATTTTTGGATCATGTTGTCAGGAGATGTCAACAGTGCCAAAGGGAGTAGTTGAAGATCAATGTGTTGGGGGGATCATTCTCATGCATATTTCTGGGGTGTTTGGGAAAGGTTTTTGAAAAAAAATGATTTTTTTTTTCACTTAAAATAATTTTTTTTGATGTTTTTAGATTATTTTGATGTGATGATGTCAAAAATAATTTAAAAAAAATATTATTTTGATGTATTTCTGAATAAAAAATACTTTAAAAAATAATATTAACCACACTCTCAAAGGCTTAATGTTGTTATGATGGTTTGCAAGAGTTCAATGGAACTGCATTACAAGGTTACAGGGTTTTAGAGGTGGTGTTGCTCGGATTGCACTAAATATGATCTAAGCTGAACATGATGAAACAACTCTCAAGACTCAAGACGGTGTTTGTTTGAGAATGTGATTAAAATTGATTTTGCATGTGCGTTTTATTTATAGATATATTAAAATAATATTTAAAAAAAATATTTTTGACATTATCAACACTAAAACATTTAATTTAAAATAAAAAATAAAAATAATATTTTTTATTTCAAAAATATTTTTGAAAAGTAATATGAAAATCAAGTCATCACTATTGATCTTTGCACTTATTTCTAAGCCATCACTATATATATATAATCATTCAAATCTAAATATCAAGTCCTTATGTTACTGTCTGGCAATGTTCTTGCCCAGCAACACGGTATATCTATGATAATCCAATCAAGGTGTGTCTTCTACCTTTTATTTTCAAGAGCTGACCACTTGAACCACAAGGTTCTTTAGGGGGGAGATACTTATGGCATCAAGAGGTCGTTTTCTGGAATTATTTTCATTGAGATCTCAAGCTATTTCTGTTTCTAATTACTTATATTTGATCATATCAACTAAATTACGAGTCAATTAATTCGAGTTATAATTTAGGGGGGGTGTTTCAGATAATAATAAAAAAATATTTTTCACTTGAAAATAAATTAAATTAATATATTTTTCTCCACTTATACATTTTTTTTGTTTTTTTATAACCGGGTTGTCCGGACCAGCTTACACGCACCACAACTAATCCTTAGACTCAATTTTTTTTATTGTTACATTTTTTTTTCTTTTTTTCCTACTTATACTTTTTTTTTCTTTTTCTATAACCGGGGTGTCCAGGCCAGCTCACGTGCACCACGACTGATCTCCGGACCCACGTTTGTTTTCTATTTTTTCGCACTTATATATTTTTTTATAACCGAGGTGTCCGGGCCAGCTTTCGCGCACCACGACTAATCTTCGGACCCACTTTTTTTTTAAAATGGTGTGGGAAAAACACGTTTGCTATAATGTTTTCCCGCTTATATATATATTTTTTGTTTTTTTATAATCGGGGTGTCCGGACCAGCTTACGCTTATCAAGACTAATGCTCGGATTCACTGAACACCTTGCAAACTCAATGGGAACAAGTCCCTTCCCCCTTATATATTTATACATTGCAGCTATTATATTTTAAAAAATATGCACATATTAGAAATTTGTTATCAGGGGGTTGCACAGTAAAATTCATTGTGCATTTAGACAGATAGTATGGATTGTAATAGTGAAATTACTATTTTATCTTTTGATGAATAGTGATTTTAGCCATGAGTCTAGGGGTATTTAAAATTTTTAGTGTTTCTGGGTACAATAAAATAACCACAATACCCTCTAATAAGACAAAAATCAACGGTTAAATCCAGAGCTATTAAGGATTTTGCACATGTTTTTATAATATACAAATACAAAATTACCTTCATATACATATATAAAAGAGAGTTTCACTCTCAATTTACACCATCAAAGCTGAATTGACTATGTTTTTTTTAACACAAACTGTATTTAATACAAATATAAATAAAAAAAATCTAAACTAAGAGTGTACGTGTATAGATATAATCAAAAAAATAAAAACTATCTTAGAATAAACAAAAAAAATCAAGAGATCGAAACTAAACCAAAAAAAAAAATCAAAATATAAAATAAGAAATTATATATATTAAAACTAGACAAAAAAAATTTAATCCTGATTGGCTTGTCTAAACTAGACCGAGTCAAAAATAATACGAGTCAAAAAACTGGTAGGTCAATTGCAACAAGAGAGACAGCTTCCTTTCACCGAGTAGCCACCGTGTGCCCTTTAAATGTCAATTTCGTTACAAAACGACTGCGTCTGTGCAACTTCTATTGTATTCCAGTAGTTAGTTAGTTAGTTAGCACTTGCATGGTTTGTATTTAAATTCCCTAACAAGACCTGCAGAAGGCAATTTTGCTTCAACTATTTCGATATGGAGGAAGCAAAGCAAATCAACGTTGAGGTATCAAGGGCAGCAGCAGCAGCAGAAGAAGAAGAAGCACAGGGAAAAGGGTTGGTGGATGGGATAATGGAGGTTCAAAAAGTTGAACTTTGTTAAATGAACCTAAGTAAATAGTTGTCATAGGAGTCTGTGCACTTCCGACACTTGGCATGTCGTCAATTGACGACATGTCCAAAAAAAAAGAAACTTGACGAAATAAAAAAAAATAAAACTGGACGACATAAAAAAAAAAGAAACTGGACGACATAAAAAAAAAAAAGAGACTGGACTGTTAAGGAACTATTTTATTTAAAAGTTTAAACTAATAGGTGAGGTTCTAGAATATAATTTATATTATTCTCTAACACCTTCTCTCAAGTGAAAGCCCTTTGGGCTTGAAACTTGCACAGACTCACATTACCTTGTGCTTGATTTTTTTTACCAAAAAGAATGGAGGTGGTGAGATTCGAACTCGTGACCACTAGGTCATCAAGGCTCTGATACCATGTTAAAGAACCATCTCACCTAAAAACTTAAACTAATAAGCGAGACTCCAGAATATAATTTATATTATTTTCTAACATGGAAGACATGTCCAAAAAACAAAACTATACTACATAAAAAAAGATCTCTAACATGGACGACATGTCCAAAAAAAAACGAAACTATACTACATAAAAAAAGAAGGAAAGGAGGAGGCATGCTTCCTATAAAATGCATGCATGCAAAAATCCATACAGAAACTATTTATTGATTAAATAGCAACAACGGCGACTCGCTCCCTTTGGTTTCCCTTTCTCCCTTTATCTTGTTTGTGATTCTGTTTGCTTCAACTTTTTCGTGCTGTGATATGGAGGAAGCAAAGCACATCAACGCTGAGGTAAGGGCAACAACAGCAGAAGAAGCACAGGGAAAAGGGTTGGTGGATGGGATAATGGAGGTTCAAGAGTCCTCAGGACCCCTTCAACCGAAGAGTCTTAACGGACTACCCTCTGCCTCTGCCTGCGCCTTTCGCCAGCGACAAGGATTTAAAGAGATGGTATTCTCTTGTCTCGCCGAAAATAAGTGGAAAATAGTTTAGAGCTAAACTTCTCTGTGTTTTCTTTCCCTTTTTAATTTATGGCTGTAATATTCTATGATCGTGCATATTTTAGACCTTTTTTTTCTGGGTTGTGCATGCCATGCTGCTTTTCCGATCATGATGTTTGTAGTTGTTGTTCTGATCTGCTGCAGTCGAAGCTGGAACAGGTGGTAATCGAGGTAAGCTTGGATAGTTCGACGGATGGTTACCTGGCCTCGAAACAGGCAGCTGAAATTGCAGGTAAGCAAAGCAGTAAAGAGGATTTGCATTTTCACTTGGAAATCATAAGTGGTTCTTTGACAAATGAGAAATAACTGGATGACTTGCTTAATAGCCAACCGGAGAAGCACTTGTAGTCTCTGTATTTGAGAATGCACCGACTATTCAAAAACCAAAAAAGAAAGAGCCTTAACATACAGCCAATCCAATCTAATTTGGGTTCCATGCTCTGTTGTTGCTGTCGATGACGATTCAGTCATTGTAGTTATACAGGCAATATGTTGAGTTTTTTTTTTTGTGTGTGTGAGTACAACCATGAAGTTCATCAGGTTATTTCATCTTGTTGATGGGTTTATTTTGGGGAAATCAATAGGCGTGGAAAGTGTGGAGCTAGGAGGGCCAGATAGGAACCTATTGGAAGTGATAGGAGATGGAGTCGATGACGTAAATCCTGTAACTTTGCTGCGAAAGAAGTTTGGAAAAGCAAAGCAAATAGGCACGGGTCCTGTGAAGGAGCCGATGAAAGATATCATGGAAGATGAGCCCGTGCTGATCAAAGAAGAGGAAAATGAACCAGAGTTGCAACCCCCAGTTTCAGCATCCAGTCCTCATCGTCTCCATCCTATCAGTGAGGTCTGGATCCCATGTACTCTTGCTCCATTGTTTTATTCAAGATAGAGTAAATGAAGTAGACACTACTAAAAGGGGGGTGTTTGCAACGGAAGCATCCGTTGCAAATAAGTAATGTGGCCGTTGCAAATTTGAATTTGCAACGGATTTTGCAACGGATTAATTCCGTTGCAAAACGGCTAATCCATTTGCCACTTTGCAACGGAAAATCCGTTGCTAAACAAAATTCCGTTGCAAACACCCCCTTTTTTAGTAGTGAGAGTTTATGCATTTCAATGGCAATGTTCTCTAGTATGAAAACTTTGTTTGAGAGTTGGCGGCCAAGCTAGTGACAATGGGTGTTCAAATCTAATGAAAGAAGCAAAGCAGGATTCACTTATCACTAATCCTTTTATGTTATTTGCAATGACACAGTCTACAGTGGATACCGCTGAGACAACGAAGCTGAAAGGAGCAATGGAGATGGAAACTAAGATGAACACTCATAGTAATCCCAGAATGGAAAACGCAGAGAGTTCATGTAAAACCGTAAGAACTACATCTTAGCCAATTTATAAATGAAAAACGGCCAAGCTTTGTTTCTTTCCATTCTTGATCTCATTCTCAAGGCTCGAGAGAGGGGGATTACATGTGATGGGAGGGGCCTGCTGCCCTGTTTTTATCGCCATTCAAGCCATGATTTCCAGAATCGCAAGCCTTTTGGTAGTGTTGTTGAGTACTTTGGATTCGCTGGTGCTGTCTGGCAATGCTCTTACACAACAGTAGGGTATCACTATACTCGTCAGAAGTTGGATAATCCAATCAAAATCTGTCTTCTACCTTTCATTTTCGCTTTGTGTGTGCTGATTTCTAAGCTAGTTAAGAGTAGCCAACATGAACCGTTGGTAGAACTTAAACCCACATGAGAGGTAATATGTTTTTGGCAGATTAGAATATCATTTGATTGCACTAGTGTATGCATGCTCTAGATGTGAGGTTATTTTAAATTAATTTTTTTGATATTTTTAAATTGTTTTAATATGCTTTGTTAAAAATATTTTTTAAAAAATAAAAAAATATAATTTTAAATAAAAAAAATACTTTAAAAAACAACTTGAATTCTGAAAAAATAAATATACTTATAGGAATAGGTTAAGGACCACGATGTATTAGATTTACAATACTTTTCAAAAGTATTTTTTACTTAAAACTATATTAAAATAAGTTTTTTCAAGATTTTTTAATATATATATATATATAAAAGAAATCTTTCAAATCTAAATATCAAGTCCTTCGGAAGTCATGTTGATTAGATGTTATTGTCTGTCAATGTTCTTGCCCAGCAACATAGTATATCTATTATAAAATAAACTAAACAAGATTAGTGTTTTATTGTAGCATGTGAATGAAAATATTATGGATTGTAATAGTATTTTTGGGTCGATTCAGTTTTTTCGTTTGGTTGGGTCACCAGTTTATTATTTTTTTTGTACCGTAAAATAATCATTTTATCCCTCGAAAAAAGATAAAAAAACAGCTCTGGCCGGGGGGTGCTGTGATAATTGCACATTCCATTGCATGGTGAAATAACCCCTTTACCCTCCAATAAGACAAGCCATGGCTTGCCTGTGGGAATGTTTCATAAATTTCACATTGTTTTTGAAAATGTCTAAATACTAATCTACTCCTCAATAAGACAAAAATAAAGAGTTGGCTGTAAGGGTGTTCTGGTAATTTACCATCTATTATTATTATTATTATTATTATTATTATTATTATTATTTTCTATCGAATACTGTGCATGCATGTGACACACACACTGACAGTATTCAGCCTCATGCCCACTTCGGGTGGCATATGTTGGCATCGTCTGGTGGCGGAAAATATTCATCCGGCATCTCACCCGATGTGCCGGCCGTGTACTCTTCCTCATGGTGTGGCGTGCCGCAGCACGCAATGACCAGATTCATGAGAGTGGTCAATTGAATGTTTTTTCCCCTTTTCTCTTTCCTGGACGCTAAACTACACAAAAGCCCCCGTGTTTATGATTGTTTCATTTCAGTCCCTGATTTTTTAATGGTGTTGTAAGGCCTTTATTTTTGTTATGTGAGTTTTAATTTGTTTCAATTGGATCTTTCGATTGAAATTGATTATATATTTATGTATCAATTTGGTACCCATTCTTTTAATTTCCGGATTGGTTTTAAATCCCTTAATAAATTCGATACAAAATTTTTGATTTTTTAAGTTTTATCTTTTGATTGAAATTGATAATATATTTGGTTTTCATTTCGACTCTTATATTTTTAATTTTTTTTATTTTAATTCCTTTATTTTTTTATATTTCTGAAATAGTCTCTATTTTTGTTCATGTTTATATATGTATGCTCTTAGCTTTGATTTTTATTTATTGAGGTGGTATTGTTTTTGAAAGATTTAGTTCTTAAATTTTAGTTTGTATTTGTGATCATTTGAAAATTGATATTTCTATTTTTTTTCTCTCTTTGTTCTTTCTTTTAGTTTTTTTATTAGTTTTTATTTTTATTTTCAAGTCAAATGATTTTTTCTCAGCTAATAATTTTTATTTTTGTTTTATCATTTATTTAATTTTTTTGTTTACTCTTTTGTTAAAGTTTTTAGTCTTTTTTAGTTTTTGATTTAATTTTTTTTATTATTAACACAATAATAATAATAATAATAATAATAATAATAATAATAATAATAATTTTAGTTTTGTTCTTGCTTACTTTTTCATTAATGTTGTTGAATTTTTTTTTTCCTCGGAGTAATTTAATAATTTATATTATTTTCTCTTTTGTTGAGGTAATATTGTTTTGAAAAATTGTGCTCTTAAATTTTAGTTTGTATTTATGATTATTTAAAAATTTATATATTTTATTTTTTTCGTTGTTCTTTCTTTTATTATTTTTATTTTTATTTTATTTTCACGTCAAATGATTTTTTTAGGCTTTTTTATTTTTTTATTTAATTTTGTTTTTTTATTATTAACGCAATAATAATAATAATAATAATAATAATAATAATAATAATAATTGTATTTTTATTTATTGCTTCCTCTTTTATTATTTATTTTTGAGTTTGAACAAAAAATATTATTTTAATATATTTCTGAACAAAAAATACTTTTAAAAACAATATCAAACACATTGCGTAACAGTAACTAAGTCTTAAAAGTGTTAAAAGCGCTAGTCTAAACTAGACCGAGTAAAAAAAAAAAACGATAAAACTTGACTAATCATTTTAAATATTTGGGTTTACTTGTGATATAAAAAGTTGTAATTGAATTTTTATGCGGATTGATCCTTCAAGACTTTCTTCCAGGTTAATTAAAGGGGAATAAAAAAAAGAAAAAGAAAAAAAAAACGAGCATTGCAAGACGGTGTCACCTGTTACGTTTTCAGATAAACATATTCGTATCATTATTCTAAAATACATTTAATATAATAATATAATGAATAATATGATAAAATAAAAAAATATTTTAGCTTTTATTTAAAAATTTTGCTCTTTTGCTTAAGTTTATTTCCTAAAAAAAATTTACAATATTTTTATGTATAATATTTTAGATCTAATATTACTGAAAAAAAAACAACTAAAAAAAACAGGTAGACTAATTTACCTAGGTTATCTGCAATTAAAAAAACTATACAAACCACTTCCCGTTTCGATAACACTATTCCTGTTAGGGAAAAACATTATTTCTAACATATTTTATCTAATACAATTTTACTAATTAAATATTAAAATAACTAATTATAGCACGTAAAAAATTTAAGTTTATTTCTTCAAAAAATTACAACAGTTTTTATTTATAGTATTTATTCATATATATATATATATGACCTATTTATTATTATTCTAAAATATTTTTAATATAAGAATATGAGCAATAAATTTTACAATCAGTTTCCGACATATAAAAAAAAAATCAATTCTAACAGTTTTTATCAAAAGAGTTTTAGCAGTAACAACATTCAATCGCTTTTTAGTAGAAAAAAACCTGTTTTTAACAGATTTTATCAACATAATTTTACTCATTAAATATTAAATTAGCAAAATATAACATGCATAAAATCAATCCATTTTTTTAAAAGATAAAAAAAGACTAGTGCATCACGCGGGATAGTCCACTCGTATATACTATTCTTGGTCTTCGTAGTAAGAAAAAAGCAAGACGGTGTCACTCGCTCCCTTTTTGTTTCCCTTTCTCCTTGCATTTTTTTGATCCTCAAAGCATCCATTATTCTAGGCCTTGTTGTGATTTCTGTTTGCTTCAACTTTTTCGTGTTGTGATATGGAGGATGCAGATCAAAACAACGATGACGTATCAGGGGCAACAACAGCAGAAGAAGAAGCACAACAACATGGATCTAAGGAGAAGGTATTCTCTCTTCTCGCCGGAAATAGTGGGAAATAGTTTAGAGCTCAACTTCTCTGTGTTTTCTTTCCCTTTTTAATTTATGGCTGTCATATTCTATAATGATCATGCATGTTTTAGACCCTTTTTTCTGGGTTTGAGCATGGCATGCTGCTTTTCCGATCATGATGTTTGTAGATGTTGTTCTGGTCTGCAGCAGTCGGAGCTGGAACAGGGGGGAAGCAAGGTAAGCATATATAGTTCGACGGGTGGTTACCTGGCCTTGGATCAGGCAGCTGAAAATGCAGGTAAGCAAAGCAGTAAAGAGGATTTGCATTTTCACTTGGAAATCATCGGTGGTTCTTTGACAAATGAGAAATAATTGGATAACTTGCTTAATAGCCAACCAGAGAAGTGTTGGAAATACAGCAGTAACAGAGGAGAGGATTGGAGGGTTTAGGGTTATATATAGACATTATAAAATGTCTTTTACAATATGCAAAGTACTTAATTAATATTGAGACTCTTCAATACTTACTCTAGATTCATAGTACTACTAGATTTATAGTATTTCTAGATTCATTGTATTTCTAGATTCATTGTATTTCTAATGTGGATAGTAATGCATTGTACTAAATTCAATACACTTAATCTTGATAAATAAGTTTAATAACTAACATTCACCCCTCTTAAACTTGTATCATCAATCTTCACGATTCCAAGCTTCTTCTGCAAATAACAAAAAACTTCAATCTTCAATGGCTTTGTAAAAATATCAGCAATTTGTTCATGAGTGTTGACATGAACTAACTCCACGTCGCCTTCTTTTATGTGCTCTCTAATAAAATGAAATCGAGTATCAATATGCTTTGAACGTTCATGATGCACTGGATTCTTTGCAAGAGCTATAGCAGACTTGTTATCAACGAAAATTCTTGTGGCTTCACTTTGTTTCTGTTGCAGATCTTCCATCAATTTCCTTAGCCATATTGCATGACAAACACATGATACAACAACAATGTATTCTGCTTCACATGTGGATAATGCAACAATAGATTGTTTCTTGGATGTCCATGTGAATGTTGTTTCTCCCATGAAAAATATGAATCCAGTAGTGCTTTTCCTATCTTCCAAGCTTCCTGCCCAATCACTGTCACTATAACCTGTGATTTTGAAATTCTGTGATGATGAATAGCATAATCCATAGTTTAATGTTCCTTTAATAAACCGAAGGATCCTCTTTGCTGCCTTCAAATGTGAACTCCTTGGTCTCTCAATGTATCTACTAACCAAACCAACTCCAAACAGAATGTCTGGTCTGGTACAAGTTAGATAACGCAAACACCCCACAATACTTTTGTAGTATGTAGGATTAACTAAATCTCCTTCTCCTTCTCCTTCTTTAGTTAACCTCGTTCCATACTCAACTGGATTGTCTGCTGGATCACAATCTTCCATAGCAAATTTCTTTAACACTTTTGTTGCATACTTGGCTTGAGAAATGAAAATTCCATTACTGCATTGTTTCACTTCTAATCCCAGAAAATATGCTAGAAGACCTAAGTCTGTCATCTCAAATTCCTTTACCATGGATTGCTTGAAATCTTGAATCATTGTAGGATCATCCCCTGTGAACAGAATATCATCCACGTATAAATAAACAAACATTATTCTACCATGCAAGTTTTTCTTCACATATAATGCATGTTTATACGGGCATTTTGTAAACCCTTTCTGAGAAAGATAGCTATCAATTCTTGAGTTTCATGCTCTTGGTGCTTGTTTAAGCCCGTAAAGAGCTTTCTTCAATTTGCACACTTTTCCTTCTTCTCCTTTCACTACAAAACCAGCTGGTTGCTCGACATATACTTCCTCTTCAAGATTGTCATTCAAGAATGCTGACTTTACATTCATCTGAAATATCTTCCATCTTTTCTGAGCTGCTAGTGAGATCATCAATCTTACTGTTTCTATTCGAGCTACTGGGGCAAAAACATCTTCATAATCCACTCCATATCGTTGCTTGTACCCCTTCGCTACTAATCTAGCTTTATGCTTTTCAATTTCTCCTTCTGCATTCTTCTTTGTTCATCTTCTCAAAATCTCCTCTCAAAGATTGTAACCGAACTCTTTTTGTTTTTTCAACTCCACTGTAAGTTTTGCTAAGCATTTCCCATACCTCTTTTGATGTCTTTGCTAGTGCCACCATCTCAAGGGTTGCTTCATCAAGCCCTTGATAGATCGTGAATAACGCCTTATTATCTTTCTTCCTTGATTCTCTCATCGCTTGTCTTTCTGCATTGCTCATCACTGCATCTTCTCTTGGTTCAGTGTAATCGTCTTCAACTAACTCCCATTACTCTTGTGATCTAAGTAGTGCCTTGTATTGAATACACCATAAATCATAGTTTTATTTGGTAAGACGGGGAATATGGAATTGAGAATTGTTGTTGTTGGAGGTCATGTCTACTCTCAAGCTTTGATACCAATTTTGTTGGAAATACAACGGTAACAGAGGAGAGGATTGGAGGGTTTAGGGTGCACACTCAAATTTTGGTAGAGTACAATACATTAAGAAATGGTACTCTCACATCTTTTCATTATGAAACTCATACAATATATATAGACATTATAAAATGTCTTTTACAATATACAAAGTACTTAATTAATATTGAGACTCTTCAATACTTACTCTAGATTCATAGTATTTCTAACGTGGATAGTAATGCATTGTACTAACTTCAAAACACTTAATCTTAGATAAATAAGTTTAATAACTAACAAGAAGCACCTGTAGTCTCTGTATTTGAGAATGCACCGACTATTCAAAAACCAAAAAAGAAAAGGCCTTAACATACAGCCAAGCCAATCTAAATTGGGTTGCATGCTCTGTTGTTGCTGTTGATGATGATTCAGTCATGCTAGTTATACAGGCACTATGTTGAGTTTTTTTTTGTGTGTGTACAATCGGGAAGTTCATCAAGTTATTTCATCTTGTTGATGGGTTTATTTTGGGGAAATCAATAGGTGTGGAAAGTGAGCAAGGAAGGCCAGATAGGAGCCTATTGGAAGTGATAGGAGATGGAGTCGGTGGCGTACGTCCTGCAAATTTTCAGCGCCAGAAGTTGGGATATGCAAAGCTAGGAAGCCAGCCGGAGGGGATGGATGATACCATGCAAGATGGGTCCGACCAGCAAAATGAGCAACTGTTGCCACCCCCAGGTTCACCATCCACTCATCGTGTCCGTCCTAGCAGCCAGGTTGAATGCTAAAACTGGCTCCCTTGTACTCTTGCTCCATTGTTTTATTCAATATAGAGTAAATGAAGTAGAGTTTATGCATTTCAATGGCAATGTTCTCTAGTATGAAAACTTTGTTTGAGAGTTGGCGGCCAAGCTAGTGACAATGGGTGTTCAAATCTAATGAAAGAAAAAAAGCAGGATTCACGGAAATTGAAATGTGCTTGCTTTAAATGCAAATTAAGCTTGTAGAATTATTATTTTTCACTTATCACTAATCCTATGTTGTTATTTGCAATGGCACAGTCTGCAAAGGTTACCGTTGGGACAATGGACACGGAATCTAGTACAAACACTCGTAGTAATCCCAGTCAGGGAAACGCAGCGAGTTCACGTAGAAGCGTAAGAACTACATCTTAGCTAATTTTTCAATGAAAAATGGTGCTTCTGTAATTTTTTGAAGCTCTGTCAAATTTCTCTGGTGTAGAAAACAGCTGAGTGGGCTTTACTAGTCACCAGCGTGGTTCTGGAGGCTATTTCTGCGATTTTTGAACAGCTGGGCTATCCATTAACTAGCATGGTGATGGCATTTGTAGCTTTGCTTCTTTCCATTCTTGATCTCATTCTCAAGGCTCGACAGAGGGGGATTACATGTGATTGGTGCTTTTATCGCCAATCAAGCCCTGATTCCCAGAATCGCAAGCCTCTTGCTAGTCTTGTCCATTACTTAGGATTAGCTGGTGCTCTCTGGCAATGCTCTTTCACAACAGTAGGGTATTACTATACTCATCAGAAGCTGGTTAATCCAATCAAACTCTGTCTTCTGCCTTTCATTCTCGCTTTGTGTGTGCTCATTTCTAAGGTAGTTAAGAGTAGCCAACATGAGATGTAATTTGTATGAAAGGGTAATCTGTTTTTAGCAGACTAGAATATCATTTGATTGCACCAGTGTATGCATGCTCTAGATGAGGTTAATGCAAACGGATTTCAAAATATATTTATTTTGAAAGAACATTAACTGATGACTTTTTTTCTTATTTTTTCTTATGATTTTGATTATGCGAGTATCAGAAATAAAAAAAATAATATGAAAAGAATTATTAGTTTTTTGTTCGCAATGTTTCTGTGTCGTGCCAGCAGTTACCGAGAGTATGGAGGTGGGCACCGTGTGATTTTGGGCACACACCAGTGGTTTGAGCCTCGATAAGCATAGTTGTCAATACTGTTCCGGTATTTTGATTGGAACGGAATGTTCCAGTTTCGAAGCGTTTCGGCGTGTCGTTTCTGTGTCGCACTGTTCATATATAATTAATTAATTATATATATATATATATATATATGAAAAAAATAAAATATTAATTTAACAAGCATAATTAAATTTGAATTCTTTTTTATTTAAAATATTTTGGTGTTTTTAAATTATTTTGATGTATAGATGTCAAAAATAATTATTTTTTTTTACAAAAAAGATTTTTAACCCGGAACGGCATGCCCGGAACAGAACCGAGGCGTTCCGGCCAGAATTTCTGAAAAGGACCGGAATTAAACCGAGACGAAAACGACGCCATTTTGTCTCGGTTTTTTGAATGGAACGGAACGGAATTAACAACTATGTGTGGAAGTGGTGAGTCATTGGCCACAATGCAGTGCTGCTGTTTAGAGTTGCTGAAATTATTTTTTAAAGTGTTTCTATTTAGAAATACATAAAAAAAATATTTTTTTATTATTTTAAAATAATTTTTGAAACCAGCATATCAAAATGATCTAAAAATACTAATTTTGTTTTAATTTAAAATAAAAAATAAAATAAAAATTCATTTTAAAAAAAAAATCCTTCTCAATCAAACTCTCAAAAATCCTGTAGTCAGTGACAAATCTAGACTTTAATGTTTTTACAGCATGAAAAGAACGCACAATGTTCTTGCCCAGCAACACAGTATACCTACAATAAACCAATCACAGTGTGTCTTCTACCTTTTATTTTCACATTGTGTGTGGTCATTGCTTACAACTGCATTTTTTTCATTGAGATCTCAAGATATTTTTTTGTTTATTTTTTTTAAGTGCTTATATTTGATCATATCAACTAATTACAAGAGCTTAAACTTACAGGTGTTTGAGATAATAATAAAAAATATTTTTCACTTGAAAATAAATTAAAATAATAAAAAAATTATAAAAAATTAATTTAAAATACTAAAAAAATTAATTTTTTTAAAAAACACAGTTTGACAACGCTATCAAACACCTTTTATCCCAAATAAATTTTAAGATCATAAGCTTTTCATGTCAACTTGGATCTTGGTTGTGAACATGATTGACTATGGGGTGTTTGGGATTACGATTGCAAAATGTTTTTGAAATTTTTTTTTAATTTTAAATTTAAAAAAATATTTTAAAAATAAAAAAATATCATTTTAATATATTTTTGAATGAAAAATACTTTTAAAAATAATCTTAACCACGTTTTCAAACAGTCACTGCATGTTTTCAAAAAATCTTTTATTTTTTCACTTGAAATTAGATGTTTTTTATTTTTATTTTATTTTAAAATGATGATATCATGATTTTTTTTTAAAAAAATAATTAAAATTATTTTTAATACAAATACAAGATAATCTTTAGCGAATCGTGTGGTGTGTTTATTAGGGCATCTCCAGCGGAGGAGGCATCCGGGAAGCAAAAGCAAAAAATTCAAATATTTTGCTCTTTTGAGTTACTTTTGTGTCTCCAGCGGCAGGAGCAAAACGAAGAGGCAAAATAGCTTCTTCAGAATCCGGGAGCTATTCCCACATATGAAAACCTGAGGCAAAAAAATATTACCGTTGAAATAGATCCGTTGGACATGCCACAATAAAAACCCAACAACAAAAATCAAGCCAGAACAAAATCAAGCCAGAACAAAGCAATACCCATCAACACTTTCAGCAATTGAACAACAATCAACACAGTAACCCACAGATTTAAAAAATTGAAATACAAAAAATTTTGCATCCAATACGAAGAAGAAAAGTTGGCGAGAAAATATCTTCATCAAAGTTCAAAATCCAACGAGCGGTTCCAGTCAAACCTTCTGCCCCAGAATCATCGGTTTGTTTTCTTAAACTTGATATATTTTTTGTCTGTACAATCTTCGGTTCGTATGCTAGAATTTTGACAGAGGGGTGGGAGCAGATAGAGGGCTAAAAGCTAAGAAAAAGACCACAAAAATAGAGCGGCAAGAAATGGTAAAATGGGTTTCTTTAAAAGAATATTTGCAATAGAGGGTAAAGATCTTTTGGCTTTGGTGTTGATGAGACAAGAGAAACGGTAGAGATCTTTTGGCTTTGATGAGCTGGTCGAGGTTGCAAATATGAGATGGTGATCTGGGAGATAGGGTTTGGGGAGATGGTGATCTGGGCGGCGGTTTCGTTTTTAATCCGAGAAGTGAGAATGAAAGAGTTAGGGAGATAGGGTTTCGGGTAGTATTTAGGAATATATAATAATAATATTTAGGAGGAAAAAAAAGTGTAATTAATAATAATATTTAGTAAAAAAATAATTATGAGAAATTGAAAATTTTTTAATTTTAAATTATTTTTTTTCATGTTAAATCTGAAAAAAATTAATAATTCTATTGTTGGAGGGTTTTTTAAACGTAATTATTTAATTATATAACTAACTCTTATTTATTGTATAATTAATTGCATAATTAAATTACATACAAAATAATTGCATTACATTAAAATAATAATATAAAAAAATGGCTCTCCAAAATGCCTCTTACCATTAAAGTTCACATCAACTCAAAAGCCATATATACACTATTCAAACATCCATTTTAAAGATTTGCCTCTCCAATATTGCTTCTCCCATTGGAGATGCTCTTACTATGTAAATGATAAAAACAATTGTTTTTTTTTTACATGAACTCAACGTGGCAGCATTTCAGGCATCAACTCCAAACAAGAACAATTCACCAAAATCCAGCGTATCCTCCCACCCTGCTCTGCCGTCGACTTCACTACCTGTACTTTATTCTCTTCCATTTCTCTCCCTTCGTTTTCAAACTATTTTTTTCTCATTAATTAAAAAGAAAAAAGAAATTAGGGTTTTCTTCAAAAATATGGAGAAAATCAGAAGACCGTCTCATGCCGGTTCATGGTACACCGACAACCGTATGTCCTCAGTCTCTCCCTTACATTTTTTTCAATCAATTGTATTATCTATACATGTATATATTAATTTTGTTGTTAATTTTAGCTAAAAAACTTGAAGAAGAACTTGAGGGATGGCTAAGTGCTACTGGATTAACGAAATCTCCTGATGTTCGCGGTGTTATTGCTCCGTATATTACTATTGATCCCTTAGTTTTGATCTTTTGATTGTTTCTTCTTTTTTATATATATAATTAATTTGTTTTTTCTTTTCTTTTCTTATTATTTTGGATGGAAAAATGGAAACTTTAGACATGCAGGCTACTCCTATTCAGGCCGTGCTGCTGCTTATGCTTTTGGAAATATTGACCCTACTAACATGTTAGTCGGAGAGTTTATTTTCTATCTGAGTTGTTTTTCGATTTTTTATTTAATTTTTGTTTATACACACACATCTATACAGGTAAGTTTTGTGATAATGTGGTGTGATTTTGTGGAAATGTGATACGGGGGTAGTGTTTATTTTTCCGGGTATCACATTTCGAGTAGAGTGATTCTGATGGGGAAAGTAATGATTTTTTGCTGGTGATAAGTGAGCATTTTCTGTTTTGGTTTTTTCAGTACACGGGTATTCCTTCTTGGTCCGTCGCACCATTACTACACACCAAAATGTGCTCTTTCAACAGCTACAGTTTACGAAACCCCGATAGGGGACTTACCTATTGATTTGGAAGGTACTGTACCTGCACGGTTTGGTTTTTTATTAAGTTGGAATGCAAGTTTTGAATCATCATTTAAATGGATTGGTTTGATTTAGCTTTCACTGTTGGTTTGATGCTCTGTTGGTTTGTGTGATTGAATGAATTATGTTCAAATTTGGATCCTTTTCAGTCATTGAGGAACTTAAAGCCACGGGAAAATTTGAGTTGATGGATCTTCAGGTTGATGAGGCTGAACATAGCATGGAAATGCACTTGCCGTATCTTGCTAAAATATTTGAAGGGTAATTTTGTATAGAGAATTTCGCTATGTTGGTGTTGTTCTTGGCTCAACTTTACTGATTTATTTTTGTGTTTTTGTTTATTTATCTGTCCATGCATTGCAGGCACCCAGTGAAAGTTGTACCTATCTTGGTTGGATCTCTTCATGCCAATAATGAGGCCATGTATGGCCGCTTATTGGCAAAATATGTTGATGATCCGACTAACTTCTTTTCTGTCTCTTCAGATTTTTGTCACTGGGGTTCTCGGTATGTTCCATTACAATGATGGTTTCATGGTACTTTTCTCCTAAATGTCTTTGAAAATAGAGTCTACGATTGGGATTATTCTTTAATTTGCATCCATCCCACACATACACTTGTACTATGGACAATACTGAGTAACATTTGTTGGAGGTCCCTTTTCTTTTTCCTCACAATCAAAAGTTGGAAAGTTGTGTTTCGTTTTTAAACAAACATTAGCAATGCTTTCCTCATAGCCTTGCAAGGTGTATTTTTCAATTTGCTTCTATTGTATGTCTGAGAATTTCTTTGAAGAACTTGATTGAATGTCAGATGCCTCTGAGCCTGCTTAATACATTACGTGAAGGAGTCTTCTATTCCTTAAGATGAATAGATCTATATTTTGTTTAGAGAAAAAAATTGTCACATGGTATTTGATGGTCATTGTATGTCATCCATTTTTGTATATCTTTAATTTCTGTAAAGCATGATATTCATCAATTTGTGCTGATTGTTTTCTCACGAGTCACAACCAGGCACAATATTTTGTGTAGTGGTTCTGTTGAAAGGCATTTGGTTTACCTCATGTATTTAACCACCTCGTCAACTAATCTGTATTTCCTTTTATTAGGTTCCAGTACACACACTATGACAAGAAATGTGGGCCCATACACAAGTCTATTGAGGCATTGGACAGGATGGGCATGGACATAATTGAAACAGGGAATGCAGATGCATTTAAACAATATTTGTCGGAGTATGATAACACTATCTGTGGGAGGCATCCAATCAGTGTTTTCTTGCATGTAAGTGCCCAAATCTATAAAAGTTACCGAAATGGCTTGATTTCAGCACCACAAGATGTTTGCAGTGTCTTTACAACCACTTCTCTTCCTTTATATACAAGGAATTTCTGCCAGCCATGTTCTACTTTTATTTGATTGAATAATTCATGACATTTGCTCTCACATCTACCACACCAATGAGAAATTTTGTTTTGAAACGCTGTTTAAAACTGCTGGATATATTATTTCATGACTTTTAGTTTCTATTTTGTCATTTTGTTTGACATCTATGATACTTTCAGATGTCGAGGAATTGCTCGACAAAGATAAAGATCAAGTTCCTCCGGTATGAACAGTCTACTCAATGCAAAACAATGAGAGACAGCAGTGTCAGCTATGCATCCGCGGCAGCGAAGGTGGATGCGTGAAGTTGGGATATCAAGCATTTCCAATTTACTTGTGTAGAAGCAATTGACTTGAATCTGGAATATTGAGTACTTCAAATTTACTCGTGTTTCCAATTACCAATTTAAACTTATTTGAATTGAATGTATTGTGTAAATTTGAACTCGCATTTGCAAGAACTGTTTATGGAGTGGAGTTAACAATGAGGCCTGATTCCCCTTTCCTTGTTTGTTGTTCCAGACTCCATTTCTAAATTTTAATGTCAACAGGTGAGTGCTTATGGTAATTCAATTGCTTTGGGGTGGCAGCAGCAGCAGGGATGTGCCGTCATTGTCGTGTACTGGAAAAGGCCAAGCAAGGTAGCATAGCTCTTGACCGAAATAGGCTAGGATAAGAATAGAAATCCGAGTAAGAAATGATAGTTGTGATGATAATTTCACCTGAACTTAACATGAACTGACTTGAATGGATAGGAAGTTTGTAGATTTAATCGGGTTCGGTTAGAACTTGAATGGATCGATTAAAACATAAGTAGGATGTAAGTATTTGAAACCTGATTAATACAGATATGGACGCTGTAGGTAGTCGAGCAATCTCTCCATGGCCATCAGGTTCTTTTGGCGAGAAGATAGTTGAAGGTCGGAGAATTGTTGGCTTTCAAGTCTCGTTAATTTTGGACTATATTTGATTTCATAAACATAGCATGGCTTTAGATGAGTTTATCTTGACGAATATGGCTGGAAAAAAGAAAACAGAAGATGGGAAGAGTTCTTTCCCTTTGCGTACAGTCATGCACGAGCACAACAATTAGAGGCAGTGTTTTTAATTTCGTACGTACCAGTTAAAAAAACAAAATAAAATAACACAGTTTTTATCTTGTTTAAAATTGTAGCCCGTTCCAAATATTCCACCTTAATTTCGATCAGAACGTTCCAGTTTTGTTCTGCCTGTTCTATTTTGACCAAATAATGTTTTTTTTTAAATAATAAATAAATTTACAATATCAATCATATTTTTTAATCCGGCCATTAGATTGAGATGAAATTTTAAGTCATTTCTTGACATGTTTATATATATGACATGTTTATATATATTATATTAAAATTTCATAATAATCAGAGAATGTAATGACTTTGCAAGATTGAAGATGACATTCTCATAATATTATATATGTTCATAATTGTGTTCAGAAAAATCATTTTATTATCTTTTTTATATTAAATTGCACAATTCCAAATAATTTTATTGTGTCAATTCTGTTTCGATTGGTATATATATATAAACAGTACAACTTCAAAACAACGCGCCGAAAGACTCCAAAACCGAAACATTCATTCCAATAGAAAATACAAAACTCCAACAAAACAGAATTGACAACAACTTCTGCCAGAGGAGGAGGAGAGGGTTTTGCAGAGGGAAGTTACGGCTGCAAGCAGTAGCTGATCACAGTTGTGCATACCATCATGCAGGAGCATGATTTGTCAGAACCACCAGGCATGGTTTCTGTGAACGGCTAGGATCAGTCACTGCATGTAGCCATTGCTCTCCTTGGCAAAGCTCTAAAAAACTAATGGAAATGCATTTTATTTTTACAGACAAAGGCATATCTTATTGGATGATACCATAAACGACTCTCTTAGGTATTCATTACATGAAGAAACAGAAATACAGAGACAGATGGCCTGCCAATGGCTCAATGTAGGCTTATTTAAAACACAGTTTTCATACGCTGAATTATCAATAATTAGCTTCGAGTTCAGCATCTATTTTACTTGCTGATCCATTTTCATTTGCTGTCAACATACTCCATTTACCAGCAGAAATCGGAGGCTCGAAGACTATAACACCACCATCTGTCAGTCCCACTGCGAATTGGTTTGGTTCCTGAGGATGTGCGGCAATGGCAGTCGGATACACTCCCAAACTACAGCCACAAAAAAAAAGCTCAAGATGGTGTTATTAGCTAATTACCGGATCAGATACTTGACAAAACTTGAAATGAACAGGAATAACATGAGAACAACTATAAATGTATGAGAGATTGGACAGCTCCTCTGTCTCTAATTTGTTTCAAGAGTGTGTTTTACCTTGAAGTGGGGAAAAGGTAGGCAGTTGGATTAATCTGACAATATAACTGAAAATCTGAGGCATCAAATATAGAGACAAGTCCATCCAGAAAGCTGGCAAACACCATCTGGCCATCGCACGAGAACGTTGCATGGGATATTTGTGTTGCAAAATCTCCTGGAACCCACTGTAAACAAAAAAATAAATTGCCAGGTGAGTCGAATTACTGGAATACACCTTGAGAGGGGGAGGGAGGGGGAGGGAGAGAGAGAGGGAGAGGGAGGGAGGAAGGGAGAGAACCTGCTTCACACATTCTAATTTTCTGGCTTCATAAATTGCCAGGTGAGTCTCATGTACTGTAAGGAATTCTGTCTGATTCTGATGAAACTGGATGTGAGTATCTGTTGATAATGAAAAAGGAATTCTGCCATCGGGAATCTGCAAGAATCTGCTCCTCTGTTTGTACCACCCTTCAACATTCCAGACAAAAATCTGCAGAAGAATAAAGAACATGATTGTACAGAAGCACACTTCAGACAAATGACAGAGGTCAAGGTATCATTTAAATTAACACATTTACGCTTGGAAATGACTTTGAAATCATCATCAAGAAATTCAGCATTATACATATCTCGTATAATCCAACACTAACCTGAGCATCTGCTCCACAAGAAACAAGTAAATTCAGGTCATTGGAGAAGGCTAGACCAGAGACTCTCTTAGAATGACCCTCAAGTATGGTAATAACCTGCATGAATTAAGGAGATGATAAAGCTTGGTTTTACTATAGTAAGGCACTGGATCATATCAGGAGAAATACATACCTTAGCTGAACGGACATTATATATTAGAATTGTGGAATCGTCTCTCCCTATAGCGAGTATGTTGTTATCTTGAGGGTGGAAAGCAATGCAAGTTGCTGCAGGTGGTGGTTGCATGATGGACAGCATCGTCTATTAAGTTTAATAATATTCAATTAAACATGCTAGTAAACAACCAAAACACATGAACAAATCCTAAAGAATAGAAAACGTTGCATGTAAAGGATGGTATTTTATATTCATAAGATGATGTTCAATAAAAATTGAGAAAACCACCTATGGCAAGTATTTAAATTTCATAAACAATAATTTAAACCACATAAACTTAGAACAATTCGGAAATTATGACAAGTAATTGGAAGATTTGTAGTCAGATTGAATATGTAAAGATATCAAATTATACATGACAAACAAGATCACATAGGGCTAATAAAAATGTGGGGGGGTCATTTAGAACTTTTTAAATTTGTAGACTGCAAACAGCGGTTCATGATACCTTGAATTTCAGCAAGTTATACAGAGAGATTCTCCCTCCAGATGATGACATAAGATATGAATCATTCTTGGACAGGGCAAAGCAGGGAACCGTCTCTTCAGGGCTGCTGTCTGTAAGGTCATTTGTCATCAACCCTGAGTAGCTCCTGGGTTGCCATAGTTGAGGGGGAACTTTCGCAGTTGCCTACCATTAAGATTTCATTGCAATAGAATTATAACAACAGTTAACACTGCATTTCAAATGGAAAATATAAATGGTTCAAATCTCTAGTTTTGCTCACCATGTCACTCAAGTCGAAGTCATTCTGCTGCCATTTCCAATATAAATGAGTGGCGTTTGATGTTAATGCCAAAATGGAGTTACCTGCATTGTTGTAAATGAGTCTCGATATCTGCGTTTGTGAAAGATAAAAGCAACTGATTTAGAAACTTCTCATCCTTTTACAGTATATTGCAAATTTTCAGCATAAAGATATAAGCATTTGAGGCGGCTCGGATTCTCAAGCAAATGAATCGGTATCTACAAAAACAAAGATGTGTTTCTTTTGAATTACAATATAACATTTTTCAGATGGGTTTAGAAGCCTTCCATTGTTCAGATTTGTACACATGTATTGAGAAATCCCATCCTTCACATCCACTGCACAGAGAGTTAACAATTTGCAAAGCAAGTAACTTAAAACTACCTAGAAACCCTAAGGAGAAATAAAAAAACAATCTATGATCATGGTTAAACATTTTAAATTGTGTCTACATCTGTAGGACTTGAGAGACATGAGGCAGAAGACAGAAGGACCTACAAATAAATTGAAAGAAAAAAAAATGAAAAGAAGAATTTAGTAGCTAAAACAAAGGACAGTCCGACCTTGTTCGCTTTCATATGCGAAGGAAGTCGCAGAATCTGGCACTGAGAAGGTCTGTGTAATTCAATGAGCTTCCCGCTCTTTGACATGGTGTCTTTTCCAGTAATTTTAGATTTCACTTCCCCCGAGTTTTCCAGGTTTCCATTCTGTAGAAGATTAAAACATTGCTTTAGTACCCCAAACTTATAAAGTAATTTCCAGTCATGACAAGTCCTACCAAAAGATACTACTGAATAATTAAAAACAACTCATCATGTCATATAAGTTATAGCATGAATCTCTGACAACACCAAGAGTTACCCACTTTTGCAACATCTTTATCTGAAACTTGAGCACAAACAACTTTTGACATTGCTTCACTAACAACCTGAAAAAAATAAAATCATCAGAAAGAGATCTATATTCTATCGCTAGTCATGACTCTGTATTAAACACGCCCACCTTCGTAAGAGTATCAGAGAAAACTCTTAAATCATCATCCAAGCAATTTTCTGTTGTATGCAGCAACTGAAGACTGTCATCTTTTGCCAGGATTTTGATCTTATTGTCATTTGCAGAAACAGCCAACAACGTGCCTTCCTTATTAAATCGAACACATGGGTTTGCCTTCACATCAGGGGGGGAAAGGAATTATATGAGAAATTTAGACCACTATTCTCTGTAAGAGGAATATTTGATTGAAATTCAATCAAAACTACACTGAACCATTTATTTTGTAGAGTAGTAATATTTTGTTTAAATATAATCAAAACTATCACTTGTAATGTGAAAGACTTAATTAGACCTTCACCAGCATAATGATCTTCATAGCAAAAAAAAGTAGCATCAAACTAGTCATGAGGAACTTACTGGTAAGCCTCCCTCTGCATCAATGGTTGTGAAAAGCTCAGTTTTGTTCATATTCCAAATTTTGATCACATGCTCATCACCAGCAGCTAAAACCTGGTTCTTCATTATATCAAACTGCACTACACTAGAAGGATTCTTTTGCAATCCAAGATAGGATCTTTTTATGGCACCTTCAGAGTCATCCCATTCAACAAGAAATGACTCTCCACTTTTGCTGGTCCCGCATGAGAAAAGCCTAAAAAGCATTTGATTGCAACATGATTTACCCTTCAAATATAACCAGCATGTGAAACATTGAAAAGGCAATTCAGAATGAGTAAACGAAACCTTCTATCACCACTATAAGCCATTGATGTACACCCCAGGCCAGGAGCATCATAATCTACTCTGGCTCCTAAATTATCATACAGCCAAACTTTTATGTTGCCATTCACCGATGTAGCAAAGACAAACTGAAGCAAAAAAAGAAGAAAAGTAAAGGTGGAATTATTATCAGTCTGAAACAATCAATGTCACCACAACAAGTACAAAAGAACCAACGGTGATCCTCACATGAACATTTCCCTTGCTGTAGGGACAGAGAGAATAAACAGGAGCATCATGGCCTTCAAAAGTATACATTTTGACACCGTTGATCGCGTCCCATGCCTTTAATGGTAATCAGAAAACGTCATCACTTTCTTTCCAAGACAGAAACATACATGTCTAATTCTGATGTAAAATAAACCAACCTTAACGATCTTGTCATCACCACAGGTAATGACCAAAAGTTGTTTCTCAGGGGCAGAGAAGGTTAGGTCATTTACACCACCAACATGAGCATCAATCTAGATATAAGAAATAAGATAATGAATAAGCTCGATAAGATAAATATCCAATGAATGGACAGCAAAGCCAAGAATTTAATGAAGAACATAACATGCTAGAAAGCTACCTCCAATTGCTGTCGCGCATCCTTGGCTTCATTATAAGAATATATCTGAACTAAGTGTTTTGAATAAGCAACCCCTGTTCAAAATAAAAGAAATAAGGATAAAGTAATGAACAAACAAATTCTGAATGACCGGGTATTATCTTCCATTATCTTTAAAAACTTACCAAACAAACAGCCTTCTGGACTCCAGGCAACACGATTAACAGAAACACTAGGATCCTTAAGCAAAGTTGCCTGGATATGTGCAAGAGCATTCATATTTCAGAACCATGATTGTTTAATGGAAACATGGTATGGAAGGTGACGAACCTTGAACATCATTGAGCATGCTGCAATATCCCAAACCTTAAAATTCCTTGAAAGCAAACTTTCCCCTGAACTAACTTCCCACAATCCAACGTCCCCCACAGTGGTTCCAACTGAAGTATCAAGCCATCAATTTCCATGAGTACAAAAATCAGTTTAAATAGGGTGCTTATCCCAAAATATTGAAGAAAAAATATATATCCTTATGAGTAAACCTAGTAGAACAGTCTTTTTTTCAGGATGAAATTCCATGCTCGTTGGAGATGACCCCTCATTTAATATCCTAAGAACATTCTTTGGCAAGTCATCAGAAATGTTAACAGAGCTTTGATGAGGAAGAGAGGCATCTGATATTTCTTGCATGGCTGTGGATATTTCCTGCACGCATGAAATCCATGACTTAAGAAAAAAATCACTATAATATTTACCAATATTTCAACAAAAAGAAATAAAAATTAAGCTTGCCTCGTCAGAAGGCCTTTTTAGGCTTACAATTCTGTTTTTGGGAATAAAAATGTCATTTACAGTAGTATTGTCCTCAAAAACCTCTATACTAGCTGCTACAGACATAGAATAGATAGTTAGCGATAAAAGGAGTTTTTTCTCTGTAACCACCGTAATACTTCTTTCACAGAAGGTCAAAGAAATATTAATGAGAGAATCACAAACCACTACCCATGTTTGCTGGAACTCCAAGAGACAAAGCTTCACTTGAAATTGAAGAGTAGGCCTCAGACGATGAAGTAGAATTTGAGGCTGAGGAGGTTGAAACTAGCATTGATGTTGACTGAGAAGGCTAGGCAATAACACTGAAGCTCATTAGAAGGATTGTGTATGAATACTGTTAAAAGGATGATCAAGCTGGGTTGGTTAGGAACCATACTTGAATCCACTATTGGAAAGGGAAAAATAAAATAAGAACTATCATCGTTCTTCTTGTGTCATACCAGTGGATTGCTATCACTTGCTGCTGAAAATAAATTATCATCCGATGGTATAGGTACACAGATGTGATCCACAAAAAGGGTTCTTATATCAGGATTTGGCTGTGGATATGCACAATGCATATGCTGCCAATTCAGACTGTCAGATAAAATGCAAAAATCAGTTTTATCTGAATGCCAAACAGACATGTCTGGAAATTCTGCAGAGAATCCAACATGCATATGTGCATATAAAAATGCAAGTACTCGCATGTGCGTATCCAGCCCCTGCATTCAGTGTGTGGCTGGTGTATTCGAGTTGCGATGTGGAGTTGAGAATTAAATGAAGGAAAAGAAAAAAGGAACCTTTGGTTTATGAGACGCCGTAGCCTATGATTTGCAATGTTTGGAAATTCCAGTTTGTCGCGCAAAAGGGGATTTGCTTCAATAACTTTCTTAAGCTCAACCATCATAACTTTTCTTGCAGACTCTGCATCACTATACATGGAGAGTGACTCATGGTCCCTGTTCAACAACTAGAGAAATTAAGCTTCTTGTACTATGCTGCTCCTATGGAATGTGAATAATAATAATAACAACAACAAAAATATGTATATATACCACAGATTTGTACCTTATATTATTTAATGTCAAAAGCAAAGTCATTTCCTTTAATAGCTCCTCGTTGTCCGGGGCAAAAGCTTTCAATTCCTTCATAAGGATGTCTAAAGCCTTGGCACGTTCATTGCTGCAAAATCAACCAACAAATTATAGGTAGAATCGACGTGGAATACATAATGCGTGCAAAGTGATTGTGAAAGAAAGCAGCAGCCTTACTTGTCCAACACCTCAAGGAATTTCTGCTTCCTAATTTCAAAATAGATCTTTGTCGAGTATCTATTGTCATCTAATTTTGTGAAACAAGAAAGATATCTCTCAGCCTCATCCCAGTTGCCACTGCGTATCATTTCCTCAAAAAACTTCATGCTGAAGTAATAACCACTTTCGCGCTCAAGCCTAGGCATCGATGATGAAGGGGGGGGGGGGGGGGGGGGGGGGGGGGAAAGGTTACACACAATCAAACGATTCGTTAAAAAAATGCAAAATTAATCTGAAAGGGTCTGAGATTCCCAAGATTGTTTGTGCTAGAGGGTAAGGGGAAAGGAACGTACAGGCGAGCAGTTTCTTTGAACCCTTCCTCGTCTAAGAACTGTGAGATTAACAGGACAAGATCTTTACAGAGAGCAGCCATTGTCACCTGAACCTCTAAATGAATCCAAAACACTGAATTTGTTAAATTAAGATGATAAATAAGATAAACAATATAGCTAGCTTATTTAAATCATCAAGAAGATACTAAATCAAACTGTGCAAGTTCTAGCTGAAAATTTAATGTGAACCATCCATACATAAAAAGTGAACAGTAACAAAACCCCATAACTTTTAGCTCATGTCTTGGACATGAGCCCAAGACAGGCCAAAATGATAAAGAGGATCATCTGCTCAATTATAGACAACTCTCTCTCCAATCTCCATCGAATTAAGAATAAATTAAGCAAAGAGATTTGATGATTTTCAAACAGAAGACAGTAAATCAGTCAAGAAATTCTGGGTTCTTAACTAATCAAGACAGTACCTTTTTAGCTGGAGATCACTAAAACTAAAGCTAAACACCACTTCACAGGATGAAAATTAACAAACTTTTCAAGATATAAGAGATGGGCATCAAAGAAAACCAGAGAAATGAGGAAAGTTATGTGTAAGCTCACCAGATAAGTGAAAAAAACAAGAAATTAGATTGACAGAGAGAGAAAGATCAGTGGGTGACCATGACTTTTAGCTTCAAAAAACAAAAGGGTCTCTTTCTCTGTGTTTTTATTACTTTAAAAGCTGAACTCACACGCTGCGTCGAAACTGTTTGTGTGCTAAGTAGCGCAAGGCTGGCGGTGTGCACGAGATGATAAGTGCATAATTTGATAGCTGATAAGTCCTCGTAAATGATATGTGATATGACAGAGTGGTTATAGAAGACGGTTGTTGTAGTGGGGTCCATTGAAAGACAAGGATAGTTCATTCAGAGAGTGCCACGTCAGGTTCAAGACACGTTATGCAAATTCTTCTGTCGTGTTCAAGTGTCGTATATTTTGTACGAAAATAATATTTAAAAAAAAAACACAAATACGATTTCAACTACAAAAATAAAATACCTTTTCATGTTGTGCCAGAAACTTCCTTCAATAAAAAACCGGAATCCTGAAAGTAAAACTCTGACCGGCTCAGAGAGTAGACCCGGACCCAAAAACTTCTGCATGAACCGGTTGCCATCTGGTTTTTAATTACTTTATTTTCTATATTTAAAAAGATATTGTTTTGAACCCTAAACAAAATCATCCTCTCAATGCATAACTCGATCCTTATCCGGAGTTGGTTCCAATCTTAGGTTTTACAAATACGATCCCATGTAACCAATCAGCGAGTGTCTTGAAATTTTCAATCTGGTTTACAATGGTGTTTAAAAAGTATTTTTTTAAAAAAATTAAAAAAATCATTTTTATTTTTTATTTTAAATTAAAATTATTTATGTTTTTATATTATTTTTATGTATTAATATCAAAAATATTTTTTACAAAAATATACTTTAATATATTTTTTAAATAAAAAATATTTTCAAATTCAACCGCAATTATTGAGTTTACCAATCGTATAACGTTATACAAAAACAATCACTCTGGATTCTTTTTTTCCTAGGTATTTTTTTTGTAATACTTGTGCATAGTAAAATTGAACGCTTGTTTTGAAAAAAAATAAAAACCATTTATTGTCCTCATTTTCATTTTTTTCTATATTTTCAATTCTTTTTTTATAAAAACAAAATGTGTTTATTTATTAGAGCAGCGAATACTTTAATTTTATATTTGTAGAAAAAATATATGGCATTTAACTAGAAAAGGATTTAGAGAGAAAAAATGATCTTGATATTTTATATTGATAAGTGCTTTATAAAAAAAACAAGGATATTATTTTGTTAATCAATTTGGTATTTTTTATTTGATAAAAAATGAAATCCTTTTACGGGGAGATTTTGAGAAACCTTAGAAATATGGCTTACAAACCCAATGTAAAATAGTGTTTGGATAGTAAATAGTTATTCTCTTATATGTTTTTTTTGTTGTTTTTTAATATATATTTTTATTTGTTAATTATTAAAAAAGATTTTTCATTGGGAGGTGAGAAGCTAAGAAGTTATAATAGAGGAACAAAACAAAACAAATAGTTTTTCAGGGACACTATAGTACGAAAATAATTCCTTGTTCTCGCTAAAGAAGAATTTTATGTCCGTTTGGGAGTGTGATTAACATTGTTTTTGAAATTATTTTTTATTTAAAAATATATCAATATGATGATTTTTTATTTTAAAACAAATATTTTTGTCATCAGCATATGAAAAAAATCTAAAAATATTAAAAAATATATATATTTTTGAAATACAATGTCAAACATCCAAAAAAAAAAGAATAAGAAGAACCAATCGAGGATGTTATTTTGAAAGAAGATAGTTTTAGAGCCGTTTTTTTTTATATAAAATAAAACAATGGAATAAAAAAAAACATGAATGTCTAAGAAAAAATTACTTTTCCGATATTAAACATATATGTTCCTATACGTACATATAGGAGTAGTAAAAATATATTTATACTTACCACATAAATAAATAAATAAAAATTAAGTTTGATGAAGCACAAAATCTTGGTTGTCGGTAAGCCTCGAATTTGCCGGCTGGAAGCCACCATGTCGACAAACATTAGCCATGTCTTTTCTCCAATAGAGCACGACGAGTGGTGATGAGAGCACATAAAACACACCGTTTATACAGCGTTTGTGTTCTTGCGGCAAAATTCAACACTTAGGGCATGTTTGTTTATGCGGTTATACCGCTATTTGCTCAAAATTTGAAAAAAAAAATCATTTTAAATATAAAAAAATTTGGTATTTTTATATCATTTAGATGTGCTGATGTCAAAAATAATTTTTAAAAAATAAAAAAATATTATTTTGATGTATTTCTAAATAGAAAATACTTTCAAAAGCAACCATAACCACCCTCTCAAACATGCTCTTAATCATCATTTTTATATTCGATGTCGTCCTACAGAAACTTAGGGAAGCTCTTTAAACATAAAGATATTTTTTAGTCACGTTTTGAGTATAAATATTATTATTTTTCTTTTTCCTGAGTGAGTTTCACATATATTACCGACAATATCTAAAATAGTGTATTTAAAAATTATTATTATTATTTTCTTGTGATTTTTTAAGAATTTAAATTTGGAATGATAATATTGGAGGTATCTCTACGTATTCATTAACACTAAAAGACATGAATGATGCATTCATTTTACTGTCAAATCTATATTTTGTTTTTATTCTTGATTTCATGGAAGCTAGGTTGTCATTTTACTTTCGGTTGATGCTTCATTTTTTCAATTAAAACAGAATGTTTCAATTTCAGAGCGTTTCGGCACGCCGTTTCAGGTTTGTATTGTTTATGTATGTATGTATAATTAAATATATTAATTCAAAAAAATTCAAATTCAAAAATAAAATTATTTAGAATTGTGCAATTTAATCTAAATAAGACACAATAAAATAATTTTTCTGTACAAAATTATGAACATGTATAATATTATGATAATGTCATCATCAATCTCGCAAGGTCATTACATTCTCTGATTGTTCTGAAATTTTAACATAATATATATAAATATGTTAAGTGATATGATTGATACTGTAGAATTATTTATTATTTAAAAAACACTATTTTGCCAAAATGGAACAGGCGAAATGATTCTCGAGCGTTTCGGCTGGAATTTGGTTGAAAAATCAGGAATGAACTGGAATTTAAACCGAGATAAAAACAATGTCATTTGATCTTGTTTTTTAACTGGTGCAAAATATTTCAGCCGAAACAAAACAAGATTGACATCCCTGATCATAACTGGGTGAAGCTCGTCTCGAAAGATAAATTAGTGTATTAAATCACCAAATCAATATGAGTTAATCATTTTTATGAAATAAAATTGTTGTTTTTAAAAATAAATCTTAGAATTGATTTAATTAAGTTTGGACTAGTTTTTAACTAGCTGCCAATCAAATTTTACCAAATTAGTATTTGAGAATGGTAAGAGTTATTTTTTAAAATATTCCTCTAAAATAGATCAAAATAATATATATATTTTTTATTTTTTAATTTAACATCAACACACCAAAATAATTAAAAACATTAATTTTAAGAAAAATAAAAATAAAAATAAAAATATCCAAAGAGGCTTGTGTATTTTTTTCCTTCCTCAAATCGAAGCTCATGCTGAATGAGGTCCATCACTTCCTTGATTAAATCCGAACTAGAGAGAAGCAGGCTTAGGAAAGTAAATTTGAAAATTATATACAGAGCACAATTTTCAGATTAAAATCCTTACACGCGTTCGAGGTCTGTCTAGATAGGTCGTTTTGGGCCAACAACATGAGCCTACAGAGGCCCGTCATCTCTTAACTCAAGCCCAATACCAACCCGAGGCCCACGTTATTACAACTGGGAATTTTGACCGCATGCTAGCAAATAACTTGCGTCTCTGTTATTCTCATCCTCGAGGAACTGCAGGATCGTTAACTGAAGATTTTTTTTTATTAACCAGTATGTTATTATCAACTTATGTGTGCTGGCGTGAGTGGTGAGGGCGCTCTCCTCCCTTAAGAGAGGTCAGGGGTTCAATCCCTACTCTTGTATGGAGCTGGCCATTTGGGGAGCACTTTCACCCTTTCGTGTGCTTTGACTAGTTTTATGGATTCTGAAATGAACGATCATGTAAATCTTCAATAATTATCAATATATATACTAAACACATATTCAAACTTGCAATTGATATAAAATTAAAATCCTAGCATACATGCTAGTAATAAAATTAATTATACTTGAATTAAAATAAGAAGAGTATTTACTTGCCGAAGCACTTTAAAGTAATGATTTTTTTTTTATTTTTTTTTAAAAACACTTTTGAAGTATAGTGGTGCCAAACAAGAACTGCATCATGGTCAAAAAAATTGTGGTAACTTTGTGGACACATTTTGGTATTTCCAAAGTTAAAAACTCGGACTAACCTATAACTAAGTTGATTTATGCAATCATGACTCGATTAAAACTCGAATTTTAATTTTTGATTTTTTAATTAAAATAATGTTACTTTAATTATTATTATTTTTAAATAAAATTAAACCTTTTGACTGGTTACTATCCTTATTGATTTTTTGTTATTGTTGTTAAATTATTATTATTATAATTTTTAATATTGTTTTCAAAAATAAAAATTAACCCTTTCGACCGGTGACTGCCCTGTCCTAGCTCCAAGGTTAAGTTTTATACCTGTCGATGGCCCTAAAATTCTGATCCACTAGTTTATCCATCCAATGTAAGGCCACAAGTATATAATTAATAGCCCATTATCCATTTAAGCATTGGCCCATATGATAAACCCATTCCAATTCTAGCTCGATAAACCCTAAATCGAATTTCGTTTTTTACTGGGCCCTTTTGTTTTTACTTCAAAACAATCTTGACCGTGAAAATAAGCGGTCTTGGTTGTCCTGTCATTTTACACTCAATTCAAACGCTCTAGATCCATCACCATACAAAGGTCGAAATCCAACGATTGTGATTGTCCTTCATGTTTACTACATCACCAGACTGTCAGGCTGTCCATCTGTGACACAGTCCAGAAAATCTCCACGGCTATGATAAATCCATCACTTAAACCCCAATTCAAAACCCTAATTCTCTCTCGTTGTTTTAATCTCTCGGAAGAAACTCCCCACACACAAATTCTCTCAATTGGGTTTCCTTATCTGTATTTTTATTTATTTTTTGCAGAAAATGGAGGGTGTTGTTTGCTCAAACTCTGTCTCTTTGGAGAGCTTCCTCTCTTCTTTCATGGAAGCCGTAGTACTTGAAACAGCAATTGCTGCTTCGAAGGCACTTGCTTTGTCACTTCACATGGTATAATGTCTCTGTTACTTTGCATAATTTGTTCAAGCTTTTTTGTTTCTTCACATGTTTATGTTGTTAATTTTAAGGACATTACTTTGAATTTGTGGATCTGTTTTGTGTTGTGTTTATTCTTCATAACAAGCTAGGTTTTTACCAGTTTTACTCTTTGTGTGTACCGATATTCTTGTTTGTTTAGTATTTTTAAGTAAAATTGGGGCAATTATGATGTGGGTTTTAATTATTGTGTTTAAAGGGTTTTCTTGGCTGTGGGGTTTGTGTTATGTTGTACTTTAGAGGTGCTATTTTTGCTAGGGCTTGGCGTGACTTTTTGTTCTTTGTTTATTTTGCTTTCATGGTAACTCTCTCACCAGTGCACTGTATCTGTCTATTGGGTTTGTTTGTTGTTTTTCCTTGTATGGCTGCCTTCTTACACCTTTTAATGTTGCCAAACAGAACACAATAACAATGTAGGCAATCAGTATGACCATATTCGGCTGCCTTGTTTTGTTGACTAAAGTTTGATATCGAGCTAGTTTTTTGTTTATTGAGTGTATCTCCGTTAAAAACAAGTTGTGTGAGGTATGTACGAACTTGAAAGATTAATGATTTTTTATTTTTAGTCCAATGGTTGAGAAATCAGAGAAGTGGAGCTGCTGCATGTTAATAGGAGGACATACTGTGGTGTGCCACAATTGTTTGTTTGGGGTCTGTTGTGATAGTTTCTCTTCTGATCATGTAAATGTTACTGGGGGAAAGATTTGCTAGGTCTGATAGGTAATTAAATTACAAATATCATAATCTTTATAACTGAATGATTTCTGTTCTCTTCTCTTGGTTCCATTGTGTTTTTCTATCTAGGCCTGAACATTCCTTCACATAAGTTTTGAGAGGGATTTATTTTTTTCTCATTAGAAAAACCGGTTCATAACTTGTTTGAACTGGCAAGCATAATATATAAAGGAATAGAATATAACTGTCAAATTAAACGAATGGTTAACAGTATTAGAGCCAAAAGCTCTTTTAACCTAAATGGAGATTGATGGCTAGAGTGATTCACACACATTTTGAGAATGCTATGGTCTTTTGTACTTATTAGTTATATCAATAAAATGTATTTGAACTGTTTATCGGTCATGACTTGGCAGATTTATTTATTTAATAAACTATATGCTGCATGAGAAAGTTCTTAGTTTCCATTGATTGTTTTCATGGTGTTTGTTGTAGAACAATTTTTTCCCAACTTGTCTCATAATTGAACAGAAATTGGCCTTTTCTCTTACCAGATTGGCTCTTTGTCTGATGGATCTAGTGTCCTCCCGGAAGAGTCAGGAACAAGTCCAGGGTTAGTGATATGATTTATTTGTCCTGGATGGTGTTTATGTATTGTTGTGCTGGATTAGTTATTGGCTAATTTTATCCTGCAGGTTTCCATTGACTGAGCTTCTCCCAAAGAAGAAATCTGATCCTGATAATCAAGATGGCAGTGATACTGAGGATGATCAAGATGACGAGGATGAGGATGGCCAAGATGATCAAGATGATGATGAAGGTGATGAGGATGAGCCCGGCAAAGACAACGAGGATAGTGAGGATCCAGAGGATGAGCCTGAAGCCAATGGTGATGGTGGCAGTGACGACGATGATGAAGACGATGACGACGATGATGACGAGGAAGATGAAGATGATGAGGAGGAGGAGGAGGAGGAGGAGGAGGAGGAGGATATTCCCCAGCCACCATATAAGAAGAGGAAATGAGAACAAAATCATCTTCCTCTTTTTCGTATTTTGTTTTACCTTATCTTGTTAGTGTGGGAGTTTGGGTTAATAGGGAGTGTAGGCTGGGAGGATTCAGGGTGTCTTATCTGTATCATGGTCAGAAAGATTGGGGTAGTTGTGTAGACACTCATTGATATTTCTTATGTTTAGAATTCTGCTGTATTCACTGGTATGTTCACTGGTATATTTCTAAGAGTAGTTGCTTAGGGTTCCTGCGAACTAGAAGTAGGCGGATTCATTGGGCAGTGGTGCTCCTGCCGCAACTGTTGCTACCAAAGTTTGAACCCTTTCGATGGTGCTCGGACATTGCTAAGTTTGTCTGCATTGCTCATATAATTTATGGACACCGTTGTGCGCAGAATCTCGTGGCACTCTTCAATTATCTACTTTTTGGGAACGTTTTATCGATCCATGTGCACTCAAGCATATATCAGATCAATTCAACAAGTCAAGTAATTGATTATGGGATTTCTCAAAACAAGAAAAACAAATTGTTGAAATAGAATTCCTTGAGCTCGTGCCAAATACATAGCAATGTCTCACGATGATTAGTTGAAGCATAAAATATACGACATGGGAATCTTTGCACCCTTTAATGTCTAAAAAGAACAGAAGCACTTGTTCATTGACATTTACCTTTGCTAATATGAGTCCGAGGAAGAAGACTGAAAATTGAGGATGTGAGAATACGGGTCACTTAAATGAAGAACAATCTCATTTAAAAGTTTAATTTATTAGGTGAGGTCTTAGAATATGATTTATATTATTTTTCTGTTAGAGAATAATTTAAATCATGTTTTAAAGTCTTACCTAATAGTTTAAATTTTTAGATGAGATGACTCTTTAACATGGTATCAAAGTCTTGTTGACCCAACGGTTACAGGTTTGAATCTCATCAACCCCATTCACTTGAGGAGATTTGTAAGAGAATAATATAAATCATATTCTGAAACCTTACTTAACAGTTTAAACTTTTAGATGAGATGGTTTCGTAACATTTCCAAAAACATGCTTTTGGACCAAGTAATCAGAGTGTTTAAGAACATGCCTCAGCTTCTTAGTTGTTTCCATCGACATTTAAGAAGATCAGCACTTCCATGTGAAGTGCATGTCGTCTTCCTGGAAATTTTCAAGATCTTCAAGTCTCGGTCAAAGTCATCAATTGTCAAAACGTTTTCTAATCCCTTTCTTTGATAGACTTTCTCTTCCACATCAACTTGTGTTCTTAAGGGAGACATTAATTTCTTGTCACAAGAAACCTATCCAAAAAAAAAAAAGTTGAAAAATTCATTGCAAATTTAAAGAATTGAGTTTTTAACAAGGATTTTCAGGAGACAACACGTCCCCTAAGCTCGTGTTGAAGTTATTTTTCCTTTTTAATTTAATTTTTTAATAAAAAATAGTTGATTTTAATTTTATTTTTTAAAAAAACTATTTTTTATTTTAGATTTTTTATATAGTTATTTTATTCTTGTTTTATTATTAGTGTTTGATTTGATAGGAATTATGCTTTGTTATTTTTCATATAAGATGTTTCATGTTTAATAACTTGGATTATGAATTTAAAAAGTTAATATGGATTGATTTTTTTTTATTTTTTTAATATTATTATTATTTAAAAAAAAGGATTGTATTTATTTGATTTTTCATGTTGGTTTATTATGATCTCATTATCTAGGTCATAAATTTTACGGGTTATATGGGTTAGTTAGCTCTTTATTAACCAAATTACATATCTATTGTATTACTCATATAGATATAGAAAATAGGTAAAAATTCCACGTGTCTTTTAGTAGACAATTCCTTGAATATCAATAATGTTTGTAAAAATTAAATTCTAAATTTGACTAAATATGGAATACAATTAATAATTCACAGTAGCCCTATCCAAAATTTAATGCAGGATGATGACAAAAGAAATCCTCCATATATTTTAAAAAAACTAATGTATTCTTTTTCTTTTTTTTTTTTAATCTGGACCCTTCTGGCGTTTACTCAACCTCAATAGGGGTGTTTGGGAGGGTTTTTTAAAAGTATTTTAAAAAAAAATTAAAAAAAATTTTATTTTTATTTTTAAGTTTAAATTAATAAAATTTGGTGCTCTTATATCATTTTAATATGCTGATATCAAAAATAATTTTTAAAAGATAAAAAAATATAATTTTAATATATTTTTGAACAAAAAATATTTTAAAAAACAACCACAACCACAACCACACTTCCAAACAAACTCTTAATCTTGACCTTGAAAATTTTAGAAAATAAAACAGTCTAGATTGTCCTGTCATTTGACACTCATACGCCGTAGATCCAGCAAAGTCAACGGCTCTGATTGTCCTTCATTTTTACTATTTCACCAGACAGAGACAATCCAAATCCAACACACTTCAGAAAATCTCCACGCTATAGTAAATCTATCTTTCCAAACCCTAACTTAAACCCCTATCCAAAACCCTAGTTCTCTCTCCATTCTTTTAATCTCTCAAAAAAACACAAATTTCCTCAATTGGGTTTCTCTTTCTCTATATAGTGTTGTGTTTTTAGAAGAAAATGGAGGGTCTTGTTTGCTCAAACGCTGTCGTTGTGGAGGGCTTCCTCTCTTCTATCATTGAAACCGTTGTACTTGAAACAGCCATTGCTGCTTGGAAGGCATTTGCTTTGTCACTTTTCATGGTACAATGTCTCTGTTGCTTTGAATAACATAAGCATTACAGCTTAATTTTTTCGAAAGATTGAATTTTGAATTTCTTTGGTTGTGCACATGTTTATGATGTTAATTTTGAGCAAGGCAATACTTTGAATTTGTGGATCTGTTTGTACTGTATTTATTTTCTTACAAGAAAGCTAGGGCATTACTATTTTTGTTCTGTGTTTATATTCTTGTTTGTCTAGCTTTTGTAGTAAAATTGGGGTAATTATGATGTGGGTTTTGTTTGTTGTGTTTAGAGTTTATTTTATTTTATTTTTTGGCTTTGGGGTTTGTGTTATGTTGCACTTTAGAGGTGCTGTTTTTTCTAGGGTTTGGACTTTGGAGTGAATTCTTGTTCTTTGTTTATTTTGCTTTCATGGTATTTGTCTAATTGGTGCCTCTTTTGCTCATCCTCCGTGCATTTGTCTTGCCTGTAGTTTTTCCTTATAGGGCGTTGGTTAAATAAAATTTGACATGGATTTTTCTTTTTTCTCCATCAGAAAAGTAAACCACAACTTTGTTAAACTGGCAAGCATGTTATATATAGGAATAGAATTAGAGCCCAAGCCCTTCTAAAGTAAATGATTTAACTCAAGGATATTGATGGCTAGAGCGATTCACATACACATTATGAGAATGCTTCTCTCCTTCATGCATATTAGTTATCATTGAATGAATTCAACCTTCCTCAGTCATGGCTTGGCTGATTTGTTTGTTTAAATAAGTATGTGCTGCATGAGAAATTCTTGGGTTCCATTGATTTTTTCTCATGGTGCTCGTGGGAGACAATTTGTATCTTCCAACTAGTTTCTTAATTGAACAGAAATTTGGCCTTCTTTTGTTACCAGATAGGTTCTTTGCCTAACGGATTTGATGACTTCCCAGAAGAGTCAGGCACAAGTCAAGGGTCAGTGATCTGATCTATTTGTCCTGGTTGTTTGTTATGCACTGTAGCATTGGATAAGTCAATAACTTACTTAGAGCTGCAGGTTTCCATTTACTGGGCTTCACATAAGGAAGAAACCTGATCCTGATAATCAAGATGCCAGTGATACTGATGACGATGAAGACAATGAGGATGGCCAAGATGATCAGGACGACGACGATGATGAAGGCGAAGATGATGAAGGCGATGATGAGGATGTGCCTGACAAAGGAAAGGATGGTGAGGATCCAGTGGAGGTGCCTGAAGCCAATGGTGATGGTGGCAGTGATGACGAGGAAGATGAAGATGATGAGGACGACGACGACGACGACGGTGATGAGGAAGATGAGGATGAGGATGAGGATGAAGAGGATGATGAGGAAGAAATTCCCCAACCACCATCCAAGAAGAGGAAATGAGGCCAAAATCATTTTCCTCTTTTTTTTTTTTTGCTTTATTTTCTCTGGTTAGAGTGGGAGCTTAGGTTAATAGGGAGCCGAAGCTGGGAGGATTCAGAGCGTCTTATCTGCATCATGGGTGCGGGTTCTGTTGTTCTTACTGTTGCATATTTCCATGTTATACTATGAGTCTCCCCAGTTCAAGAGTAGAATCTAGGATCCTGCAGTCTGTAAGTGCTTCAGAATTGCCCTCAACTACAATTGTAGCCGGATTCATTGTGCACTGTTCAATTATTCTTCATTGCAATGTTTTTATCATCAACTTATTAGAAATTTAGAACATTTCAATCAATCAACGCCCATTCAAGCTTGCCGGATCAAGAAACTAAAATAATTGATGATTAGATCTATCAAAATAATAGTATGGCTCAAGAATAAAAGACATCTAATTGCTTTGACAGAAAACACAAATTGTTGAAATAGTTTGACTTAACTCACAACTTACAGGAGTGTATCTACACAGCCACAGGCCTCCAAGCTCTGAAAACCAGTCCAAGAGCAGGTAAAATTGAGAATTTTGAGGTCGATTATAGGATGGCTTTGACAGATTTCTTCTTAAAAAAAATAGAAGATTTTTGAGGCCAAGATTATCATCACATGATTCTTCGGAAGAAAATTGTTTATCATAACCTCTTAAAGCCTGGACGAATTTGGATTCAAGGTTAAGGTTCAAGCCCCTGCAACAACTAGACAAATCACTGTCAACGTACAATTTTTTTAAAAAAAAACACCCAAATTGCTTCCATGATGACTGGTTAATTAGTCCTGCACAGAGCAAACTAAGCCTGGCATGCTTACGATTGATCATTTGAAAACTAGTAAAAATACAACATGGATATCTTTGTACCCTTAATAAATAAAGAGAGAGGAGTCAAATATAGACAATTTGTTATGGTGTACAGTATAAATATACCTAAGTAGAATTTTGACAGAAAAGACAGGCACACTAAGGGAAGATAAGATGGAAACAGTATAAATAAAATTAAAAAAAATAAAGAAAAACAGGTTGGACCTGGATTAACCATTGTCTAATCTTGTATCCAATCTTGATACAGCTTTATGGAGCACCTTGAAATGGACTTTCTTATTATAAACACAGTGGGAGAAGACATTAAATTAATGCTTTACTTTTAAGAAGAATATAAGCAATCAGGAGAAAAAAATAGTGCTGCTATCTTCACTCTAAAACAAGTGATTAACAATACAAGTCAAAACTTCAATGAGATCGTAAGGAACTGAGTTTCAGATTTAGCGTAGCCGTGACTCATGATGTTTCCTACCAATCTACTTGTTATGACTTATGAGTAATTTTGAAGTTTTCTCTTCGTGTTTACCGATAGCTTCTAAAGAAATTAGCATAAAATGTGTGTTCAATGCCAAAATTAAAAAATATAAGAACTTATATATTGTAATATATACCTGTAATATTTACAGTTTAATATATATATATTGCTTTTTTATTTTATATTAAATGATAAATATAAAAAAAATGTAATCCACAATTCCACACTTCATTATATGCTCAGCAGCCATCCTTCCCTATTTGTTCCGAACAAATGTCCCTGCCCACCTTCTACTTTTCTTATTGACTTTTCTTTGTCTTCTTGGATTTATTTTTTTTGGCTTATCAGGATATGATGGTGAGGTCTCATGAGCTCCGAGCCAAATATAAAAAAATGAAATGTTTTTGTTTTTGTTTTGTATTTTAAATAGTGTTTTAAATCATTTTTATATATTGATATCAAAAATATTTTTTTAAAAATAAAAAAATATCATTTTGATGCGTACTTTTAAAAACAACCTCAACCATATTTATACTCAATCATTTGTAAATGATGAGAAATGAGAGCATGTTTTGATATTTTTTTGGCGTGCCAACATCTGTAATTAAACATGAGATAAAGAAAGAAAGAAAGAAGAAGCCTTTGACAAGTGGCAGGCTCAGAGGAAAATTCCATGAACTGAAGTGCTACGGCAACCCACATTGGGTGGTCAAATATTTTATCATTTTTTTCCTCGAGGATCCACTAATCCAATCGCTGATGTGCTCTCCTTGTATATCCAGAAACCATACAATATATCTGTACATGGTTGACCTTGGAGGGGAAGGCAGCCATGTCTGGACTCTATAAAAACAGAGGTACTTTTCTCACTGTAATGAAATAGTTTGTGGAGGTTTGATCCTGTTCTTGTTTCTAAGCCAGAACTTGAAAATATTAATGTTTTATTTGGTTTTGATCTGTTTCTGGCGACTCTTTTTGCAGCTACTGTTTCTGTCAAACCAGCGATAGTGTCCTTTCATATTGCTCAATTCTGACACTTGCATGGAGACCTCAAATGCCTCGAATGCTGATAAAGTGACAAACACGAGGCATTGTTTTTATCAGATAGGCATTTTGTTCACTATTTGCTTTTTCTGTGCTTTTTTCTTCTGGCTGATTGAAAGGTCAAAACCTGCAACTTCAGAGAGCACAGGAGGGCCTGGAAATATTGTTGAAAGCACTGTTTTTATCAATGGAACAGCTCCAATAGGGACAACAGACAGTGATTTTATTTGTGCTACTTTGGACTGGTGGCCTCCTGATAAATGTGACTTTGGAACCTGTAGCTGGGGCAAATCTTCTTTTCTTAACCTGGTAAGCTTGTCTGAATTGTTGCAAAGCTTGAATTTTTACTATTCCTTTTCTCCTTAATTTTGTCAGATTTTCTCCTTGTTCTCTGTTCCATGTCAACTTGTCTGCTTTCTAGATAGATATCCTTCAGACAATTATAATTAAGAATCCAACTAGGAAATAAACTATGGTCCATCAATTAAATCTTTCCTAAATCCATTTCTTCAAGTTCATAATCCATCACTGTATGACAGGTTCGTGTTTGCAGCTATGCAATCACAACTTCATTGAAAAGCGATTGCTTGTGTGAATCTGTGTAAAATATATCCTTCACACGTACAGTCACCTTTCGGGAGTCTGCAAATTCTCAAATCTGCCATGGCAAGCTGAAAGTAAAGCACAACTAGCACCACTATTTTACATAAAAAATTGACTCTCTCAGCCCTCCAGAAAGAACCGGTCAAATAGAAGTTGATATTTATTAGAAGAGTCTGACTATTAATAGGTACAGTAAATATGAATGTGATAGTGAAAGCAATTGTTTATATAGAGTAAAGTAGGCTATGGACTTTCTCTCTGTGTGTGTATTATTTTGCTTTTTTTTTTTCAAGTAAGATCATCAGATATGGACTTATATATTTCTTTTTACTTCTCTCTTTGTTTTCCCAATTTTTTTCAGGATCTTACCAACCCAATATTGTTGAATGCAATCAAAGGTGAGACTCATTTAACAAGTTTTACTGATAATTCATGGATAAGTCTTAACATAGTCTTGATTAAGTTGCAGCCTTTTCCCCTCTGAAAATCAGATTGGGGGGCACTTTACAAGATAAAGTCACGTATGAAAGACCAGGTGAACCTTGTCCTAAATTTATCAAAAGTAGTTCAGAAATGTTCAGTTTTTCCCAAGGTTGCTTGCCAATGTCTCGGTGGGATGAATTGAACAACTTCTTCAAACAAGCCGGGTAACCAGCTATGGTGTTCTCATGAAATTAGTTAAAAATATTTTTAGTTATGCATCATAGTTTCCACAGTAGTTGGATTAATATGATGTATCAATATTGAATTGTTATATTTTGATTTTCAAATACAGGGCTGTTGTTCTTTTTGGGTTAAATGCTTTGAGTGGCAGGACAACAGCAGCAGATGGTTCCTCTGTGGGTGCTTGGAATTCAAGTGATGCTGAATATCTCATGCGATATTCTGTTGACAAGGGGCACACCATTCACGGTTGGGAGCTTGGTAAGAATTCTATGTTTCCCTTATGAACTTGAAATATTTTAAATTTAACTCTTAACAGTCGTTCTTAACTTCTCATAAATGTCTGCTGTAGTTGCCGGTGGCATTACTAATGGAAGTAGCTTTTTTTTTCTTGCATGAAACTCTTCGTAATTCTCAGGAAATGAACTCAGTGGGAGTGGAATTGGAGCAAGAATTGCAGCAGATCAATATGCATCTGACACAAACAATCTGCAGATGATAGTGGAAACTATTTATGCAGGTTTTGAAGTTAAGCCACTAGTCCTAGCACCAGGAGGGTTCTTCGATGCAAATTGGTTCACACAATTTATAAACAAAACACCTAGATCTCTTCAGGTGATCACCCACCACATTTATAACCTTGGTCCAGGTAAATAAACCAGCAATCTAGAGAAATATCCTGATTTTCCAGCAATTTAGCTCTAATATTATTTTTTCTGCTTCAGAACTATTCTTCTGTTCCTTGCAGCCTCCATGCTGCTTACTGGATAAGCATGTGTTTTACTTGTTTCTTGTATGCAGGTTCTGATGATCACCTGATCGATAAGATATTGAATCCATCATACCTCGACGGAGGTTCTCAACCATTCAGAAGCCTTCAAGGGATTTTGAAGACTGCCGGGACTTCAGCTGTTGCTTGGGTTGGTGAGGCCGGAGGTGCTTACAACAGTGGCCGTAATCTTGTCACAAATGCATTTGTGTTTAGTTTCTGGTAAGCTAATCCACAAATTCGATGTATTTTATTAGGTATTCTTTGATTGGACTAAAAAAAATATACTTTGATTGAACTGGATTTCCATTCACCAACAGGTACTTGGACCAGCTAGGTATGGCATCGTCGTATGACACAAAAACATATTGTAGACAGACGTTGATTGGTGGAAATTATGGCCTTCTTAACACTGTCACCTTTGTCCCTAATCCTGATTATTATAGGTAAATCTTGAGCCCGAAAAGTAAACTAAATGAATTTGGTGCTAATATTGTTACTTTAATCCATCAGTGCTCTTCTGTGGCACCGTTTGATGGGAAGAAATGTTCTGTCAGCAACTTTCTTTGGGACTAACAACATACGAGCTTATGCTCACTGTGCAAAAGCATCGGTAAGAAGATTCGTAAAGCTTGGATTAGTAACAAAATTTCATATATCTGCTTTGGCTAGCGTAATCTGTTCCCGCCATTACAGAAAGGAATTACACTGCTGTTGATCAACCTCGACGGAAACACTGCTGCCAGTGTCCATGTTTCAACTGAAAATGTTACCAGAAATGGGACTTTGGCAATGCATCAACAAAATCAAAGAACAGAGTTTTCTAGGGGTTCAAAACTCGACGTCAATACAAGAGAGGAATATCATTTAACAGCCCTGAATGGTGATTTACACAGTCAAACAGTGCTCTTAAATGGGAACATTCTTTCTGTAAATTCATCTGGGAGTATCCCTCCTTTGGAACCAATACAAACCAGCCAGTCCGATCCAATAATTGTTGCCCCTTTCTCCATTGTATTTGCTCACATTGCTTCCACTGTTCCTGCTTGCGAGTATGTAGATTGAAAATTGATCACTTGTACTTCATTCATGTATAGTCAAAAGATTCAAAATATTGGAGCAAAAGGTCTGAGCTCTATGTTGTGGAAATGCAACTAACATTACGTACCGAGGCTGTTATTGACAGATACTGAGTTCATGACGAAACTCATCTCATTCAGCCACAATTCTACAAGAACTGTTTTAAAGAATGTATATTACATGTATGGTTGCCAAAAATTTGCTTCATTGACTGAAATTGCTGGCCAATCTTTTGTCCATGCCCGCATTATAGCATAGAGTAGCATGTCATAGGGCTTTATCCCTCATTCCGATATGCCAAAACAAATTACCTGATGTTGGTAGCGGGGGGGGGGATCTTGGAGACTATCACTGCAGAAAAGACAAGAGAGTGAAATTCCACGAGCCATTCAAGATGAAGCAACTTGCTGCTCTTGCAAAGCAAGCGGAATGGCTGGTCTCCAATTTGTGCCATCTGGACCATCCATAAGAGCAATGCCCAAAGCAGCTAAATCCTTCCTAATAGCATCTGATTTTTCATAGTCTTTGTCCTTTCTTGCTACAGTCCTTTCCTCGATTTTTTGCAATATTTGATCTTCTGTCAGCTTTGAACGCCTCAGTGCCTTTTCCCTCAATTGCTGCAGAGCCTGCAGCAGGAAATGATTTAGTAAATCATAGTTAGAAGAGGAAGGATATATATATAAAGGATACTTGCATAATTGGGTGGGCGAGCAATCAAAAGCTTTCTGGGAGTAACAGGAGAACAGATGAAAAATAATATTGAAGGAAAATAAATGCATGCTGATGCAGCAAATTGAGAATCACATGGATCTTATCTGTGTTATGATTAGGAGAGGGGAAGGGGTGTTGTAGTAGTCTGCATATCTAAATCCGTAATGCAATGGTGATATTCTAGCAGTATGCTACCTCGCTGTAAGTTGGGGGCATCAACCCTAAGACCATAAGAGCATTTCTGACCATCTTTTCCAGAGCAGCAATTGACACTATTCGCTTTGTTTGTTTCTTTCCCTGAATGGATCATCATTCGATAATAAACAGCGCAAAGATTAGAGGGAGAGAGATAACCAAATTCAAACCCCAAAAAAATTATACCTGCTACTAAAGCTATCTACAGCTGACACCCATATGTGCAATCAAAGTAACACTAATATCCATAAAAATAAACGTGTCTGAATCTCATTACCTTTCGAGTGTGTAGCATATCATTAATGATTTTTAATGGATCAGATAGTGCAGACAAAAGAACAGGAGTGTGAAGATCATCCGACATCGAGGTGACAAATGTATCATGAAACTTATTGATGTCATTTATAGTGTCAGGCGGGATAGCATCCTTCTCAAATGTCACATGATGCTGGCTGAGAATATTTTCACAGTCATGTAGCGTCTGCAACCAAATAATCACATGGAAAAAAAAATGAAAATATCTCATAAAATACAAAAGCCTTCTAGGTTAAGAACTACTTTTTTGTCTAGGATGTAAAACCATGAGCAAATATGGTTAACAGTAGAAACCAAAAGTTGATGGAAAAATTCATATGCTTGTTATTTATTAAAGGACTGAAAGCATTCCATCTCCAGATTGTAGCATCCTTCTATCATGGAAGCAAAGATAAAAAAAAATGAAAAAAAAATAAAATATAACAAGATTGCACATGAAACCAGAGCAAACAAATGCCACCACAAGGTCTGGCTGGTTTGGTGCTTATTGTGGTACCTGATAGATGTAAAATATACGTTCTGAAGCGCTTTCAAGCTGCACGTCAGAGTAGTTGACTGGGGATCTATAGTGGGTCCCCAACAGGAAAAGTCTCAAAGCCAATGGATGGTAAAGATCTATAGCCTGGTTAAAGATAAAATGCTAGTAAGAATCACGTAAACTTGGATGATGGTTCCAGTACTAAACTACTTGCAGTGGAATCAAGAGAATCATAAACTAAAATAACACAAAATATCATCCAATATGAAATCCTTTACCTGCCTAATTGTGAAGAAGTTTCCTAAGGATTTGGACATTTTCTCTGAGTCGATAGTGACAAAACCATTGTGTACCCAGTAGCTTATATTACTATCTCTGCATGCAGCACAGCTCTGAGCAATTTCGTTTTCATGATGGGGAAACACAAGGTCCATTCCACCACCATGTATGTCAAAAGAGTGACCAAGATAAGCAGCACTCATGGCACTGCACTCGATATGCCACCCAGGTCTTCCAGGCCCCCATGGACTATCCCAGAAGGGCTCACCCTCCTTCGCGGACTGCCAAAAAAAAAAGTGAGAACACAATGACTTGGACAATATGAATGGACAGGTTGAGTTCCAAGACGTGCCGCGTACAGAGTTGAGCTTTTGCAGGAAATTAGATATACAATGAAACAGTTCCAGTATCTAGATGTGTGCTTTCACATCACGATGCTTACCACCTTTGATTTACACAGCTATATCAACTAGATTTTACCATGGGTTTCTTTCTGTTGTGCAGGATTTGGAAACCCGGCCCAACACTTTAACACCAGAAACAAGCACTCTTCCACTCTATGTTTCCATGCACATGGCTTGAATCAAGAGCAACACAGTACTACAATTAGACAGTACCACAGCCAGGCCCAGCAGAAAAAAAACATGTACTAAGTGAGGGGATTCAATAGCACAGCAGCATCAGCAAATATAACCATCTTGGATAATTTCATTTCTCCATCAAGTATTCATCATTGCCAGTGTCTTACAGACACTTACCTTCCACAATGCAAAATCAGCAGGGTTTTTCTTTCTGGAGTCCACAGCAACTCGTTCACCAGCTCGATTATCTTCTAATTTTCGTCCAGACAATCGCCCATATTCAGGTAATTTGTCAACAGAAAAGTAGACATCCCCATCAATTCTGTAGGCATATCCATTATCAAGAATCTGCTAAGATGACATGTCAAGAAATCACTATTCAAAGTATCAAAGAAATGAACATGAACGACAGAGAATAAATACTGAGTGGACCATTTCACCTCATAAAGACCATGCTCATAGCAATGCCCTGTATTTAGTAATCATTAAGAAAGACATGGAGATTCAAACTCAAGCAGGATCAACAAATTACCTGCTCAATCATATCAATGATTTGGGGCATGTGATCTGACACACGTGGCTCGACAGAAGGTGGAAGGCAATGAAGATGCACCATATCACGAAGGAATTCTTCACAGTACCGTTTACTCAAACAGATTGGATCCTCTCCTAATTCATTCGCTCGAGCAATTATCTACAGAATTTGAAAATTGCAACTCAGCTTATCCTGTCATACCAATATCAAAAAGCAGTTGGCAACCAAACTCTTGCACCAAAATAACATCAAATCCACTATCCACCACATTATAAACAAAAAGAATCCTCAAAACAACAATTCCAGTAGAGAAACACTGCACACTGTCAAATTAGGCATCATTGCACATTCATATGTAGATCCCTGCATCAAAATTGTGCAATTTACTTATGGAACCTACTATAAAATCCCCTCAAGCGCAATCCAGATTGCCCCATCATGCAATCATTTTAATGTAGTTGAAATAAACCAAATTTAATCACAATCTTAAGAAGACAAAAAGGGAAAGAGGGGGAGAGGGAGACCAACTAACCTTATCATCAACATCAGTGAAATTTCGAACATACCGAACATCATACCCCAAATGCTTTAGATACCTGCCTAATTACCAGCCACCAGAAAAAATCCCTTGTCAGTAACCGTCTAAACATGGATTCTTACAGCTTAAAGAGAGAGAAAAGAAACTGAACAAACCTTATTAAAACATCAAAGGTAACATATACACGAGCATGACCAATATGGCTCAAATCATAAGCAGTGACACCACAAACATACATTCCAACTTTACCCTCTACTTTTGGCTTAAATAGCTCTTTTTTTCTACTCATTGTGTTGTATAGCCACAATTCTGATGATGGACTTGCAGCAGGGGCATCTCCGCCGATGGTTTTGATTGAGGGCTGTGATGATGTTGTTAGAGAGGTGAAGAAACGGTGTAGTCTTGTCTTCTTGGTGGGAGAGAAAAGGGTTTTGATTTTGATTGAATGAAGGAGGTAAGATTTTGTTGGCGGTGGAGAGAAGCATATTGAGGTCAGGGGTTTGTAGTATTTGTAAAGACTGCCCATTTGCTGCTCTCTCTGTTGCTCTGTTTCAATGGATGTTCTCTTTCAGCTTCTGTCTTAAATCGTAAGGCAAACCCCAAAGACATCCTCAATCTATATGGATAGGTTTGCTTTGGTCCCCATTTTATTTTTCATCTTGATTATATCATCCCCGTTCCAGTGGATTCCCATGCCTTCCTTAACTTTGTTTTCCACTTTTTTAATTGTTAATTACGTCATTTATGATATTAATTTATTACATTGTTTCTTGTCAGGTAATTGAATATTGAATATTATATAAAAATATAAACGCTGTAAGAAAATTTATATAGTCTTGATCCGACAGGTTATACATAATTTAAATGATAATTTCAAAGATTTTTTTATTAATAAATAAATAAATATAAGTTGAAATTCAGGTGATTATTTAGTATTTAAGTATTTTTTTTACCCTAAAAAAAGCACAGAATATGTGATGTTTGGAAATATGTTAGTAATTATTTTTCACTTGAAAACACATCAAAATAATATTTTTTTTATTTAAAAAATATATACATCAACACTTAAAAACACTACAAATTTAATTTAAAAAAAAAACATTAACAAATAGCAAGTTCAATCTCAATTCAAAACAATCCAAAAACACTAAAACATTAATTTAAAACAACAACAACTTGGGTTGTAAGTTTTTTTTGGCCTTTGCAAGTTTTTTTATTAATATTTTTTCAATAATTTTCATCATTTGTAAATAAATTGACTAAGAGTTAAGTTTTTTTATTGAACTCGGATCCATAATTTAACGAATTACAAGTTTTAGAGATTAGATCGGGTTTAAAAAGTTTTACCTAAACATTTTTTCATCTCAAATTAGTTTTTTGCTAGGCGAACAATAAATCTAATATATGCTAATGAGTTTCCAATTCCACATTAAAAAAATAAAAACTTTGATACAGGTTAGGACTGTAAATAAAAATGGTGGCAGACTTACCAGTATTAGATTGGATCAAGAAGAAAACCTTTTATTGCTTTCATGTGTGTGGGGGCAATACATATGCTTTCTAGAACCTTCTGTCCCTCTATTAACTAATGTTCAACGTATGCAAAGAAACATGAGTGGGCCAGCAAGGGCTTGGTCTGGTGGTCAAGAAGTACATTTTTTTTTTTCACTCCAAGTTCAAGCCTTGTCAGGTATATCTGTCACCCCCGCGGTACCTTACATGCTCATTAGGCTTGTATGATGTTTAGTGGATCTGAAGATTAGTTGTGGTGCGTCCAAACTGGTCCGGACATCCCGATTATAAAAAAAAAAAAACATGAGTGGTTGTAAAACTATTTTTTCCATTTCTTAAATGGAGGCATGTAAAAAAATTGTTGTCTTCCAAACAATTTGGACGTATAAAAAAAGTAAATACCGGGTCACCTGGGTTTTAGGTTGACCCGGTAGATGAAACAATTTTCTTCAGGCCAAGGCCAATCACCGGGCCAAGTTTTATCTATTTTAAACCTAATTAGAGCCTTGGATCAGACCAACGAGCTGAAAGAGGCTTGATGGCTATGTTTTTTAGTGGGCCGGGCCCTCCAATCTTTTGATTTTCTCTTACAATAAAAAACATCTTTATGAAGGATTATCCCATGCTCATTTGTATTTTTTTCAAGATAAAAAATGTTAAGGATCTTGTTTAGTGCATAGTTATGAAATTCTATTAGGTTATGGTTTGGGTCACTAGTCAAGAAAATTAACTTCATTTAATTCCAAATATATATATATATATATATATATATATATATATATTTTTTTTTTAAATATTTAAATAATATTGTTTTGACTGTTTTTGATTATTAATTTTTTTTTAACATGGCTCACCCGAGGCTAGGAAGCTGTTTGTTTCGGCGTTTCAACCGTCGGTTGCATCGAATTCAATTTTTTTTTAAATAAAAATATTTTGATATTTTTAAATTATTTTAATGTACTGATGTCAAAATAATTTTTAAAAAATAAAAAAATATTATTTTAATGTATTCTAAATAAAAAACACTTTAAAAAACAACTACAACCGTTATCCCAAACACCATGTCGACCGGATTTGATAAAACAAAATCAATGATCGTGCAGCCTCGTAGTAAGAAATGAAATCGTCAGAGAGGCGAAAAAAGAAGAGAGAAAGACAAAGAAACCCTCAAAAAATTTCAACTTGGCGCTCCTTCATCCCTCCAAAACCAAAATAAACACCAAAATCTCTCTCCCGCCACAACCAGAGAGAGATAACCAAAGCGCAAATCTCCAAACTCAAAAGCAAAGCACGAAAGAACCTTTCTTCTGTAGAGGTCTATAATACTAGTAACGTGCTCTGCTCTTGTCTTACAAAGAATAGTTTTGCAGTCATGGCAGTTACCTCAAGTCCTGTGGCGTTGAAAGGAAAAGAAGTTGTAGAGAAGAGGAGTCGGTCAAAACGTCCTGGAGTTCGTGTTGTTGGAGGGAGGATCTATGATTCTGAAAATGGGAAGACTTGTCATCAAGTAACGAGTGTTTCTTTTGATACAATTTTAGATTGTAACAAGTGAACCCTTTTTTTTCCATGCTTGGTTGATGAGAACATGCTAGAAAGTAGAACATGAAAGAAACGAAAGTTCCAAGCTTCAGCTCTTGATTTTTTTTGGTTGATTTGAAGAGAACCTATGGATTTACTTTGTATGATTTCTTTGTTGATAGAGTTTTAGATAATACGTAAACCCTTTTTGTGTTCTTCTGTTTGGTTGACGAGAAGATGCAAGGAAATGAAAGAAACCTAAGTTTCGAGTTTTAGCTCCTAGTTTTGTTTATTTCAAGAGAAGCCATGAATTTACTCTTACGATATTGTGTTGATATAATTCTAGATAATAGCTAAACCCTACCATGGTCTTCTGTTTGGTTAATGTGAACATGTAGGAAAGCTAGCTAAAGAAATCTAAGGCTGAAGTCCTTTTTTTTTTTCAGCTGATTTAACAATGACCCGTAATTACCTTTGTAGTTTATTCGTATATTCATGATTTATTTGTCTCATAGTTGGTACATATGCCCAATAATGCTTCTTTATTTTTTGCTTTGCATCTCCCAAAATGGGTTTTGGGATCTTTTCTATATGATGTTAAGAATCAGTGACACTAATTTTGTTGCTCCACATGAAATCGAATCAAGAAATTGGTTTGGTAATGTTACTATATCTAAATTGGTGGTGGTAGTACAATTGATGGCCCCATTGATTTTTTTTCCATGCATGCTCTCTCTGTAACTGATATTTTTTTTTCGTTTTGTCCTTGTTTGTTTATAATCATCGAAGTGCCGCCAAAAAACAATGGATTTTGCGGCGGCTTGTGCAATTCAGAAAGGAAACAAACTATGTACTCTCAAGTTCTGCCACAAATGCCTATTGAACCGGTTAGTTGGTGACGCAATTCTTGTGTAACAAGCTTTGTCAAACAATTTAAGAAGGTTTTTGCATTCAAGTTTTTTCTCAACACCTTTTCGTTGGTGGTGTTCTAGATACGGAGAAAAAGCAGAAGAGGTAGCATTGTTGGATGACTGGCAGTGTCCCAAGTGCAGGGGCGTTTGCAACTGTAGCTTCTGCATGTAAGTACATCAATGTTTGAATTGTACATCATGTCTGAAGTTTAGTGATGACATTATTGAATATAACTAGTATTCTTGGTGAATCTAATAAAATAAAGTTTTTTCCAGGAAGAAACGAGGCCACAAGCCTACTGGAATTCTTGTTCACACAGCCAAGGAAAATGGGTTTTCTTCTGTCTCAGAACTGCTGCAGGTTACAGGATCTGAAAATTTGAATCTCTACAAGGATGTGAAAGCCGATGATGTTTCATCAGAGAAATGTGGGTCGCCATATAAGGTTTGGGAGTGTTTACTAATGATGGTCCTTTGATATGATTGTAAGGCTGCTTCATCCATTGGATTTCTTATTTGCCATATGTACACGTCAATTGATGCTTTAACAGGAGTGTACAGTCACGACGCCATGGAAACCAGGGAAGGAAAATTCTTTTGATGGAAACGTTGATAAGAATCTGCATCCCCAGAATTTAACACCCATCTCTGCTGAGAAGAAGTCTAAGAAAACAAAAAGGAAAGGACTGAAGGATGTTGGTAATGGCAAAAGGGATGCTGAAATTAGTTTAGAGGAGAGTGGTCAGAAGAAAACAAAAAGGGAAGCACCAGGGGAAGATAGTAATGGCAGTATGAAGAGAGGTAATAAGAAGCCTATAATTACTGAAGTTGTTTCCGAAAATGAAATGAAGACCAATGAAAAAGATAAAGGTGATGTTGCAAAGGAAAAGAAGTCTAAGACAAAGTCCATGGAACTTTCCAAGGACAAAGTAAAGGAAAACAAGAAGGGTGAAGATGTTTCTGAAAAGAAAAGGAAGACTAAGGCACATCCTCAGGAAATCTCTAAGAAAGAATTGAAAAATGGAAAGAATGAAGATGTTTTTGTTGAGAAAAAGAGGCCTAAGACACAGCCTCAAAAGGTTTCCCAGAATGAAGTTTTACTTGGTGCAAATTGTAATGGTGGAATAGTTTGTGGCTTTAGAAGTGATAGAATTCATACGGAGACCAAGATGGCTGGAGACTCATGCAAAGTTGACAAGGATCATGCAGAATTTCAAATCAAATCAAAGACAGCCAGTGAGAGGCGTGCCATGAAACTTCAGAACAAAGAAATCAACGTGGACATTCAATTGCCTCAGGGAACCTGCTTAACGGCTGTAGCAGGCATCGAGTTACCTCCAGAGAATGTTGGCAATGCATTGCAATTCTTGGAATTTTGTGCTAGTTTTGGTAAGGTATGAATAAATCTTTTATTGCTATTGAACCGGATGAAGCATTGTGAAAGTTTACTTGCTTTTTTGATCGCAAACTGAACTTCAAAGATAGTTGGACTTATGTTTAAGCATGGGTCTATGGTGAACTTCTTTTAAGTATGGTCTATAGTGTGCCTCTATAAATTGATTTACCTTCTTGAGGTGAATTCCGTTTATGCTGTAGATTTAGTGATCATATAATTCTATCTCTTTCCTTTGTTGTCAAATTATTAATTCTTTGTTTTGTTTTCGTACCAGGTGACAATTTCCACTAAGTTTAGTTATGTAAATGGCTGATACTTGTTGCCACCGTGCTGTAGTTTGTTTCCATTTTCCCTGCTCATTATTCATGACTTTGTTGATTGCCCATGTTCTTCCTCCTTGATTAGGTTCTTGGTCTGAAGAAAGGGCAAGCTGAAATTGCACTCAGGGAAATCATAAATGGACGAAGAGGGCGTCGGTTGCAATCCTATCATCTAGCCCAGATTCATACCCAGTTACTGTCTCTGATTCAAAAGGATATGGGAGAGGAGTATGTATTCTATAACGTTGTCTGATTATTCCTAACCACTTTTGCTTCGTGGGGGGCAGAAAAATGATAATTTTGTGATTTCTTGTTCAGATCTCCAGCCCTAACTGCAACAAATGAAAACTCATGGTTTCAAGCTCTCGGGACATCTGTTTCGAAATGCCATTTCATATCAAAAGAACTTCCCTCTAACTGTTTTGACTTGGGTAATGGAGGATATGATAAGTTAAACAGCTCAGAGAAGCTTAGACTCTTGAATCTTATATGTGATGAAGCTCTTAATACCAAGTAAGAGACAAACAGAATGAGGAATGGGTCCAATACATCTGGTTCAACAGTTATCAATCCTTGTTGACAAACATTTTACTATCTTCTTATGATTGTTTATAAATATATTTTCCAGAGCGTTGCGCGGTTGGATTGATGATGAAAACTCTAGTTTTCTTGAAAGACAGAAGGAAGCCAGAGAAAAAGTTCTGGCAGCAAAGGATAAGGTCATAGTCGTTGTAAATGGCAATGTTGGCTTTTCAGTGATGTGGGTGAATCCACCCTTTATTTGCAAACTAATTATTTTCCCTTATTTGTTTGGCACAGGAGAAAAAATTAAAACAGAAGATGCTAGACGAGGTGGCCAAAGCTATTATTGAGAAAAATGGTGCTCCCATTTCGGTTTCTAATCATCAAGAAATAGTTTCACGAATAAAAAGTGAAGCTGCACTAGCCCGCACGGAAATGCTGGAGGCCATGGCACTGAAGGGTAAGTGCATTTCCACTTTTGAAGTTAAATTGATTGCATAAAAATGTTTGCTTTGATTTTATAAAATACTTTTAGATATACAATCGGCTTAAGTGGTTTGATATTCGGGTTTGATGCGCTATACTAAATAATTGTAGTCCTAGCCACTGAAATTTGGTGCCAAAATCAAGACCAGACAAGGGATAATTTTCTGCGTTTCTTTCAATCTACACATGACCAACTTATGTTGAAGGCCACTAAATAAGAATTATCTGACCTGTCGAAGATGACAGAATAATGAAAAGAATTCTGGAAATCTTTGCTACCTTTTCACTAAGAGAATTACAGTATATAAGTACATCAAGGAAGATCAAATCCCTTAATCCTAGACCTATTATAGGAAGTAACACAACATTAATTACAGCAAGATTATATACATTAATAATGAATATTTTAGAGAGATGATCAAGGGATATAAAAACTAAATAAGGAAAGAAGAATATATTGACAGAAGAGAATGCCCTTAAATTTTTAGAAGAAAGACATTTACAGGAAACTGAAGAATCTGAGATCAAATTTATATTTTGAACTAATTTATATTTTGAACTATCATAAGCTTGCTGGTAGGATTGGTTAAATCAGTCCTCTGCATTAATCTATTGCTCTTTTTTTTATCGTACATGCAAATTAATGTATAATTTGGAAACATATATATTTAACCCTTACCTGCAATGATCAGAGACATTATCCAATGCTGTCAGAACAGAGCCTGTCCTTCTGGACGTTGATGGCCGAGTTTTCTGGAAACTAAATGGCTATAATGGTCAATCAGATATTCTGCTTCAAGGTCAGGATGCTTGGTTTGTTTTCATTTGTGTACATGAAGTAAACATGCTTCATACCATCATTTATTTTTCTTGTACAGATATGGGTACATGGAATTCTGTTGCACCAAGTGAAAAATGGTTAGTATATGCTGATGAACAGAAACTGGAAGTTGAGAAATACATCATTTCCTCGAGGTAATAACATCAATTGGTACATCTTTTGCACCGAGAAGTCAATTTACAGTTTACTTTTAGCTCCCCATGTTTCCTCCTTATAGAAAGAAAGTTTATTTAGGATGAGAAACTTGTAAACAGTTGGAGCTTGCTAATCATTTACCTTTTGGAAATTTGGTTTTTTTGTATAGGTTGGTGTCTAATACCCACACGCATATAACTTAATTACTTCAGCATTGCGGTATGATTGGTATTAAAATTACATGAACGGACATGTGACTTATGAAGGGAGACTTGCTAATGCCATGTGAATTTCACCTCTAACATGCAATTTTAGGGACTTCGTTTATCATGTAGAGATTAGAAAGAAAGAAAAAAAATTGTTGGCCCCTTTTGATCTGAATTTTATACTGAATTAGAATTGTCATCAGGTTACTGTCGTCATTGATTTGTTGTGCTACCACCTGCCCAAAATGCACTTTGATGTGTTCCTTTGGTGCTGTTCATGTGAAAGAATGAAGTGCACGATAACTTCTTGTCGGGATGCATGTTTGAGCTATCAAATTCACACGTTGTGCCTTCTCATTTGTGTTTTCTTTAGACATCTGATATTATTGTATACATGGGTCTACATGTAGGTATTTCTTGCACGTATCCTGTGCAGCAAAGTTGGCTTTGTTCTTGAAGGGCAATGCTATGACCTATAATTGATATATTGGATCTCTTTATCACGTGGTCTTTTCTTTTTATTTCTTTTGGTTGATATGCTTAACCATGTTAAGTTCCCTTTTGATTTCAGGACAAAAAGGCTTAGGGTTCAAAAAGCTAACGGAACCCATTCAATTGAACATGATGAAACAAGGCAGACATGATTTTCTGACGATCCATCACGTGAAACAGAAATAAGATCGAGGTAAGAAGAGGGTCAACAATAGTTCCTCAAAATTGTTCACTGTGTTAGATTAGAGTTCTTATTTTTACCTCTTGTTTGCTTGCATGCAATGATTTACAAAGCCAGGGCAACCTGTCCCTTCAGCTCTCCTCATGCATCACAACCTGAGGTGTGGAGTTTGATTAGATCTTCTGGGTTCTCAGGATGAAATTAAGTAATCTTACCAAGCATAGAATCAGTACCTCTATCACATAAATGAAACGACTTGACAATGTGCACGGCAAATCATCTTGAAAAAGCTATAAACTTCACCTATCCACTTACTCACATGATTGCACCAATGCCTTTCGCTATTTCTCTTAGTGAACACTTTTTTGTTTTTAGAGGTTAAGTAAGTTATATGTGTCTGCAAATTGTTTAATGCCCCACTTTTGTATTTTGATTTGTTGGAAACAGGTAAAAGTGGGAATTTTTCACAGCTTGATTGATCTATGGCCAATGGCATCTGGAGATTTTGGCTTCTTTTTTGCATTTTTTGTAGCTTGGCATGCTGATGATGATGAAAGTTCATTCTTTCAGATGAAATACTGTTGTATTTCACCCCCCTTGTAAAGGCTATTTACTTTTGTATACATGGACAACATTGTAACCGAAAGCTTTTCAAATACTAGGTTTGCTTCCTCGACTTCTTACACACCTGTCGCCATTACTAGTTCTCTACAGCACTCTTTTGTCTGATTAGCTGCCTGTGTAGTAGAAGTTGCAGTTTCGGAAAGCAAAAAACATGCCCCATTAGCCATTGATAAATTTACCATTTATTGGAAGAAAAAACAAAAGCTTATAAGTTGGGGATCAGTTTTCGCATGGCCCATTAGCCACTGTAAAATCGGCTGGGAGATTTATATTTGTAATTGTTCTACTCCTCCCGGTAGTTATATTTGACGTAAAAGACTGGAGATCTATATAGAAGATTTTGAATTCAAGTTAGGACGTATATTTTTTATAAAAACTTGGACAATCAAAGTTTTATTTACTCATCTAGATCTATAAAGTACACTTTTTAGAATATGAGGTTTTCTTGAATCTAAAAACAATTGTTGTTGAAATTGCCATCACATCCTTATCGTGCTAGTATGACTGTTTTTTTTTTGTAATTATTTTCTCTCCTCTCCATTGAAAAATGTAGGTTAATTCTATTTATTGTTGATAAATTCTTAAGATCGTCAAAAGATTAATTAATTATTTCCCTCGTGGTTATTCCAGCAACAACTTCTGTTGATCACCTAACCTCATCAAATCCAGTCAACCCATAGAATAAGGGGATATAAAAGAAGCCTAACTCATGAACTGTACATAAAATATAGCCCTCTTGCTCTTTTCACGACAATGATTTCAGTCAAATTTAATTATTTTCTGTCTGAATTAGATAAACAGTTCCCCTGTTTACATGGATGATGGAACAGTCAACACAGATCACCTGCATCCTTTGTGTCCAATGGAATAAATTCTTTTAACAAAGTTATTTGCAAGAAGCTTCGAATGACATGTCAGAGACAGAAACACAGCTCATGGAAATTAAGGTTGTCTATCCATCTAGCAAACAAACTCAAGAGTAAGGATGTCAGTGTTACACAATTTAATGTTTTTCATGTAAATTCATCCATCAGCATTGTCAAAAAAGTAAGACTAGTATCTCCCAACAACCAGATTGGAATGAAGATATGACCATTGATAGCAATAATGTTATACTTCTAGCTTCTGAATAAGAAATGGATGAGCCTAATTCGAATAGAAGGTTCACATTTCATCTCTAATTGCTCCTTGCAGCTCCTGGCAAGATACTTGCTAGGGATGGCACCCCTTGGTTTCTCATTTCTTCTTGTGCTCTCTTCATTTCTTCAGGATCTGTTGTCAAACATAAACAGATTAATATGGTTGGTAGAGTTGAAAATAAAATAATAACAGCGTAATAACAGGTCATCTATAGCAGTCGAGTTAACAAGTCTGGCATAATGTTGCAGAAAGCTAAACTAATCTTCAAATGTGCATTTGGTCATATAAAACATGGAAATGCAAGCTCCAAAAAAAATAAAAATGATAAGTGTTATTAAAGTCCAGGTTCATGTCAACAGTCACATGAACAGCAAGTTGTTAAACTCATTGATACAAGGCTGAAGGCAAATGGACAAATGAAAAGAGGCTTGTCCAAGGAGTGTTCCATGTGAAAGCTACATGTTTGCAAATCACACGAGGCCAAATCACAGAAAATAATTAAAACAAACTAACATACTTGGAGCTGAAGAGGTCACAAATTAAAGATTGAGAAATGGTAAAACAATGTTGTTTCACTTGTTAGAAAGCTGAATGTGTCAAGAATATCAAACAAAAAAATGAAAAGAATCGATGCATGTGAAAAAGTAGAAGCCATATAAATGGCTATTTATAAGCCTAAAATTCCAGAATAAGAACACAATTCTACATGACTTCCTGAACCAGTTACAGCAAAATAGTGGACACTGGATGCTGTGGAGTAAAATTCATGTTCTTCTGCTGGTCAAAACATTGCATTATTAGGCAGTACATCACCTCATAAAACACTCAAGCGACAATATGCATTCAAAAATTCAAATATATGAGCCAAGTCAACTATCAAGTCTAGTGCAATTCCTCAAAGCCATGCAATTTGTGAGAGAGTACTTTACCCATGTTTTCCATTAATTTTGGCATCACAAACATAACCAACACCATAAATCCCATCATGAGACCCATTGGACTTTTGACAACAGACATTACAGAGAAGGGCTCCCTGATCTGCAAGAGAATAAGATATTTGGGGAAAAGGTAGGTTAGTAATTCCTAAATACTAACTCCCTTAATAATTATATCCAGATGAATATAAAGAGAAGGATCAACCTCATAATACTGCTCTTCCTTTAATGGCTCCAATACCATTTCACTCAGACTCCTCCTTTTCTCCGTTAGTGTTGCCTGAACCTTACCCGGGAATCTAGCACTAACATCGACTCGGACCTAAGTGTTTTAAATAAAATTCAATATTGGGAATATAATAATACTGCATGATAACTCACAGGTCAAGTTTTACAGATTGAAAGACTTACTGGAGAAAAGAAATAGCCAATAGCATCCACTTCCATTAGATGGGTCCCCGCTGGCACATCATGGCTTTTAATAGACAAGTCAAGGAATGAGGTAAATAGAGAGTGCTTATTACCATCCCCTTAATGCTATAACATCAAAGTTTATGTGTGAATAAAGTTAATCTGTCAAACCCTCAGCACAAATACCCCCCAAAACTACAACCAATGGAAATGGGTATGGTTTTCAAATAATTGATTTGATTAAATTACTGAAAGGGCATATGAAGAATTGAATCATGCTATTTAAAAAAAGCCTGTCAAAGCTATCATTGATTCAAGTTCGAACAGAAGCATGCATAGAAGAAGGAAAAAACAGTAGGATACAAAGAAAAATAACCATCAGGCCTCAGAAAAGTAACATGTTGGCCACCATTTAATATAACTTTGACATTGGATATCTTTCCATGACCTCCAAGTCCTTTTGCATTGATACCTGCTAAACAAATTCAGGAATGATCTAAGATGAACTAAAAAAGGTAAAAAAGGACGCATATAAGAAACATAGAAGTAAGAAGTGCACAACGCAAATTATACTCATCAACATTGTTGTAAGCAAAAATAAGCCACAAATCAACAATCTATTGATACTACCTTCACCGAGGCAAAATATTATTTGACCTTGTACAGGCTAAACTAATCTGTGTTATAGGTTCACATTAAATACATCACCAACATTGGTGACAAAATCATAGTGATATAATAGTTTATTTTGCAAATTCTACTTCGCAGACAGAGGCTAGACTTATACTTCTATAGAAATCACTATCATGACCTTATGCTATGCATCACTATACTCTCACCTTTCCCAGCAAAAAAGAACTCTTTCTCCCAATCGAACTACGGTTAAAAACAATTCACCAAGAATGGACGATGAACAATTAAATTCACACGAATACCCAGCCAAGATCCCAACATCAAAATCCATTACACATTAATACCATCATAAAACAACAAACAACTCTTTTCTACCGTAGATTTTAAATATTTCTCAAAACAAGAGCAATAGGATTTAGAACTAATTTGGGCATCCTAACAATAGCCCACAAAAGGTCTCAACAAAGCCATTACTTTTTTACCAAACAGACAAGGAAAAAGACACCATCTCAAGCATAAAATTATTGACAAGAGTATTGAGATTAAGGAACATAACAAGAAAAACTTAACATAGAAGAACACGTAAATTGCACAATTTTTTTTTACCTGGGATCTTCACTCTACCATTGATTGCGTAACCATTACCAGAAGACCTGGTAATAATAAAAACAATAACTTAATTAATATCGAAATAAGCGGTCAACGTAAGAATAAAATAAAATTGAGAAACCGTACCCAGATGAAATTGCGAGGGATGGAGATAGAAGAGAGAGGCATATTTGCAAGAAGAGGAGGAGAATCACCGGTTCCGATCTTACAAACGATGCCATGATAGCAGCTTAAAATCAGAGAGACCTTCAAGCCTTCAGCAGCTTCCGAACTAGATGCAGTCCTTTTTAAATAATAGATTAATAAATAAATTTTGTGTGGTTTATTGTATGATGTAATTAGACTATAACTCTTATTTTTGCTGTTTTTTAATATTCGCAAACAAAAAGAGCTTTCTATCGATATGGGCTTTAAGCCCATCGTTCCATAACATTAAACCAAGAACAAAGGTATTTTAGCCCAAACTAGCCCAAGTGAGTCTAAATTATTATTTTTTTGGGTTTTTGGTTTTCTTTTCACATTATAATTAAATCCATGGTATAAAAAACCAGCCATGAAGCTACAAGCCTACAACTATTAATAATTGCATTTTTTTTTAAATTTATTTCTCATGTTTCAATGTAAATTATCTAGATTAAAGATATAAATTTATTAGCACGTGTTTAAGATTATAGTAAAATTTATTTTTTAAAATATTTTTTCTTTGAAAATATAATAAAATATTTTAAAAAATTGATTGCAAATTGAGAAAAGAATCAAACCTAGGGGTGCATGATAACAACAATTTTTATTTTTCCTTCGAACAAAAATGTGTTTTACAATTAGGGCAACCTCCCTCCAGCAGAGACACGATCATCACAAAATACAAAACCTGTGCTTTACAATTTACACTTGCGATGACGGTGCATTTGCGCAACAACAACACATATGGAGGATCAAATCAAGAATTTGATATCAAGCCAAGCCGGAGAAGAAAGGCAGGATTGGTTTAGGCCATGGCTTCAATGAATGCTACAACCCTAGCTTTTTCGAGAACCAGTTAGAAAGATTAGCTATGGCGAACCCCGCAAAAACCTGCAGCCCAAGATAAAAGAACTTCAAATTGATAGGTATATTCCGCAAAGACACAAGTAACAAACTTTCGCTTGGTTGAGGTTGTTTTTTAAAGTGTTTTTCGTTCACTCTGTAACATGAACAAAAGATATTATATGATGACTGGACAGTTGTTACTAAACTGATAGCAACATTCCACCCTTTTCATCATAAGATGGAAGGAGAAGAAATGACAGAGACACTAGCTAAATCTCAGTACTTTAATTTGTGGCAGATATAATGATACTAATTGTTTTCGACGATGTCGAAGAAACTTGACTCAGAAGCACTTTTATAATAATGAAATTCATTACCTGAACAGAACCAAGGATGTAAATTGCTGAATAATGACGGCCATGAATCACCATATCAGCTAGCATAGCAAGAGGGATGGTGAGGGACATGCCCAAGGTGGCCACCAATGGAGTTGTCCACACAACAGATAATGCCCTAGCAGGAGCAAAGCAACTTCAGCATGAGAAGCTAGAATGATGAATATGAAGCAGTGATATAAAGACGGGTTGCTTTCTTGTACCAAAAGTAGTCAGAGACGACACTTCCTACAAAGCCGTTGGCAAGAACAATTTCATCCAATCTAGCAGAGTGAGGGATTGTAAACTTGGGTTCAATTCCCAAGGCTGTCAATGGCCAAACTGACAGACCAACAGAAAATGATGATTCAGTCAGTTAGGATATGATACATCCAGGCAAAGAAGACCCAAAAGGAAAAGAGAACGATGCAATCAAAACGATAAATGGTTTTTAATTCAGATTTATTGCACATCAAAACGATCAATATTAAAAAAATAAAATTGAATCAAGGCTTGAAAGGGAAACCAAATGCAGAACAAAGTCATCACCACACAAATTGAGAAGTAAGACAAGATCGCTTTAAGAGTATCAATATCTAAACTCCAAGTCTGTAATGACAAAAATAAAGTTTCTTAGTTGAACCAGTAAGTCCATCTGAGGTTGAATGATGACTACACAAATGACTAGTAGTCTGTGCCTAAATCATCAAATCACATCCTAGAAAGTGATCCCATGATTCTAACTGATCTTATGCATTGTAACTTCACCCAATCAAAGGACATTGAACAAATAACACATCTTACCAAGCCACCACAGAGCTACTAGTGTAAACAATCCTATATATCCGAACAACTTTTGCACATCAACCCCTTCTCCTTCTTCTCCAGCAAACTTTTTAAGAAGAACTGCAGCAAAGATTGGAAAGTGAAACACTGAAACTAATTTGGCAGGATTAAATTAGAACAATGACCGCCTATGTATATTGGAACAAAAAACATGAAGCAATCAAGTGAGACTGTACCCAACCTGTAAATAGTCCGTATGACACGGCTGAGAGAAGCCCAAAAAGATCCCCAACAAGAGAGCGTTTGTCATTGCTAAACACAAATATCAACCATCAATGCCCACAAATGAATCACAAAGAGCAAGGTTATTAAATAATAGCTGCTCAAATAGAACATTTCAACTTTGATGAAGTTATAATCCTGCATGAGATGTTACTGCAGGTAAAGTAACCACGGTATTCGCATCAAATGTGTTGAAGTATCAGTAGACTATTTAACTCAGTGCTCTATAATATTTTCAGTGCCGGCAACGTTCACCCTAGATGACAAACAAACCTTAACTATCACTTTCTGTTCATACTTCAGTAAAAATGAGCTGGGAACCTGAATTGGAAAGTCTTTTGGTGCATTACTTGAAAGGTACCTTATAAGGGTACATTGAACAGAACCATTGATGTCCTTATTTTGCTTTATGCTGACAGATAGGGAAGGTAAAAGTAAGGCAGCATAACAAACAAATACAGAGTAGTGGACTTACACAGAAGCACTTAGTTGTGAGTCATCGGCAGCCCAAGTTTTTCCCAACGTGGTCATGGCAACACCAGCCATGCTCACCAGGACAGCTATCACCTTTGCTGCATTTAAAGAATCTTGACCCAAAAATGCACCAATGAAAAGAGTAAAAAGTCCAGAGGTTGATGACAAAACTGTAGTACTCGCAACACTCGTTCGTGCTAGTGCAGCATTTGACAGGTACTGCCCACAACAAAAGAGCAAAATTAAGAACCTTCTTGAATTCCTATTAGTTTTATGAACTGAAAGCCGTTAAAAAAAAGAAGAGTGAACCTAGCATGGATAAATGGACAGGCTATATAGAAACATTCTTATCTTCGTTTTGTACATGCATTTTAAAGTAATGTTGGTATTTTCCCTTGATCAATATTAGATACGTCAAATGGATTGTTATAGTGCCAGAAGGCATAAAGGAAAAAATAATCCTGAAGAAGCCATACCTCTGTTACAAACCAGATAGGGGCAATATAAAAACCACACATAGCAATTTCTCTGGTTGTGAGCTCTTTGTCATGTTTCAGAACATTCAAATCATCCTTGTGTCGAGAAACTAAAGGCCTTTCTTCTGAGGATGTAAGGTCCAGTTCACTGTCTTTTTTCGTCAAAGTTCCCTGAAGTTCCAGTTCAAAGATTTTGCGACTTAGAGGAGAGTTTAATTCATCGGATGACCCGTTTATGTTGGCTGCTTCATTACCACTTTTTGACGTCTGTCGTTTTAGCAGATTACATATCCAATCTTTAAGGAATGCCAATGGGAGGTAAACCACCATAAGAGAAGCTCCAAGATATGTCACTGCAAATGGCTGCTTATAATCTGCAAAGATATCCTGATGTGCAAGGGAAGTGCATTTTTATACCAATACATCATTCATTAAGCCAAAAACTAAAATGCACGAAAACCTTATCATTTAGAGTTTTGTTTCCATAAATTTCAATAAAAATTCAAGTATTCTCTAGCAAACACTAGCGAGAACTACAATCCATTCCATTGCGAAGAAACCAGACAGTACAGAAAGATTGTAACTATGTTATTAAAGATCTGTATTTTTTTTTTTTATTAATTCACATACATCACCTCCGCTCTTTCCATCACCAGCTCGACTAAATAACCAACAATTATTTGTCTGATAATTTTTATTATCTGCAAAATTCGGCATTCCCCTTATTTTCACCTCATTTCTTTGTAAACCAAAGAATCTCTCACAGAAAAAACTCCCAAAGGGTGAATCTATACAGTTTAGTTTTATAATTAAGCAATCTCAAAATTACATTTTTAATACAAAACTGTATTTCTTTCACAGCAACAATTCCAATAACAACAAAAGAAAAAGAAAAAAAACACCAACAGCATCTCAGGCAAAACAAAAGCAAATGCTGATTTCAAGTTTCAACAACTGGGCCAACTGCATAAACCCTGACATAACATGAACATAATGTACATATACACATTTAATCAACGACTCACAAGTGTAACCAAAACACCTACGTAATTCAATCCCCAACAAAAAAAAGAAGGAGGAAACATGTGAAAAAACGAAGTTAAAATTACCTGGGTAACTTCAGCAGAGGTGACCCATATAATAACAACAGCAGCTATCAAGAGCATACCAGCTTTATATCTCCAACCCATATATGTTTCAAGGATTTAACAAAAGCCCAGATAAAGAAAACAGCCAAAATATTACAGAGATCTGCCAAATTCCTCAGATCTTAATTTGGGTATGTACAGGACACCAACAACGTTCGTAGGTATAATCAACCGTAATAAATGACTATAAAATCTTTCAAGAGAAACGGAATGTCAAAGGTGATGTTATCTCTCTCTCTCTCGGGCTTAGCAGGCGTGTGCTTCAATGCTTATCCAAGCAGCTGGTGTAGATTCTGAGTTAAGAAAAGAAAAAACAAAAACAAAGGGAGAGATTCTTGCAAATCAAGAGAGAATTAGCTTGGGAATGAAAGAAAAAAAAAAGAGGAAGGAAAGGAGGGAGCACAGGTAGAGAGAAAGACGTCTTAATTAGTTAGAATTGTTTTTTTATTTTTAAAAAAGGTGGTTATTACTTTTCACTATTTTATATTGGTGTTTTTTATTTAACCGTCAAGTATTTTTCAATCAATTTTTTACTTTTAAATTACGGCCATTTTTAGTAAGACTATCTAATATTTTCAACACATTTGATGTGAAAGTGTGGTTGATACGTGATTTGTATTTAAAAATGAATTAAAATAATAATTTTTTTTATTTTTTATAAATTATTTTTAATATTAACATAAGAAAATTATCTTAAAATATATATAAAAAATAATTAAAAATAATAAAAAAGTATTTTTTTTTCAAAAAAATTAATTTAAAATTAAAAAAAATAAAATCCAATGCAAAACACGGCTTTATGATGATGAAGCTAAAATATATATTTTTTTAATCAGGATTAAATATAATATTAAAGCTAAAATATTTTTTATAATTCTAGTTTTTTTTATGGATTGAAAGCAGGCTCTAAAATTTGATGATGATGATGAACATAATGCTAAATGAGAGGATTCAGATGCAATTTTATTTGTTTTTGATAACAATGAGAAGAGGACCAAATTACATATTGTTACAGAGATGATTTTTCATGAAGTACGGGAAGGATGTGCCTTACACGTGCTTGAGGAGAATTTTAGAATAGAAAAGTCAAAATTAATGTTCTTGTACTTCAAATAAAAGTTGTGCAGTGTATTTTTAATTGTTTATTTTAGAGTATAGTTGAAATTGTTTTTAAAAATATATCAAAATATTTTTTTTATTTTTTTAAATTAATTTTGACATTAGCACATCAAAATGATCTAAAAATACTAATTTTATTTTTAATTTAGAATAAAAAATAAAAATTATTTTTTTTCAAACACATTCTCAAACATCTCGTCGACTCCGAGATTGGTGTTAGTACCAGGGAGGTTAAACATGTCATTGATAGATATACTGTAGATCCAAGTAATCAAGACAATATCACTATAAATTTAATGGACAACTTCTCTCTGATCTAAAATGAATGATGCATGATGATTTTTTTTTTTTTTTTTTTGGGGGGGGGGGGGTTATTTTTCTTGATTATTATTATTTCCTATATAGTTTAGAAAAATATGAAAAATATTTTTCTTCATGACATTGTTTTTCCTATTTAGTTAAGAAAATCAAATATTGATGATGATAATTTTATTTTTTTCCTGGTTTGACTAGGACTTTTTTATTTTATTTTAGTTCCAGGTTTTCTAGTTTGATCGGGTTGGTTTTTTAGCTTATTTAGAGAATTAAACCTCTTATTTAAGAATTATACTACATCATATTTATTTATTTAATAATATAATTATAAATTAGGATTTTGTGTGATAACACAATTCCACTTCAATTTTATCTTTTTAGCTCGTTGTCTTACTATTTTTGTTTGTCAATTAAATAATGATAGCAGCAATAATAATAATGATGAACTTGCACCGTCTAATCATTCTTCATCAAAACCAACTCCAACTGATTTCTACCTCTACTTTTCTTGCCAGTGCGAGAAATACATGCATGATAGGTATAGGTAAAGAGAAGGAATTATAATGAGTTTTATTTATTGTTGTTTGAAGACTTTGGATCACTGGGTGTTACAGGATGGATCTGATGCAATAACTCTAAATAATTAAGGAGAATCCAAGCTCAGTTCATGAATATTCTACATGTAGAGATAAGTTAAGCAAGGTTACTAGCTCGGGAGGAGGACCGATGGAGACGGAGGTCAAAGAAAGGGGATTCAAAAACGAGATACTTTCAGGATTGCCCTTATTGATTGATGATCCAGGCGTGTCCTATGATGATGCTGACAAAATGAATAATGTGGTGCTGGATTCCACAACCTGTTTGCTGAAAGTCCTCAATGAGAGAATGATGTTCTAGACTGTATTGACTCGCGATCGAGTTTATTCAGATCACTGCCTGCTTGCCCCCTTCCAGGAAGAAGAATTCAAGATTGCAAATTCCAAATGGCTTATGATAAATCCCCTGGAACTCAGACCAATTATTGCACCGTGCATTGTTTTATACAGGTCGATAGCTAATGTGCTCGCAATAGAATGGAAGGCATGGTACCGTCAATCCTCTCGTCTTCACATCCAAATTTTGTTCATGGAAGGAATATTATAGAAAACATGGTGGCTGCCTCTGAAACTATCCATTTTACGAAGGGACAAAAGAGGTATGGAAAACTTTGAAGATTGATATTAGCAGAGCTTATGACAAAACTCGATAGAACTATTTGCAATCGATTGTGATGAAGTTAGGATTTGCGAATTAAAAGGTAGAGTTGCTATTGTTGTGTCCGACCTCACTTTCTTATTTGACGTGGGTTTGTTACAGTATTTTAAAAATATTTAAAAAAAAATGAAATTTATCTATTTTAAAATAAAAATCTTAATATTTTTAAATTATTTTAATATGTTGATTTTAAAAATAATTTTTTAAAAAATAAATAAAATATCATTTTCATACAATTATAGATAAAAAAACTTTTAAAAATAATATTAACTATGTTAAGGAACCATCTCACCTAAAAGTTTAAGCTTCTAGGTGAGGCCTCATAATATGATTTATATTATTCTCAAATACACTCCCTCAAGTGAAAGTCATTTGGGCTTGAAACTTGCACATGTCTACATCATCTTGTGCTTGATTTTTATCAAATAAAATAGGGGTGGTGAGATTCAAACTCATGACTGCTGGGTCAACAAGGCTCTGATACCATGTTAAAGAATCATCTCACCTAAAAACTTAAACTTCTAGCTGAGATCCCATAATATGATTTATATTATTCTCAAATAAATTATACTACCAAATAAATATTTTATATGCTTCAATGGTACAAAATTTGTCTTTACACAGAATTCATATAGTTCTGCGGCAGAGGTACCCTTTTTCCTATATTTGTTTATTTTTATACAGTGAAGGCTTATTTCTTTTTTTTTATTTTTAATAATTACAGTGTTCAGACTAAATTATATATATCATAATTAATCTCTAAATTCATTGAATATACTTCAAATTCAATAAATATATAAAACACCACAAGAATAACAAGTATACAAGATAAGACTTAAACCCGGATAGCTGGCAGTAACAAACACAGCACTGACAACGGAGCCAAGTCTCTACTTGCGTGAAGGCTTATTTTCTTATCTAGAAAGGTTGAAGAGACAGGTGATTGATGATTGCATGGTTAATCGACCTGCTTTTTTTTTTTCTTCAATTGTTTAGGTTTTAAGTTTACTTATATTAGTTTTAGTGTTACATCAGTTAAAATTATTAGAAATTTTAATTAATTATTAATTTTAAAACACATAAAATAAAATTAATTGAGATATATATAAATTACTTAAAAACTCACTTTATAATAAATAAAAAAACTTTTATTCGCAAATGATAGTTTTTTCTACTTCAAGACAACTGTCAATATCAGGGCAGGTAAACCAAGTATATTCTCCAGCTATAATGTTAGGGAAGAGTGTCGGCAACACGTTTCAAATAATCCACAAGTCTTCACTTGGTAGTTAAAGTAAAAGGGATGTTTTATATTTCATTTAAAATATATATATATATATATATATATATATATATATATATTAATTTTTTGATACTTTTAATATAAAAATAATTTTAAAAAAATAAAAAATATTATTTTAATATATTTTTGAACGTTACTAATGTTTTTTTAACATATACATATGCTGATATTTTTTTATTTTTTTAAAAATTATTTGACATAGTATATAAAAATAATCTAAATATATCAGAATAAATTAATTTAAAATAAAAATAAATTTTTTATATTTTTTCAAAAATATTTTTAAAATATAGCGTGAAACAATCTCATAATATAAATTTGTGTTCTGTATAATATAATATACGGGATGAAAAGGGATGAAAAAATGAATTTTTCAAACAACCTGAAGGATGATGAACAGGTATTGGTGGGGCAAGGAACAGCGGAATGGTCGAGGAATAATGTGAACAACCGGTCAAAATTGTAAACCTGAAGAGACCTATAATAATAGTAGTAGTAAAAAAAAAATTATATATATATATGTTAAAGGATGAAAAATTGAAAATGATAACTGAATTATGAGAATTTCGAGAATTTAAAGTAAAATGTTATTTACGGGTGTTATAAAAATAAAATGCAAAAAATAGTTGAAAAATAAAAAGCACATGAACGTTAACAAAATCTTAATGGAAATGGATTTTATGGAACCAAAGTACCAATCTATAATTTAAAGAAATTTGAAAACCATACAAATTACCATTGAGAGACATAAAAGAAATTCGTAAAAATTAATGTGTGTCCAAAAAAAGAAAGAAAAAAAAAGGAGAAAGAATAGCTTTGAAGAGTGATAAAAATCAACAGGAAAACGTTTAGATTGAGGGAGTCTTGAGCAAATTAGGGTTATTAGATAACATTTGGGGGAATTTAGAATTGATTATTAATTAGTATTAGGGATGATATCATGTGCACAGAAAGTGAGTAAATTATAAAATGGAGCAAGAATTATGAAAAGTTTTTTAGGAAGTGTTTCTATTTGTTTGAATATTTTAAAATGATGAGCTTTATGTATTTAATATAGATGGTTGTGATGGGAATGGTTTAAAATGAAAAGACCAATTGAACATTACAAATTTAATGTTAAGTTCTAGCTAGGAATATTTATGGGATTGATATGCGTGTGTGATTTTGATATGAACATTAATAAAAGTAAAAATGTTAATTAGAGTAAGAATTAATAGGATAAACACTTGTTAAAAAAATGTAGAATGGATGTTTTGTTTTGGCTAGGCTCCTTTCGACCATTATAGAAGTTTGGAGGTTAAGAAACAACTATTTAAATTCTTGAGAGAATTATGTAGAAATATATTGATTAGATATATTAAATATGTAAAATAAGAGAAATTAAAAGAGAGAGAGAGGTCACCCCGTCAAGAATTTGATTTTGATAAAAAAAAAAGTAACAAATGAATCAATGACTTTAAATTATTAAACTTAGAGATAATTAGGCCACATGATTTCAAAATTATTAATTGTAAGAAAAGAATATTAAAAAGATACACACATCTACCATGTAATGAAGTTTTATTTCAAAAGATGATAAAAGAAAAATAATTGAATTAATCTAGAAAATAAATGATTATGGACATGATAATTAAGGGATTTTGAGTTTATACTATATAGATGAGCATAATTTAAATTGAAAATGAAATAATTTCCTAGAAAAAGAGAATTTATGAATCTAAAAAAATTTGATTTAATGATGTAAGAGAAGCTATCATGCTAGAAATTTAAATGACTTAATATGTTGAAAGAGAACAACAGAATGATTTGACTTTCAAATATAGAAATGAAAATTTTAAGGCATACTAAAATTCATGTGATATTCAGAAGAGAAGATTGACTTCCAAAAATAGAAATGTCATATTTAACGAATATGGCATATAAGGATACTAGAGTTCATATGGCATTTCAAAGAGATTACTAGGTTGATTTAGCTTCAAAAAAGAAATGCCAAATTTAATGAGTATCCAAGTGAGGATACTAGAGTTCAATTGTTATTCAAAAGAAAATACTAGAATGTTTTGGATTCAAATAAATAAATAAATCAATAGGAATGCTAGATTTATAAATATTTGTGCGAGGATACTTAAAACTATATAGTATTAAAAAAATATCAAAATGATTGACTTTCAAAATAGAAATGTTAGATTAGTAAGTACCTATGTAAGAATACTAAAATCCATCGGTATTGAAGAGAATATAGGATTTGTAGAACCTTCAATAGAAAGTTCTAGTAAATAAATATTCATTTAGGATTTTTAGATAAAGAGATGAAGTGATTGAAAAGAATTACCAATAATTTTGGCAGTGGTATATAATTGTTGGATTTAAATTAGTTATTGAATGAATAATAAAAAAAACACTTGGTTAGAGTAATTAGGTGTGAATATTTCACTATAGCACTAGACACGGTTTAACATGTATAATTAAAGTACATTATTGGTCTTAGAAAAGATAAAAAATAACATTTACATTTGAGGGTGTTTTTGAACTTTCACGCGGGTTTTAGGGTAATTATTAGGTTTGAAGGGTGTTTTAGTATTTCCACATTGACATTTTATTTTTTTAATAAAAAAGATGGTCTATGCGCTAGTAAGCGGGTGATGTCCATGCTATTCAGTTAGTGAATGTGATTCCATCGTGTGATCAACTTATGCTTTAATAAGTTCAATAAACACAATTGTATAAAAAAGCTTGATTTATGTGATTAAATATCTTGATTTACACTCATATTTTTTTTAGTTTTGTTTTTTGGTTATTATCAATGATTTTTTTTCATTTATTTACATAAATGTTTATCAATTTATTTAATTAGATAATTGTATATACATTTTGATTTATACTTATAGATTTTTTATGTAAGAAACACATCAAAATAGCTTGTGTTCTCAGTATTTTATTAATTTTTGTTTTACAACCTACAACGGAAAGTGGGTTAGATAATTGTCTATACTAAATTATCTACAACGGAACAGAATGGTTTTTTTAATAGCACGAAACGTTCCGATCATTCTGTTGTAGGTTATCAATACAGTTCGGTTATATAATTAATTATATATGAACAATACAACCCCGAAACGACACGCCGAAATACTCCGAAACCGAAACGTTCCGTACCAATAGAAAAACCGGAACGACGACCGGAACGGTATTAACAACCTTGGTATAGTAAGACTATAGTAAGACATTGTGATATCATCAATTTATTTAATTAGATGATTGCATATATATTTTTATTTTATATTTTTTATGTGAAAAAAAATGTATTCGGTATCTTAATGGAAATTGTTTTTAATATGGAATATATTAAAAGATGGTGATATTATAATGGTATATTCAAAAAATAAATGTAGTCAAATTCACGACCGTAACTAACGGTAATAAAGCCCATGACTTTCTTGATTCAAGATCCCGATTTAAGGTTGCTTCTAACTAAAGTCAGCAAGTTTTATCCAAACTCAAGGTCGGTCGAATACAAATGTCCCAAAAACACAAGCCCATTTCATAATAAACCTTAATTTAGTACTCCTGGTCCCATAACTGATCAACTAACATAACCAGAAAGTTCGCTAGAATAAATTAAAGGCCCCATCTGTCACAGTGTCAAATGAATTGACCCCGTGTCACCATCTACAATGATACACGTGTCTGTGCCTGCCACGTGTAATCTTGCACCTACTTGATTTTGTACCAGGTATATTCTTGTTAAGAGATCTCAGGCCTCCAGGGAGACGCCACGTCGAAACACTGGGCTAGTCGGCTCAAACCGCGTGGGCTTTCGTGCTGTGTTCAAGGAAACCGCTGTGGGGTTAACGGTAGACCCAGGTCGGTGTAATAGTTATATTAATTACACTTTTACTTCTTTTTTTTAATCTTTCTTTTGACCACGTGTCCTCAGTATATACAAAAAAAATTGTTTAATATAAGGTAGCAAAATCAAGATTGTGTAATTTGAAGATTCGGTAATTTAATATATCTTATTTAAGTTGAGTAAGCAAAACAGTTTAATATTTTTGACTGAAATAATATTTTTTTATTAAGAAATTAAAATTGACTTGCTGAGTTACATGTTGACCCACCATACTTAATTGGAATAAAAAACTTAAAACAATAATTTAAAAAAATAAAACAATTTTAGTTAAGGAAAAACAATTATTAGTTATTCTCATTATACTCTTCAGTCAATGAGTTAATCTTTCCTTATTTCACCTATATTTAGACCATGTTTGTTTTTTTATTTTAAAAGTATTTTTTTTTAATTATTTTTTGGTGTTTTTTTTGTTGTAATATGTTAATATAAAAAATAAATCTTATTTTTTTTTAAAAATATATAATTTTGATATATTTTCAAACAAAAAATATTTTAAAAAGGAATAGTTGCTATAATATTAAAATGTGCTCTTCCTCTTCCTATTTATTTATTTATTGACGCAAATAACCTCAAGATAAGGATAAAATCTCAGCAAAATCTCGTGCAATAAAATATAATCAAATGGAAAAAACAGGTATTTTGGTTAAAAATGAAAAAGGAAATACTATTTAATGGGCTTATCCTGGACCGTCCACTTCCATGATTCTCTCGTCCGTAACTTGGGGAATTTTATCCTAACTCTCAACGCTTACAAATGGAAACAAATGATTCGTCAGTGGATTCCATATGTGGCTTTGAAAATTAAATTAAACATCTTATTTTAAGGCGAGAAATGGACTTGTCAAATTAATATGAACCTTCTTAAATTTTATAATACATTTAATATTTTCTTTCCAACCCCAGAAAAATAATTATATATTAAATTAATTATAACTATATTTTTTTTCAATTATCTTAATAAAATATAGAATCAATGCACCCTCCAGAGTCCAGCCCTATATATACCCGCACTCCCCTCAACAAATCTTCACTCACAACCAAAACATTCAAGGATCAAAGCAAATATAGTTTTCTGCAACCTTTCTTCTCTCAGTAAACAGACGATTTGTTTCAAAACCCTTTTCTAGTTTATCTCGTTTTCTTGATAAATCTGATCAAACCATGGCTCCTGATACTACCACTGCTTTTGATAACAACACCAGCACCGATCTTGTGAAGCAAGCTAGCATATCAAGCTGTGCATATGTTACGTTCTTGGCCGGCGATGGAGATTATTGGAAGGGTGTTGTGGGGCTAGCCAAGGGGCTGAGGAAGGCCGAAAGCAAGTATCCACTTGTGGTGGCTATCTTGCCTGATGTTCCTGAGCACCACCGCAAGATTCTTGTTTCCCAGGGATGCATATTGAGGGAGATCGAGCCTGTTCATCCGCCGGAGAACCAGACTCAGTTTGCTATGGCCTACTATGTTATCAACTACTCCAAGCTCCGTATCTGGGAGGTCTGTATTCATGAACTAGCTAGCTCTGTTTTGTGTTTCTTTTGATGAAAAACAGAGGATTAGTATGAAAAACAGAGAATTAGCTGAATTTTACTCTTCATACATATGTATCTCATAATCTTTTCTTCTTTTGTTACAGTTTGTGGAGTACAGCAAGATGATATATCTGGACGGTGACATCCAAGTTTTTGATAACGTTGACCACCTCTTTGACATGCCAGGTGGTTATTTTTATGCTGTGATGGACTGCTTCTGCGAGAAAACATGGAGCAATAGCCCGCAGTACCAGATCGGTTACTGCCAGCAGTGTCCCGACAAGGTCAAGTGGTCTGCTGAGATGGGTCCCAAGCCTCCTCTCTATTTCAATGCCGGAATGTTTGTTTATGAGCCTAACCTTTCCACATATCATGATCTCTTAAAAACCCTCAAAGTCACCCCGCCTACCCTGTTTGCTGAGCAGGTTAATATCATGTTTGCTCTGTAATCTCGCCAAGGATTTCTTAGCAGTAAGTTTTAATTTTCTAATTTATGTTTTTGTTTCTTTGCAGGATTTCCTGAACATGTTTTTCAGGGATGTTTACAAGCCAATTCCTTCGGATTACAACCTTGTAATGGCCATGTTATGGCGCCATCCCGAGAACATTAACCTTGACCAAGTGAAAGTTGTTCACTATTGTGCTGCTGTGAGTATTTATCAGTTAATTCTGCAATAATTTCATTCATTCGGACATGAATGAAGTCTTACTGCATGTCTTCTTCTGCAGGGGTCTAAGCCGTGGAGGTACACAGGAAAAGAAGAGAACATGGACAGGGAAGACATCAAGATTCTGGTCCAGAAATGGTGGGACATTTACAACGATGAGTCGCTGGATTACAAGAACACCGTGGTTGCTCCGTCTGGATCGGAACTGCAACCAATCCTGGAGGCTCTATACGAGGCTGGTGCTGGTCACTTCTTCACCGCCCCATCCGCTGCTTAAAGCTCGTGGATTTGTGGAGCTCGCTAGTTGTAGTAATTAATAGTCCCTCTTTAACTGTAGAGAACAAACAATGGCTTCCACAGTTTTTGCTGGGTGACAGAATAATTTGTTTGGTTTGACATCCCCTATATTATCAAGTGGGATATTGTTTTTTTTTTTTTTTAATTTGTTTTTATGTTTGCGAGTAATATAAGAACATGTTTTTCTATGTATATATTCACGAACAATCTCACCTAAAATTTTAAGTTATTAGGTGAAATCCCATAATATAATTTTATATTATTCTTTAACACATTACTACACTATATTATGCTTGATTTTTATCAATTAGAATGGGATGGTAAAATTCAAACTCGTGACGGCTAGGTAACAAGACAATATACATGCATCCAGTTCTGCTACTATAAAGGGGCAAGCCTTCTGCAACATTTTTGGCCATTAAATGATAATTGCTACAAACAGGTTCCTGAAAGGCAAACTGTTATTACTATGAAATTAGCTAATAATAAGGAAACAATGTCTTCAGCAGATGTTCATCTCAAAATATAAATGGTGTTTGGTTTCATCACTGCTGCTAAATCTCCCATGATGGAATTGTCTGATACTTGTAGATAGATATAGTCAATCTACACTGCTAAATCATTTTGATTTCTCCGACATCTTTGTCATCCCGAGGACACTCCAGATGCAGAATATGCAGCAGCAGCAGCAGCAGCATCGTCTGGAAGAGTTTGTTTATGGTTTAATTTAAGCGCTTATATTGCCTAGAAAATAAAAAAACAGATGGAATCTGAAAAAAAATATTATGATTTTGTGTTCTTGAATTGGGCTTTCGTGGTTTGGATAAATTATTATTATTAAATTTTTAATGTCATACAGATGCTGTGTAGATGTTTTGTTGTTTATCTCAAAGCTGTCATTAATTAGAACGAAATATTTGGGTTCCAAAGTGTTTCGGCGTACCGTTTGAGAGTTGTATTGTTTATATTTAATTAATTAATTAAATATATAAAAACAAAAAATATTAATTTAACAAATATAGTTCAAATTTAAGATAAATTAAATAATATAAACACAAAATTAAACAAACATAATCTTTAAATTAAAAACATATCTAAAAATCATCTACTATTTAGTCCATCACAATTGTAGGTAAACACGAAAAACAATTATTTAATTTTTTTTAAAACTTATTTTTTTTATAGAGGTTCCAGGGGGTGTTTCAATTTAATTCTTTGATTATAAAAAATAAAAAAAAATTAAATATAATTTTTATTTTTTTATAAAATCAAAGCTGACACAACAATTTTATTTTTTATAGTATATATTTTTTAAATTTTTATTGTTTTTAATTTTGATTCTTGCAGTAAACAATTATATATATATATATATATATATATATATAAAATCAAGTATTATTTAAATACTTTAAATTTCGCTTCAATGCAGTGTATGAATAACTTACACAAGAAGAATAGAGGCTGAAACATTAATTGCTGACTGGGTCTGCCGGTGTGGTCAAAATGGCACAATATGTAAATTGCTTAAAATCTGGACGTGGAAATATTTGCCCGTTAATTTCCTCCCTCAATTGTGTATGAAATTTCTTAGCCTCGGGTGGTGGTGGGTGCAAAATTCAAATTGTTAGACAACTTAGACTATGTCTATTCCGGATTAATTCAAGGGCGGTTACATGGGCCCCGGGGAACTTTACTTCGATTAGACCCCGAGGAATTCTTAACAAAGACTTCGATTTGACCCGTTTTGCCACGTCGGTGTTTTTGTATTTTTTTATCTTATTAAAAAAATATATAAGAAAATAAAATACTTTGGGCTTGGGCCGAAGGCTCGAACTCAAAAGCTATTTTTTAAGGTTAAGATGCATTGGGCTACTTAGACTAGGTCCATATGTTAGCCTTTTTGTTTTGTTTTGTTTTCCTTAATTGTTTCTCTTCCAATTACTTTTTTTTTTAAATTGTTATTATGTATGTAGCAAAAAATTAAATAAAAAAACTTGAGAAGATTCAATGTGTTATTATCCTTCTTTTTTACCATTTAATTTTTTTCTTTCAATTTCATATTTTTCATTCATTTTTTTTTATTATCATATATTTACATATTTTTTTATAAAACAAAATTATTTAATATAATAAAGTTCACGATCAAGTTGTGAGTTTGATGAGTGAAGTCATGAAATGAATTTCAATGCAAAATATTATTTTTTTATTATTTTTGTTTATTATTTTGAATTAGTTTTTGTTTTTGTTTTGATTGATGTAATAGTAATTGATTCTAATTTGTTTTTTAAAAGTTTATTATGATTTTAAAATCAAGTGATGAGTTTGATATATTGATTAAAGCCAATATAAATTGATTCTATAGTTTTCATTATCAATAATTATAATTATTAAATCTAGTTTGGAGCTTGATACAAAATAAAAGCTAGATCTTGAGTTATATATGATGACTATAATCTACCGAGAATTTTTTTTTTTCGAGTTTAATATTTCTCATGAAAAAAGTTAATAAACCTAGGATCTATATAATTATTTCATATTAAAAAGTACACGCGCGGGAGCGCGCGCGGGCACACACACTTATATATATATATATATATATATATATATATATATATATCGACTTGACTAATCACATGAATTTAACCAGATTACTCCGATCAACATGATGGCCTCACGCAATTAATTTAAAGCAATTACTTTGAAAACGACAACTGCTCTAACTGTTCGCTGCCATCTTACTCTTCTGGGAAAAAGTCACCGTTTATAACTGTCAAAGATCTGCAACAGCGTCTGTAATTACAATCTCTGTCTTTGCTTCTCTTCTGTTCTGTTCTGTTCTTCGTCATTGATTCAGGTATCCCTCCTGTCTTTCAACGCTTTATGACTTGTCTCTGCTTCTATACAGTAAGTAGGACTCGTGTTTATTTCTGCGATTTTTTTACTTCAGTTTCTTAAAGATTGCATGCTTTGGAAAACTTTATAGATTGTGGAATTTTTTTATCTACGGCTCTCTCATCGTTATAAGTTAAGAATGAAAGCTTGTAATTGATTTTATATTGAAGTATCAATTGCAGAGTTTTCTTGATTTGATTCATGAATCAAGATTTGTAAACTAATTTAGGGCTAGACAGTTCATTTTTTTTTTTTTTTTTTTATGATGATTAGCACTTCCAAATTTGGGCTAGTTAAGTCTTACTTTTAGTCTATATGTTTTCTTTGCTGTAGCTGTGTTCTTACTGGATTTATTAGGTTGTCTCTCCCAGGGATTGCTCCTGAAAAGAATATGCTGCTGGCTTCTAGATTATTGCGGTTGCAATTGTTTCGATTTGTAATTATATTAGTTTTAGTCTTCAGCCATGTGGAAAATGGGAATGCTGGTTTAACAAGCACCTTTGTTCGCACGCAATGGCCAGCAGCAGATATCCCTCTTGACAATAAAGTTTTTGCAATTCCAAAAGGTTATAATGCTCCACAGCAAGTGAGTCTTGCACTTTTTACTGAATTTTAGGTTAAACCCTTGTTTTTTTTGTTGATGTTAATTATGACCTGATTAGTTTGTTGATTGTTAGGTGCACATCACTCAAGGTGATTATGATGGGAAGGCTGTAATAATCTCTTGGGTTACACCTGATGAACCGGGTTCTAGTACCGTGAAATATGGCACTTCAGAGAAGAGTTATGATTTTAGTGCTGAGGGCACTGTTACTAACTACACATTTTACAAATATAAGTCTGGTTACATTCATCACTGTCTTGTTGATGGGCTTGAGGTAAAATATTCAATTGAACTATGACTTTGTTTCGCTTTTTGAAAGGTCTCAGTTTTGGGGTTTAACATTTCTTCTTTTTAGTATGATTCCAAGTATTACTACAAGGTCGGAGAAGGTGACTCTTCTCGTGATTTTTGGTTCCAAACACCTCCGAAGATTGATCCTGATGCTTCCTATACATTTGGAATTATTGGTAAGATATTTTGCACCATTTTAAGAATAACAGAGTTTAATTTTGTTGCTGACTAACTATTGGGTTTTGCTTTAGCAAGATAATTTTCAACCAATAGTCTATTTTTGCAATATAAGGCAATATGATACAAACAATGAAATGTGGCGGTTGGAAGAACATGTTTCTTAGTTTTAGACCACATGTTTTTTATATTTTTCTCTCTGTATTGGTTTCTGTATGTTTTCAGGTGATTTGGGTCAAACATATAATTCTCTTTCCACTCTCGAGCATTACATGAAGAGTGGGGGACAGAGTGTTTTGTTTGCTGGTGATCTCTCTTATGCTGATAGATATCAATATGATGATGTTGGCACTAGATGGGATTCATGGGGACGTCTTGTAGAGCAAAGTGCTGCATATCAACCATGGATATGGTCAGCTGGGAATCACGAGATAGAGTACATTCCAGAAATGGTAATTTTAAACTTCACCTTATGTTTTCTTTTCTAGTTTTATTAATGCTCTAGTTTCAACACATGTCTAATTTTTGGCGTTTTTGTTGGCAATATATCCTCTTGGCTTTGATGCTTGTCAACTCACACACAAATCCTCTTGTTCCAGGACGAAGTCCTTCCATTTAAATCATTTCTGCATAGATTTGTCACTCCTTATACAGCCTCAAAAAGCACCAATCCTCTTTGGTATGCTATACGCCGTGCATCTGCTCACATCATTGTCCTCTCCAGCTATTCTCCATTTGGTAATCCTTTATTCACTATGTTTTGGCAGCAAGTAGCTAGTCCATTCCAAAACTTAGATGATACAATCTGCATAAAATTTGCTGGTTTTTTACCAAAGTAGATGTGATGGAAAACTGTTGTTAACATTTTAATTATTTCTATTCTTAGTTCATCTTTCTACAGATTATATGATGTTACTGTAAGGCGAATGTTTTCTGGTCATAATGAATTTGCAAATATTTTTTAATCAGTGAAATACACTCCTCAATGGATGTGGCTTAGAGAAGAATTGACAAGAGTCAACAGGGAGAAGACACCTTGGCTCATTGTTGTCATGCACGTGCCCATCTACAACAGCAATGCAGCCCACTATATGGAAGGTGAAAGCATGCGTGCAGTTTTTGAAAGCTGGTTTGTCAGATCCAAAGTCGACTTCATTTTTGCCGGTCATGTTCATGCCTATGAAAGATCAGTATGTACTTTCCTATTTTTCATGTTTTATAGACCTATCAATACATTATCATGTAGTTGATGTAGTTAATCAAATAGTATATTTCTACCTTCCTCTTACACTAAAATGGAATTCCCATAAGATCATCCTCCTGAAAGTTCACTCAATCCCGAGAACATTCATTTACAAAGTTTTCATTGGAAGGAGGAGCAGAGGAACTACTTTTTTAAGTAGGTCTTTGGAGATCGCAAACTGGCATGCAGCTCCTATAGTTGAGGTTTAACCCAGCTGCATGGTTAAAGAAACAATTTTAGCCCACCCCTGCTATTCATATTCCAGGAATTCAGCATGAAAAAAACCCTACATATTTCTCTGTTATTTCATGATGCATGATGCCCCTGAAAGTGCCTTGACTGAGCTGGGAAGCTGAACCCATGGAGTTGCAACCCCTTGTACTCTGATCCTAATGGTGTTGTATATATCGTTTTATACACCAGTTTTGAATTTATCAAGTGTTTTCTTCTCTCATTGAGACTATTCTTGATTTACAGTACCGTATCTCAAACCTACATTTTAACGTGTCAACTGGTGACCGTTATCCTGTTCCTGACAAATCAGCTCCTGTGTACCTAACTGTTGGGGATGGGGGAAATCAGGAAGGTCTTGCTGGAAGGTAAGGCAAATCTAACTGTTTAAGCTTACGAAAATTCTACTAATCCAAATATGGCTTCTCTATTAACTGTTGAAATTTATAATTAGGTTCTTCGACCCACAGCCAGATTATTCTGCATTCAGAGAAGCTAGTTATGGCCATTCTACCTTGGAGATTAGGAACAGAACACATGCATTCTACCATTGGAATCGAAATGATGATGGAAAGCCAGTAACAACTGATTCTGTGATATTCCATAACCAATACTGGTAAGTGTGATCTCTTTTCCTTCCTTTTTGTTCAAGAATGCTAGTGCTTAGTGATGGTGGTACCTCTCAAGCATCAGACAAGTATTATAGGTTCATTGGGAAGTTGGTATTGTGAACTCACATTTCTTGAGGGAAGGTAAAGCTTCTAATGAACACAGTGGAAGTTTTTTCCAAGATATCAAATATCAGATGAGCAACAAAACTGATGCAAAAAGTTTTGTATAATATAAGCTATTGATTGATTCATTAGTGCAATATGAGGCTCCAGTATGCTTTGTATTTTTTATTTGCTTTCTAAGAATAGCAAATGATTCAAAACGATGGTTGCGCATCATTTGCTATCTGATGTCCATGATCTGATTTAGAGCTCTTAATGAATTGTCATGCAGGGCAAACAATCTGCGTAGAAGGAGACATCTCAAGGCCAGGGAACATGCTAGCCACTGAAGATTTTGGACAGAAAGGTTTCACAAATTTGCGGGCTTTGTGCATGTCGCGGCAAAGCAGTAATATTCTGCACCACTATGCTATAAAGATCAGGAGATGCTAGCAACCTGTGCTGTTCGCATAAATATTTGGGATCACTGCGTCCTGCATTTATAGGAAATGGCCATTTTCAGCTTGTTGAATTTGCCAGCATTGAATATGTCGTTTGAAGGAATTAGATTGTAAGGTTAGGAATATGTTAATAAGCACCCACCATCACTACCAGAGCGTTCTTAAGTTGATTTTCCTGAAATATTCCTTGATTTCTTAGCTCAATAATGTCACATTTTTGGTCACTATCGTTTTCGAATCCATTGCAAATCATCATATAATGAAGTGCTATTTACATCAAGATTATCAATTCCGTTTCGGTTGGTGCTTTGTTTTTTCAATTAGAAAGGAATGTTTTGGTTTCAGAGCGTTTCAGCTCGCCGTTTCGGGGTTGAACTGTTTATATATATATATATATATATATATATATATATATATATATATATATATATATATATATATATATATATATATATTAATTAAAAAAATAAAATAAAATAAAATAAAATTATTTAGAATTGTGTAATTTAATCTAAAAAAGACACGATAAAATGATTTTTCTGAATAAAATTATGAACATGTATAATATTACGAGAATGTCATTATCAATCTCGCAAGGTCATTATATTATTTGATTGCTTTGAATTTTTAACATAATATATATAAATATGTCAAGAGACTCCATGTAAAATCATATCTCTTAAATCATTGAATTGAGTGGTATTTTTTCTTTTTAGATATAGAAAACTTGAGAATATCTCAACAATGAAGGTAATAAGTTTGGTTGTTTGAACGCCACAAGATTAACTTAATACGTTCTAGAAGTTCTTTTAAGAACGACGAGGAACACAAGACCTCACAATAATGATAATTTTCTGAAAACATAATTTGTTTATTCATTTCTAACGGTCAGATTAAGAGATATGATTGATATTGTAAAATTATTCATTATTTTTAAAAAAAAACTTTGGATGAAACAGAACGGGTGGAACGAAACCAGTTCGTTCCGGTCGGTATTTGGCCGAAAAATACAGAATGAGCCGGAATTATACAATAATCTAAAAGAGCTCAGTGAAACACTTTAGCACTAGACTCATTGCACTGTGGAGTGGATATTTTTCATCCCTGCGTCGCGCGAGTTCGTCCACCTTTTTTTTTCCTCTAATGAACAATGTTTTAACGATTTTAACCCTGATAATAAGACAAAACAACGGTTTCGGCTGAGGGTCACGCATGTAATTGCACGCGTACGGACCGGTTCGGTTCGGTCCGTCGCAACCTTTTTTTTAATATTATTTAAAATGGCTAAATACGGTTATAGCCCATAATAAGACAAAATTGGTGACGTAAGCCCAGGGGTGTACCGGTAATTGACCATTATTATTTATTTATTTTTCAAAATACTGTCGGCGCGTGCGGTCCACGCGACCGGCAATATTCCGCCTCACGCCCCTTTCAGGTGGCGCGTGAAGGCTGATATGGTGGCCAAAAATGTCCTACCGGCGTCTCTTCTAGTGCGCCTCCGCTTGGTCTTCCTCCCAGTGCGGCGCGTTTTGGCACACGGTGGACGTGGACGCGGCGATGTCCGGTTAAAGCCGGTTTCACCGTTTTTCTCTATCCTGCACGTAAAAGTGCAGAAGAGCCCCCCCGGTTTTGGTAGCTTTTCACTTCAGTCCCTTTACTTTTAATTGTGTCTATGGTCCTGATTTTTGTTATATAAGTTTTGATTTTGTTCGATTGGGTCCTTCGATTGCAATTAATTAACTGTTAATGTTTCACTTCGGTCCTCCTTCTTTTAATTTCCGGATTGGGTTGAAAAGGCTTAATATATTCAGTATAGAAGTTTCAATTTTTGCAACTTTGTCCTTTAATTGAAAATGTTAATAAATGTGATTTTCATTTTAGTCCTTAAACTTTTAATTTTTGATTTTAATCCCTTTATATTTGATTTTCATTTCAGCCCTTATACTTTTATTTTTTAAAATTTCTAAAATAACCCCTACTTTTGTTCATGTATATATAAGTGTGTTTAACACAATAATAATAATAATAATAATAATGATGATGATGATGATGATGATGATGATAATAATAATAATGATGATGATGATAATAATAATAATAATAATAATAATAATAATAATAATAATAATAATAATAATAATAATAATAATAATAATAATAATAATTTAATTATTTTTCTTACTTACTCTTTTGATAATGTTTTTTAGTTTTTTTTTTCTTCAGATAATTTGATAATTTTTATTGTTTTGGTAGTAATAGCAATGATAATTTTTATTTTTATTTTATTTTTTTGTTTTATCTTTTGTTAAAGTTTCTAGCATGTTTTTTAGTCTTTCATTTATTTTTGTTTCTTTCATTATTAACATAATAATAATAATAATAATAATAATAATAATAATAATAATAATAATAATAATTTAATTGTTCTCTCTTGCTTACTATTTTATTAATGTTTTTGAGTGTGTTTTTTCAGGATAATTTGATAATTTTTATTGTTTTTATAGTAAGAGCAATGATAATTTTAGATTTTAAGACTTTGATTTTGCTATTGTTATAATAGGGTGTGTTGAACTATTTTATTATATTAAATTTCATATATATAAATATTATATTTTAATTTTGTCTAGCAAATCCTATAAAAATTGTTTGCTCAGCCCGCAACGTAGAACATATATTTTTTAAAATTTTCAAATTAAATGATTTTTTCCAGCTAATAATTTTTATTTTTTTTTTATCATCTATTATATTTTTTTATTTGCTCTGTCTTTTAGTTTTTTATTGGTTTTTTTTTTATATTTTCAAGTTAGATTAATTTTTTTGCCTGATAATTTTGATTTTTTTCTTCATCTTTTGTTAAAGTTATTACAATTTTTTTTTGTCTTTTATTTATTTCTGGTTTTTTATTTTTATTAATAATAATAATAATAATAATAATAAATTATTTAATAAAAAAAGTTTTTGTTCTTACTTGCTTTTTTTTTTCTCGAGGTATTTTGATAATTGCTATTATTTTGACAGTAAGAGTGATGATAATTTTAGAAGATAACACTTCGATGTTACTGTTGTTATAGCAGAGTATTTTGATTTGTTTCATTATATCAAACTTTATATATAAAAATATTATATTTTAATCTAAATAATTGTAAAAATTATTTGCTCCGCCCGCAACAAAATGTGGGCCATCAAACTAGTAATATCTATGGTATGAACGGAACAATAAAACTTTCAAGAACACCTGCAACTCCCACCAACACCTCACGAAGGATATAACCATGCTCGACAAATTCTATAAGGATGAGATGGAGCATCCCTCCGATGTTGGACCATGCCCCATAGATGCCTTGATTTTGATTAGGCTAAAGTCACAGGCCTTCTTCTATGTAATTTCTCCTATCTCACCATTCCTAGGCTTCTCTCCCATTAGGCTTCTGGTCTGATAGTTGATGGGGCAATAGGGTTCGGGCCCCCTTGTTTGTTTTTGTTAATATAAAACCATTTGTTCAAAAAAAGACTTTATAGGAAAGGGCCTAACCCAAAATCTGTAATGCAGCGATGCATGGGAATCAGTGAGGAGTTCGGAAAGAGCGGGAGCTAACTGATTTTTGGTTCCTGACTAAACAGGAAAACTATCCAAACATTCGTTATCGTTGATGTTGAATTACTTGATGAGAAAGTTTCGATTTACACTGATTTCTTGATACAATCCGGGCTCTATACTGATTAATTTCAGTCTATATAAGAGTTTTAACCCACACCCACAATCTAAACAAATTGAGAAGAAAAGATTGGTCTTTGTTTATCTCTCTGTCTTGTTGCGGTTCTGTCATTGCTTGCAACAATGGAGAGACAACATCTGTTTCATGTTTGTAATTCTTGTTTTTTTCTCAAGAAAATCAAGAACCCAAACAAAAGAAAAGAATGTGAATGTCAACAAGCCGGGGGAGAGGAGTTTGCTAGGTCGCAGCCACTTTTCAGCGAGCGTCCTTTTTTGATCAAGAAGCCAAAACCAAGCAGCAGCGGAACTGGTTCCATTGTTGGTGCTTCAAGAAATCCAGGGAGGGTTTTAAGGGAACTGAATCTTTTTGATGAAAATTGGGTTCTCGAGAATTCTGCCGCTTCTGATTCAAGCAACCAAGAATCCGATGAGGAGTTGGAGAGAAGGGTGGCTTTTAATCTGAGGACGATGAGATCGTCTTATACCCTTGAGGACATGATGGAGGAGAGGTCTCGTGGGGTATCGACTGAAATCAGTCTGTATCATCACGACCCATTCAAGATCAAGAAGAAGATGAAGCCAAGTGATTTGGGTAATTTATGCAGGCTGCTTGTGTCTGCAGATTTGGTGGAGAAACATATCCTGCCATTCCTGAATGAGGATCAAACTAAACAGGTTGAAATTCCGAATCAGGAGAGGAATGGCTTGAAGGTCTGGGTTAGGGATATTGACACTGCAAGCATGCATCAGCTGGTCTTCAAAAGATGGAGCTCTTCTAAGAGCTATATTTTCAATGATGGCTGGACAAAGCAGTTCGTCAGAAGGAGGAGCTTGGTTGAAGGAGATGAAATCGGACTCTACTGGGACAATGATCTGTCAATACTTCACTTCAGTGTTCTGTGTAGAGCTGCTGCTGCCGGCCAAGACTAAGATTTTGTATTAGCACTTAGTTTATGTTCGATTGTTGTTTAGAATCTGAGATGCTTGCTTGTTTTATTGAAACAAACTTCTGCTGTTATTATTCTGATATAATCAATCCAGTTTAGTTTGAATGATTTCTGATATAAACCAATTGATTATTGTGTCAATTCTGCTCAACATATTCTCACGTGCGGGACAACTCAGAGGCTCATCAAGCCATGATACACGGCAGAATAAATTTAAGGCTGATGAACAAGCTTCGTTTAAAACACATGCATGCCTGTTGCCTATGCACAATCATCTCCTAAAAGGTAGGTTTTTTTGGTGCTCGATCAGCCATTAATTCTAGATGATTCTTCAGACTTGTAAGAAATTACTAAAGCTTCGAACTCTGATTAATGCATGGTGCATACAGCAGGGAGAATATTTTATTTGTGGTGGGAATCTTGTCATCTTCATGGACCTAAGAAATCATGGCCGAAGGCTTATGTTTGAGTCTTAATTGACGACAACCTCAAATTAAGCCATCGCAAGTTAATATTGATCCTGTTTGTGTTCAGTGCAATTCTGTAGATGAGGATAGAGATCACCCATTCTTCACCGGCTGGCACCTTCAACAAGTCTGGGAATCACCACCATAAAATTTGTAAGCAGAAACGAAACCGATGAAAAATTCCGACGAAAAATATTTCACCGCAAATTTTCAACAAGGCCAGTGGTCTTGCCTCGGCGCCGTCCAAGCTGATGCATGCCAAGACAGCAGCGAAAAGAAAGAGCTTAAGATTAGAAGCCATTTTGATATATACTGATATTATAGATAGAGAGATCTGGTGGTATTTGATGATCAAGAAATGGAGATTGCTGAGTGATTTATATAGGAATATAGAGCATGATTTTGAATTAATTTGAACGTTACAGTTCTTGAAAGTTACACACAAGGCAGGAAGGAAATGAAAGAACGTGTGATTCTTTGAAGGGAATAAAAAGGCCAAAAGGCAATAATCAATTAATCATTCATGAAGTTTACAATTTATGGCAATAAATCAGATTAAAATTCCAGTAACATGCCATGATTAATTAAAAAGATAAAATAAAAAAAGTATTTTATTTAAAAAAATCTTTTAAATTACAATAACAAACAACTCTTAGAGAATCTATTCTCAGGCATTGTGTGCATCTACACGTGCAATGTCTTTAGGGGGTGTTTGAGAGTGTTTAAAAAAAAAATGATTTTTTTTTTATTTTAAATTAAATTCTTTTGGGTTTTTTTAAATTATTTTAATGTGCTGATGTCAAAAATAATTTTTTAAAAATAAAAAAAAATCATTTTAATATATTTTTAAATGAAAAAAAATACAAAATTCTAAAAAGTAAGAAAAATAGAAAACTATCATTTACCTCTTAGACACTCTACAATATGAAACAGATTTGATTAAAATAGCAAGATAAAGTACAAAATTCTAAAGAAAAAGAAATTGTTTCAATCGCTATCATTTGAAGAAAAATCAAGTATATGACCGACTAATAACAATATGGTGCAGAAATATTATCAATAATAATATAAAAATAAAATCATTATATTTTATTGAGATCTTAAATTGGTTTCATAACAATGTTTTTGTATTATAATAATAAAATTGAAAATACTTTTAAAAGAAAAATAGAAAACTATCATTTACCTTTTAGACTTTACAAAGCCCATCAACGATTCATAGGAAAATAGAAAACTATCATTTAGCTAGGAAGAGAAAAAGAGCTCTCTCAGTAAAATACTTAGGTTCTCTTAATCACGACGAGACTCATCACCCACTCCGATTGCCTCCCCCTCTTAGACAAAATCACCACAAAGATCATATTATAGACCTCCCTTCTCATCGAATTATGGCAACCTCTAGTTTAAACCGAGATAAAAACGCTGTCTTGTCTTGTTTTTTTACCGATATAAAAACGTTGTCTTGTCTCGTTTTTTTACCGGCATGAAACGTTTCAGGAGAACTTACAACCCTGATTTACATTGCTCGGCTTCACTTCTTTTCTTATCAAAAGAACTTTATCAGTAGATGAATCCAAAGAAGAGCATCAGATCCTGCAACACTCTTATCAGCTCAGCTCTGCGTGCTAAGTAGGTCATCTTTTGAAAGAGAGGCAACGGTCACACTTGAGGTAATATTCTGTAGACCTTACCTCAACATGGTACAAGATTGTATCTGCATCATAGTTGTCAATACTATTCTGGTCGCTGTTCCGGTCGCCGTTCTGGTTTTTCCATTGGAACGGAACGTTCCGGTTTCGGAGCGTTCCAGCATGCCGTTTCGGTGTCGTACTGTTCATTTATAATTAATTATATATATATATATATATATATATTTATATATATGAAAAAAATAAAATATTAATTTAACAAGCATAATTAAAATTTTGAATTCTTTTTTATTAAAAATATTTTGGTTTTTTAAATTATTTTGATGTATAGATGTCAAAAATAATTTTTTTAAAATAAAAAAATAGATTTTGAACCCGAAATGGCACGCCCGGAACGGAACCGAGGCGTTCCGGCTGGAATTAAAACTGAGACGAAAACGAAGCCGTTTTGTCTCGATTTTTTGAACGAAACGGAACGGAATTAACAACTATGATCTGAATTGAGGTTTAATAAGAAGCCTTTTCTACAGTTTTGAAGTAAGAAATTAATGAAGAAGCTATGAATTCTTGAAGGAGTTAGTCCACTGATAAAAATCCCTTTTTGTTTTCTACCCACTAACAATATCTTTTGTTCATATTTAATTAAAAAACATAGTGTTAAATCTATATATTATCATGCACGCAATTTTCACACTGCTAACAATTAATGTTGACTTTTATCCTTTCATTCCTTAAATGCTTTTTGTAACCTTACAGGTATTATAGGGCTCAACACTTATCTCCGATGCTTGGGTATTAATTATTGGAATTAAAGGAAAAGTAAATAAATAGAGCACAATTTTATAAGATTTTATTTTTTAATTTGTTTTTAGAGATTTATACCACATATGAAAATAAAAAGTGGTTTTTTTAATGTCAAATACTATTTAAGCTATTCATACTAAAATTTAAATTTTATGTCCACAATTATTATTTTTTTCCTTATGAAATTGTAGTGATAAATGCTATTTTTTTTAGGTGGTACTATTTTATTTTGGATACATGCCAAAAATGCATTTAAATTAATGTTTTATCTTAGTGATTTCTAATAGTTTGATGGGCCGATGTAAATAAAAATTAAAAAAATATTTCGATATATTTTCAAGTGAAAAACAGGTTTGAAAAGAGCAATCAATCACAATAATAACAAATAGATAATTTAACAAAAATCCCTTGAGATAATCACAAGTAAATCAATGGAGTTGGTGAACGGCTATATATTTCCATCATCATGCAATGAAAAATGGAGAAACCATATGAATCACAATGCGTTGCAGCTGTATACAAAACATCCACTCTCCTTCATTGACCCACACAAGCCGCCGGAGGTAAATGAGGTTTTTATTAAGAAAGAAGTATTTAAGGAAACCTTAAAATATACTAAAACGTGGAACAAACAACGGTTTGTGTGGCAAGGTAAGCTAAATCCGAATAAATTTAAATAAAATGATAATATAAAAGGAAAATATAATAATTAACCATGGATTAAGAGAAACCAATTACTAGTTTTTGTGTTATTTTAAGTAATGCCCTAAAAGGTTGCGTGGGTTTCAAAAGAAATTGAATGCCATGCAGAGAGTAGAAAATAGTAAGAAGAATATATTTTTCTTCATGGCCATTAATTGACCTTTTTTCATGGCAAAACCTACCTTCTCATCACTCTATAAAAGAGACACTAACTCTTGCCACTAACTCTCCTTGTGCTCTTACAAAAGAGACTAGAGATTGGGAAGATGGAGTTGTTGGGTTCAATGTGGTGTTATGAAGAGGTGGGTTTGCTCTACTCCTTGCGATTATGACTTTATGCATGAATTTGCCATTTTTACTAGTTTTTTATTCCTTTTCTTTTAAAACCGCAACTAATCGTTTGATTGGCTATTCCGACGCAAAATTGCGATTATGACTTTATGCATGAATTTGCCATTTTTACTAGTTTTTTATTCTTTTTCTTTTAAAACCGCAACTAATTGTGTGACTGGCTATTCCGACGCAAAATATTAAAATAATACTCTGTGTGTAGTGTGTAGTTATCGTAGTCTCAAACAAACATTCATGCATGACTTGAGGGTTTTGTGATCATTTTCTTTACAAAACCCTAAATTCGTATAAGTTGGAACTACGTTATGTTTCGTTTCGTTTCGTTTAGGAGGTTTTTTTTTAATTATATTAGAAACATAATTTAAGAGTATTGACGTTAAAGAAGTAGAGTTTTAACTAAATTGGGATAAAATTCTATGTGTCAAATAATTTTAAGAGTATTCCGTGAGGAAAAATATATATTTAAGGGCAAGTGTCAAATACTTTACAATTTCAAGGGCTATTTAGCAAAGAATTTTAAAATTGCCTCTGCAATGGCTTCACTACTGAGCCAAACTTTACAATGCCTCAAGTTTTATAATTATTATGATCAGTAACAAATGTCTTTTAAAAGAAAGTTTATTTTGACGCACTCTTTCTTTTTTTTTTGGTTTTTTCTTCTCTTTTATTTATCAACGAGTTAAGAAAAAATAAATGAAAATCAGCCTCCAAATATTATCCTTCATCATGATGCCATGGAAACCAAGGCTTCTATTTTCGTACTGCTGCCCTATAATCATGAAAATCCTGCATGAAATTAAAGATTTAATAATATGTTATTATCCCTTTATCAAACTGATTAATCTGTATTGAATTCTGACAGAGCATGGATGAGCTGAAGCAGAAACTTGTGCATGCCACCATTGAATTGGAGTCGCTGAAAGTTGAAGCAAGAGAAGAAATGAGAAAGCACAGGGAGGACGTGGAGCATTTAACCAATCTGCTAAAGATTGCTTCCCAGGAAGGAGACGAGGCCAAAAGTCAACTGCAAAGTCTACTCAACAAGCTTGTCCTTTCTAAATCCATGGCGGCATCACTGCCTATTCATCTTCAAGAACAATCCGAAAACCCCCTTGTAGTTTCTGTGATGGGGAACTCGAGCATCACTGAATCTAACAGTTTGTCTGATACATGCAATCACCAATCACATGGATCCTCTCCTGTGGATCCCTTGTTCGACACAATTACTTCACCAGATTTCTCTAACATTAACTCGGCAGACTTAAGTGATGCGGGGTTTGTGAGCGGCGCCACCTTTTTTCAAGATTATAGAGGCTCTACATCAGCAGGTTTAGTGCCTCCAGAAGTGGCGAAGATCCATCCTGCTGATGCTGTGATTGACAATTTTGTCAAAGGAAAAGTCCTGCCGCAAAAGAGAAAGCTGTTGCAGGCTCTAATGGAAGCAGGCCCTCTTCTTCAAACGCTACTTCTTGCAGGCCCGCTTCCACGGTGGAGAAATTCGCCGCCATTGCAACCGCTCAATATTCTACCTGTTTCCATGAGTAATCAGAATACATTTGCTAACTCTCTTGCTCAAAAACCGCTGGCTTCACCATCTTTCATTGAGTTGCGTCGCCTATCTTCTCAAAAGTGTTCTTCCATGGTAAATTTTGACAGTGCTGGTTCCAGTTCAGGTCTAGACAAGGGATATCTGTTAAACTCTGGTGCTATCCACCAAATTCCAGCTGCCAAACGGCAGAGATTTCAGTGAGATCAAATTTCAATGGTTATGGAAGTACATTAATTGTTTTTTTTTTTTTTTTTTTTTTAACGTGTGAATGACATAATAATCAGTACCCTTGTTTTCTTGTCCATAAAATATTTTGCTTATGCTTCCTTCTTCTATCAGTTTATGTTTTGAATTTTGAGGCCCTCCACCATTTGACAAAATCGGAAAAGCTTAGATTTTTTTTATATATAGATATAGATATAGATAGAGTTTCTCTCATCAGATATTACCCTTATAGAAGAGGATATCAAAACAATTTCATTTGAAAGTCTTTGGCATTCATAAACTAATTAAACTTTAATATTGAATATTGACAGAACATGATGAATTGAATCTCAGAAGCTTGTACGCAACACTATTGAATCAGAGTCAATTAAAGTTGAAGCAAATGAAGAACAGAGAAAGAACAAGGAGGGTGTGGAGCATTTAACCCATCTCTTAAAGAATTTTACCACGACAGACCGAAATTTATCTGCAAAGATCATCAGGCTCCATTGCAATTATATTTATTTTTATGCGAGGAAACCATCTCCCGAAAATCGTATTTTATAGACACAGATGAGCAAGTAAAACTTCGGTTGTTACACGCTCTTACAAGGAGATACACTCTGATTTAAATTCAAGACCTACTGTGTAGATCACAAATTCTTTGTCATCACGTCAATCCTCTTGGAGACTCCATTGCATATATACACATACATGTATTGTGAATTTAATAAACATGTCATAGAATGTAATCCAGCAAAAGGACAAAGATGGTAAAAATGGTTATATATGAAGGAAGAAAGAGCTGGGCTTCCCTCATCCTCATCCTCTTCCTCTTCTCTCCTTTACATTAATCTGTAATAACCTCTTACAACATATCATCGAGGGAAATCGCAGCATTGGTTTCTAGCACTTGCGTTGCGTTCACAGAGAAAATCAGGCAAGCATATCTGCACGGAAAAGCTTGAAATGATACCCTTTAAGTCCTAGATCAAGAATCACGAAACTTTAGCTGCGGTGTCCACTGGAGATGCAGAAGCAGCTTTCCTGATGAAGGACCGTCTAGTGGAAAGCTGTCTTGAAATTCTCCTTCTAATAGAACCCTGGTGAGTGTCATGATGCATCTTCCTATTTTATCCTGAAAGATTCATACAGTTCGTCGAAATTAGAATGATATTGAAAGACTATTAACAAGCTTGTAAGAATAATGCAGATTCCTTGCAAAACTTTGAGAAACAAAAGTGAGTGCCCGCACAGAAAACAATGTTGGATCATCGATCCAATATTGGTTTTATACGAAAATAATTATGTGAATGAAATCTAATTAAAAATGATTTGCTAAATATTTTTATACAATTGAGTTTTTAGTGTATTTAATAGGGCGTGAACTTTTAATATGTAGATATTAAATGATTATTTCTATGTTAGTGATGAGCTAAAATAAAAATACCAAAAGGTAGGAATACCAAAGGGTAGGAATGTCAAAAAACATAAATAACAAAAGGTAGTTTGTTACTTATATATATGGTCATGGTCCCTAAATTACACGTTCTGTTTTATTCTCATTCTGACATCCCATCATCAAAGAGAAAATAAGGTTAAGGAAGAGAGAATCAAAAAGTTCTCAAAGGAGAACGTGTTAATCTGGAAGACTATCTGTATGATTCTAGAGAGCGATTTTCAGATATAGATTCAGGTACGTTTTCGCTTAAATTGTTTATGAGTTCCTGGTAATTCGACATGAATATTTCTATATGTTATGAAATTTACGGTCCTAATAAACAACGCCTAACAACCTCCATAGACAAAGCTCAGCAAGACAATTATATGACAATGAGCAGCAATATAACGCACTTGGTGTGGAAACATTACCTTGCCAAAAGTGTCATGGTCCCAGACTTCTGCAATTAACATATCGTGTAATGCATCCTCCACAACAAATTCAAACGTTTGATTCCAAACTGGATTTAGGTTCTTTGTTAGGACCTGTGAAACCATAAGAGGATGAGGTTCTGTAACATATAAGCATGGTCTCGCCTGCAAAATATAACTTTAGAAGACTCTTCTTTACTGTAATCAATGGAGATCTAGTTAGCCAAAACTGCACTTTCGATGTGCCAGATTCTTTGGACAAGTGATAAAATCAGTGAATGATAAGAAACAAACGAGAAAAAAAGATAAAAAAAGAACATGGCGGTGATCATGTTAACCAGAAACCTGGAACTCACTCTGGTCTTGACTTTCTTCTCAGATTTCTTCATTACAAGGACAACATAGGGGTCGGCTTTTCCATTCAAGTCAGTTGCTGGCAAGTCTTCTGCAGCTATAACAGTAACTGTCAGTACTCCTCTCACGATGACATTTTTCTTTGGAGATGTTCTTCCAGAATTAAGACCATCTGCTCCATCAGTGCCACTCTTCATGGCCTTTTCTAAAGTGGTCAATTGAAATTCAGGGTTGAAAGGATTTTTGAAATTGCTCTCTGTGCCGTACGGACAGTACAAAAGCTCCAAGTGCACCTGATGAAAAAAACAGAAGAAATTTTTTTTGTAAGTTCATATTTTGCTTTTGAGCAGAGAAAAATCTGTAGCAAAAGCAGGAAAAAAAAACTGACTGGGAAATATCATCATATCAGGTTTTCAACTCAGTTGAAAAACCTCTTTTCCAATCCCCTTCTGAATTCGTAAGAATCACACATCAGTTTAGTCTTTAGTATGATCTGTTGGATCATTAATCCAACGTTGGGTTTATATGAGAATAAATATGTGTTTGTTGATTGTCAAATAAAATGAAGTCTAATTAAAAATAAACTGCTAAATATTTTTAGGTAATTGAGTTTTTAATATATATAATAAGGTATGAACTTTTAACGTGTAGAGATTAAAGAGTTGCTCCTATTTTAGTGATGTGCTAAAATAAGAATACCAAAAGGTAGGAATACCAAAGTGTGAGAATGCTAAAAGGCAGGAATACCAAAGGGTATATATAATCATGATCCCCAGATTACACGTCCTGTTTCATTCTCTTTCAGACATCTCATCATTAAAGAGAAAATAAGATTAAGGTAGAGAGAATCAAAAAGTTTTCAAAGGAGAACGTGTTAATTTGGAACTCTATCTGTACGATTCTAGAGAGCAACTTTCGGATATGAATTTAGATACATTTCGGCTTAATTGTTTATGCGGGGATAATTTCAACATTCTATATGTTATGAAATTTACAGTCCTAACATGATCTCCTACACACTCGATGTCGACATATCATTCTAACATGCTTGAAACCAATGAAGAGGATGGGAAATTTCATTTGGCACAGTAGATTCTTACCTGACCCCTGTACTTGTTATCTCTCTGAATCTCTAAATCTTTGACTAGTTTCAACCATACATCCTTTACTTTACCAGGCTCAAGTTCCTTTAGTTCCACCAGAGCACAACCAATGAGTTCCGCAGCCTGAACTCCTTCATCATCGAAGACTCTTACTGTCAAGTGTTGAGTTGATGCATCTTCAACTACGAACTCAAAGTGTTCATTCCATATGGGATTCAATTGGTTGTTCTGAAATTATCGTTAGAGTTATGTCTGATCCAAGGAAAAAAAAAGTTTAAGTGGAGAAATATAGGAAGCTGTCTTACAATTGTTTTGCTGGTTTTCATTCTGCTACGTAGTGGACGTATAAATAAGACAGCATAAGGATCAGATTTTCCGACCAAGTCTTTATTTGTCAAGTCCTTGCCCTGCACAAGCTTCACCTCTAACGTTCCAACGGGCTTCAACTCTAGGACACTAAAACATGAAGTGAACATTAATATTTCATCAGAAATCCAAAATGTTACTCCTTAGTGTGAATCAGCTGGATGCTTTCGGGAATTGGAACTTTGTAGGGGCTCGATATATAAGAGAGACAGTGTGTTCAAGGCAGAAAGAAACATTGTATATTAGTGAACTTCTGGAACATATAATGGATTAGTACATTGTGGTGATACTTGTTAGAGAATAATATAAATTATATTCTGGGTTTTATCTAATAGCTTAACTTTTAGGTGAAATGATTTCTTAAAATGGTATCAGAGCCTTATTGACTCAACGGTTACAAGTTGGAATCTCACCACCTCTATTCTATTTGATAAAAAAAAATCAAGCACAAGGTAGCTTGGACCTGTTCAAGTTTCAAGCCCAAAAAGTTTTCACTTGAAGAGGGTGTTAGAGAATAATATAAATCATATTCTGAAACTCAGGAGGCGAGTGAAACTCAAGCCTACCTAGCTTGGCAAATTGTACCTTGATCATAACTAAATAACTGGCAGGCATTATGGGAATTGAAATATTGCAAGAAGATCACAATAAAGATGATTATATAGAATTCTAGATAAAATTAGCTCACCTATAATCCCCAGGTAATATTGACACAATTTTCCTAACTGGCCATGTTATAGAATCTTCAACAGCATCCCTTATTGTTTCCTGAACATAAAAGTACAGCAGTTTCATCAGACCGATGACCATTCAAAGCCATAGTCCTAGGAAACAAATAAATATGAAAAGTACAGTTCTGGAAGAGTATTTCAAATTAATGTTTAATCATCTACAAAACTTAGTACAAGATTAGAAGTTCTGGGTAGTCACATTTGTGACTAATCAGGATTAATCACCGTCCATCATGTATGACATAATTGGATCAAGTAATTTAGTCTTAAAGACACGAGAAAAACCTTGAGAAATGCATGCAAGTGCTCGAGAGATGCAGCAAAGAACTGGGAAATAACATTTGTTCAAACCTCAATAGCATCAGAAAGGCCTGGGATTGCTGATATCTCACCACCGACAACTTTAAGCGTAAAATCCAGCTTTTTCTGCAGTCATAGTAAAATTTATAAATTGAATTCAAAGAATTCCATGTTCATGTTATCCAGAGCATATTTGGATATGGTTTTCTACAGATTTATACATAAATGTTTGTTACTACATATATATACTTCTTCTACTTTCAGAATGAGATTTCATATATAAGCATTTAAGTTTGTGCATGAAAGAAGTTCATGTATCATAATCAGCATTACCTTCAGATCATATTTTTTTCCATTCCAAAATGTTGAATGTGATAATTTTAAAAAGTAACATCATAAAACTCACCTTTTCTCTCAAGGAATAAGAAACAGCTCCAAAACAAGGAAATTCTTCAGCTAGTGGCTTGAACACTAACCTGAAAACCCCAGTGAATCCAATATTTTTCACCTAGATGAAGTTAAACAGGAGAAAAAATATAAATAATATTAAAGATCTTCCACTAAATTTGCACTAACTTAGACAGCTATTGTAAACATCATGTGAGTTCATCAGTCAACAAAGGGTGAAATGACATAAAGGGTTTGATTGCTGTACCAATGCCGGAAAAGAAAGAATAAAAGAAAAGAAAAGGGAGATGAAATTAGTATCAGTCTACTTTATCAAAAGAAAGAATCACCCTGCAGCCTGCATTTAGAAATTTTTATTCTATTCTGTATCGTAAGACACTAGAAATCAATGCTTTAGTTAACTTAAATTAAGGAAAAGCATTAATTTTGGTGAAATTTTACCATTTACATGTTGCGAGGTCGGCAGAATACTCTATGAAAACCGAGCAGCAAGTTGAAGATTACCTGGATGGGAAGTGCCACACCAACTCTTGTATTGATATCAAGAACAATATTTGGATTGCCATCCCACTGCATCTCCAATTCCATGGTGATACCCTTGTCTCCACTTTCCTCTTCAACCATGCAAACTCCTGTAAGAACATATCATCACTCAGGTTTCTCTTATGAATGACTCTTCAACAAATACTCCCAAGTTGTCCTAATTTCATAAGTTCCCACTCTGTTCCTTTGCATGCCCAGGAATTCAATCACTCAAATGACTAACAAAAGAAGTTTCAGAGAATAATATAAATCATATTCTGGGGCTTCATCTAAAAACTCAAGTTCCTTAATATGATATCATAGCCTTGTTGACCCAGCGGTCATGAGTTCGAATCTCACTAGCTCCATTCTATTTGATAAAAATCAAGCACAAGATAATATGAGTCTGTGCAAGTTTCAAGCCTAAAGAGCTTTCACTTGAGGGGGTATGTTAGAGAATAATATAAATCATATTCTAGGTTTCACCTAACAGAATAAGTTTTTAGGTGAGATGATTCCTTAACAAGATGAAAGGAGGGTTTCTTTCTCGATTTCTAACCATAAATCCTCTGTCATTAGAGATCCCATGATCGCCAGCATCTTGGAAAAAGAAATATCACCAAGGGCTTGAAACAATTTTGTAATCAATCAAACTAACCTGTAAATTGTGGAGCCACAGTGCCTAGTGTCAGCTTGGAAAACTTCATAGATGAAAATATAGCAGGCGTATATTGTTCTAGAATCGGCTCAACATTGCTTCTTATCAGGTCTGATGCTGCCTACGCCATTTAATAACAAGAAATCACAGAAAATTGCAGCTCAATATAGCTAATTACCCAAAGTGGAGCAAAAAATCCATCGTGAAAAAGAGAAATTAATCAAACTAATTACCTCGTTAACATAAGGCCAAATCTTGTCAAGATGAGCATTCAGCCAAGTTAACTGCATTTCATGAACAAACCAATATCAGAACCATGATAAAAATCTCTAAATCACCCCAATAAAAAAGGTGGATCCTACTGATGAAACTTATAAATCCAATGGTAAGATTACTGATCATATCATGTGCAGTAACTTAACTTCTGTCTCTGTGAAAAGACAACCCAAGGAGGGTAAAACTCATCAGGAAGAATTTTTCTTGAATCTCGTACTGTCATTCTTGCAAATGCTGCCACTGTCGTAGCCTAAAAAAAACACAAACATTAATGCAAACATAAAAGAAAATCCACCATGAATCATTAATGAAACCGATCAAGGAACCAGATGGGATTTACCAGTTGAGAACGATGCATGGATCTGATATTCTCGTACTTGGCAAATGCTACAATGAGACCAATCCCAACAGAGATTCCCATGATCATACCTATAAGGAAAGACATCGTTTCAGTGTTTCTGTCTCTTTTCTCAGTTTCAGGGTTCGTTTTTCTTTCTTTTTTAGCTTCAACATGGATTTTCAAGCCATCTTGTTGGTGTTTGATCAAAGAATGTTGGGTTGTTGCGATGGGAACGTTGCGGCCGAGTGATGATGAAGAAAACTAGATAGTTCTGTTGTCTTAGTTAATTATTTAATTAATTAATTAATTAATAATCTTTTGGTTCAAGTTTCGTATCTGTAAAGAATAAAGTAATTTGTTCCTCATCTTTAAGTTTCATTCCTTTTTTTGTATAAAAAAAACCCATAAACATATTTAATTAAAAAATAAAGAAAAAAAATAATTTTTAAATAAATCTATTTACAATATAATTTCTATTAATTCAGGCTCCCCCCAACTTTTCGTCTTTTCTAATTTCGAAACGTTAATTAAACAATAAAGTACATAAAACAGGTGGCAACTGTTCTTTCGGTCAGCTTCTAAATCTATCTTTTCAGCCAACTATAATACCTGTCTTCCAGCCACGTATGCACAAGCAGACATCTGCAGGCCACCTACGTGGCCGTATCAGATCTCGTTTTCCTTATAGAAAAAAACGTACATGGCAGCTTGGTCCAGTGTCCACGACAGCACCGATTTACGTCGAGAGAACACTCTGGTAATCCATGACGCATGGGGGCTGTTTGGCCATTCCAACTAAGGAATGAGTGGCATGCTTGAGATCGTATTATTTTTTTTATGAATAATTTTATATTGGATGTACATTGTTTGTTCATGTCATACCTTATTTAATTCATTAATTAGATAATAATTGCTATTAATCTTAATTTAGTCATTTTATATAAATGCGATGGTTGAAGAATATATATATATATATATATATATATATATATATATATATATATATATATATATATATATATCAGGCTTGTTAATTCCGTTCCGTTCCTGCCGGAACGTTCCGTGCCATTAAAAACATCGAGATGAAACAACGTCATTTTCATCTCGGTTTTAATTCCGGTCTGTTCCGAAAATTCCGGTTGGAATGCCTCGGTATCGTTCCGGCTCAAAATCATAATATTTCTTTTATTTTAGAACATTTTACTATCATAGTATTTTGAAATTTTAGAGATGTTTCGAATTTTGAGATTATGTTTGTTTGACTTTGTGTTTGTATTGTATACTTTAATTTAATTTATCTTGAATTTAAATTATACTTGTTAAATTAATATTTTAATTTTTTTCATATATATATAATTAATTATACATAAACAGTACAACTCCGAAATGACACGCCGAAACGCTTCGAAACCTAAACATTCCGTTCCAATAGAAAAACCGGAACAACGACTGGAACGGTATTGACAACCTTTATATATATATATATATATATATATATATATAATTTGAATATTTAGAGGTGATCATCTTGTTGTTAATGAAAGTTTATGAGCCTAAACACTATCAACAATGGAGCCCAAATCTCCAAAGTTAGTAAAGGGAGAGCTTAAATAAAGATTTGAGCTGCAATATTTGGTGATGAATTATCTTTATGGAAATATATAGGGAAGTCATCTGGCTTTTGACAAAATCTTAGGATCTTTTTTTGTGATCAAGTACAGAATATTTTGCATGGCTTGCTTTGCTTAGCATCTTTCATATGGGAATCTGCTGGGATTAGGTTAACCATCTTCAAGAATCAAGGCATTTGGTGAATTTTGATAGGTTAATTGAATCCGAGATCAAAAGAAAAGATCATGGGTCGATTCGCTAGATGGGAGCCATAAAATGTCCATGCCAAGTCCGAATAAAATCTGAAATTAAATTAAGCACTCTAGACCGTCCACGTTTTGGTCTCTACTTTTTTGCTTCCACGTCTATGCATTTAGCTAGAGACACGTCCACTATATGGAGTTGATGTTTTATTTTTAGACAAAAAAAGACTTCTAGCTCCCGATTAGATAAACAATTAAAATTCAATATTAATTATTTTAAATTTTTATAAAAAAATTTATATTTCTACTCTGTACAAGATTTACTATACAATACCACGTCAAATCCTTTGGAACGAGTTTATGTCTTTCTTAATTACTTTCCTATATTTATATTTCAAATATTTTCTCAATATTATTATTATTATTATTATTATTATTATTATTATTATTATTATTTATTATATAATTTTCAGTAACACTAACCGCATCTTTCAGGGAATAGCTAAAATATAAACTAAAAGAAAACATAACTTTTGTAGCTTTTATTTTTTATTTTAATAATTTTAAGAAAATAGTTATATTGAAGAGTCAAAATAACATATTTAAATTGGAGAATTATTTATATATGTCGGTTAAAGAGCTAAAAACTTAATATATTTTTAAGCAAAAAAGGTTTTGATTGGATTTTTTATTAGTTAGTTACTATTAATAAATAGTTGTATTGATATCAAATATATTAAAATAAAATTGACTTTTTTAAATGATTTTTTTCCCATTAGAGTATACACATATAGAAAAAAATTATATTTATACTATTCAAAAAATTACATTACTAATTTGGTTATTCTAAATTGTTTTTATTGGAGATGTTTTACCATCACAATCATCATAGCTACTTTTATAACAAATATCATAACTTTATTTGTATTATTATTATTATTATCATTTAAAAATCATGAATGAAAAATGATTTATTTTACGTAAAATATTTTTATTAATGCATCCAATAAAATAGAATAACTCATTCTACATAAAAATATGTTTTCTTACAAAAAAAAGCATACACTTCATAACAATGTAAAATGAAACTTTATTGCTGGAACATGAATCCTTAAATGGTAAAATTGCAAGAAAATATACTTTGAGGAGTGATTTAAAAAACCCATCATAACAAGAAGACGAATTTTTTGATATCGAATATCAAAAAGCGTAAAATCGAACAAGTTCCAAGCCGACATGACGTTTTTCCAGAGACCTCGCCAAGCTCCTCAAACAACGCCACCTCATAACCCCACGCCCGGGTCTCTCTCTCTAAAATCTGAAAAAAGCCTTTATCAAAATTAACAGATGCTCTTTATTCCATTAACTATTCTTTTTTTAAAATGAAAATAAAAAAATCAACCACTATAAAAATTGCACCACCATCACTTCCTTCCTCTCTTCACAGATAACACTCGAGAGTGATGGTCACCGTTTCCTGTTGATCTCTCAAGAAAAACAAGAATCTTCTTCTTCTTCTTCTTCTTCGGTTTGTGTGGAAATGGCGGGAAATGACTGGATAAATAGTTACTTAGAAGCGATCCTGGACGTTGATCCAGGAATAAACGATGCAAAATCGTCTTTGTTGCTTAGAGAACGAGGTCGTTTTAGTCCTACTCGTTATTTTGTTGAGGAAGTTATTACTGGCTTCGATGAGACTGATCTCCATCGTTCCTGGCTTCGTGTAAGACGATCGGGCGATACGACACCGTGTTTAATATTTGCTTCGATTGAATGGATTCAATGTTATTCTTGTAATTTTCAATGTGAATTGATTTTTGATAGGCTGCGGCGATGAGGAGCACGCAAGAGAGAAATACTAGATTGGAAAATATGTGCTGGAGGATTTGGAATTTGGCTCGCAAGAAGAAGCAGGTTTTTTTTTTCATATATTAATTTTAGTAAATTAAAAAAAAAGTGTTTAATTATTAGTTTATGGTATTTGATTTGCTTATGATAATCGATCATTGAGTAATTTAATTGATGGAGTAAAAAGTCAAATCTAACCCAGTCCTGCATGCGTGTCAATCACGCTTTGTTTGTGGGTCCACTTAAACCTGCACAGTTGAGATTTGTAATTACTGGCACAAGACTTTGCTAAGCTGGTCAGGGTATCCGCAGCTACTAGCTAAGAGCCTATTTGGATGTTTGGAAGTGTGCTGTGGGTGTTATTGAAATTGTGATTTATTTTAATTAGTTTGAAAGCGTTTAGTTAATTATACCATGCCACACCATTTTGTGTCTAAATTTTAATTAAAAAGCTATAATTTATAGTTTTTTTTTTCAAATTACAACTATACAAACTACTATAATACGATACACACATAAATCCATGAAAAAAAAAATCAGAAAAAATCGTACCAATGCATGGGGATTTTTTGGTTTGCTTGAACTCATTTTAGATTGACTTGCACTATTGAGATCTTGCAGTTCGTACAACAGTGACTGCATTTTGCGAACCTTTAACAACAATTGAATGAATCACACGATTTTTATTTTTTGTTTATTGTTTTAACATGTTTAGTTGGAAGGTCCATTTTGGGAAGCAGTGCAACTGCAGTTCCATGAAAATTTTTATTTATTTATTTTTTAAAATATTATATTAATATATTTATAAATAAAAAATATTTTGAAAAACAAACTTAACCTCTACCACTGTTATAAACACCTTGAAATATGGTTCACAATGGGCATGCTTTTTAACTTGTAACTGGTTCTCAGTTATTTGTTTGAATTTTGTATGACTATGTTTCATGTTTTGCTATGAGGGCAAGAATGTTTAGTTATTTCTGGAGTGTATATTTTTCCTTTTCTTTACGTTTTTTCTTGGATTTTTTTTTATTAGCTTGAGGGTGAGGAAGCTCAATGGAAAGCGAAACGCCACCTTGAACGTGAAAGCGGTCGCAAAGAGGCAACTGCTGATATGTCGGAAGATCTGTCAGAAGGAGAGAAAGGAGATGTGCCTGGTGACCTTTCAGCACATGGTGGGAGTGTTAGAGGAAGAATGCCTAGAATAAGTTCAGTTGATGTGATGGAGAATTGGGCTAATCAGTACAGAGAAAAGAAACTTTACATTGTGCTCATAAGGTATAACCAAAAAATTTATTATTGACCTGACATTATGATGGGTTATTTGCATGCTTTTTATTCATATTGACTTACCTATGAACTAAAAGTTGATCTCAATATTTGAATATATAGAATTTACAACTTGCTTGAAATTCATGATGGTTCATAAAATTACTTCTAACAAGCGGTTATGCAGTCTTCATGGCTTGATCCGCGGTGAAAACATGGAGCTTGGCCGTGATTCAGATACAGGTGGCCAGGTAACTCTTGGCCCTTTCCTTTTTGCATCTCTGTTCAAATTCTCTTTGAACTTCTTATTGTTATGTGGAAAGCACTTATTCTAGACCGTCATTTCAATCATGAAGCACCACTTTACATATGGGGAGGTCTTGGATTTACTGTTTTATACAGGTCAAGTATGTAGTGGAGCTTGCAAGGGCCCTGGGGACAATGCCAGGGGTTTATCGGGTTGATTTGTTGACAAGACAAGTATCGGCTCCAGATGTTGATTGGAGTTATGGTGAGCCAACAGAGATGCTGAATCTGATAAGCTCTGAGAATTCAACAGGGGAGCTTGGTGAGAGTAGCGGTTCTTACATCATTCGAATACCATTTGGTCCGAAGGACAAGTACATAAGAAAGGAACTCCTTTGGCCTTACATTCCGGAATTTGTAGATGGTGCACTTGGTCATATTATGCAGATGTCTAAAGTCTTGGGAGAGCAGATTGGTGGTGGAAATCCAGTCTGGCCTGTTGCAATTCACGGACATTATGCTGATGCTGGTGACTCTGCTGCTCTTCTCTCTGGAGCTCTAAATGTTCCTTTGGTTTTTACTGGACACTCACTTGGACGAGACAAGCTTGAACAACTTATGAAACAGGGACGGCAGTCAAGGGAAGAAATAAATTCAACATACAAAATAATGCGGCGGATAGAGGCTGAGGAGTTAGCTCTTGATGCCTCCGAGATTATTATAACTAGCACTAAACAGGAGATAGAAGAGCAATGGCGCCTGTATGATGGCTTTGATCCAGTGCTAGAGCGCAAACTTAGAGCAAGGATCAAACGAGGAGTGAGTTGTCATGGCAGGTTTATGCCTCGAACTGTTGTAAGTATCAACATGCTGTTATTAATTCCTTCATTAAACCCGTGAGGCTCCCATTAGCCTCTAACCAAAGTTGATTGTTGTGATATCTTTATGCTAATGGTATTTTGTAGCCAAACTAATCCATGTCTTAATATGTCAATGATGTCCAGGCGATTCCTCCTGGAATGGAGTTTCATAATATCACTCCACACGATGGAGATTCTGATGGAGAAGAAGAGAAAAACAAAGATCATCCTGCGTCTCCTGATCAACCAATATGGTCAGAGGTTATAGTTTTTCTTTTCTCTTATATGCTTTGTTTTTTGACAGTCGAATGAATTTTACATGTCACTGACTGATTATTCCCCCCACCAGATTATGCGTTTCTTTTCCAATCCCCGGAAGCCTATGATACTAGCTCTTGCAAGGCCAGACCCAAAAAAGAATATTACTACTTTAGTCAAAGCATTTGGAGAATGCCGCCAGCTAAGGGAGCTTGCCAACCTGGTACGCTAGTCTTTGAACCTCTATGTCTAGTGCATGCATTTCAATAAATGATCTCTGTTGGAATGATTCTTGATTCCCTTCTTTCTCATCAAAATTTGTTTTACTTGCAAGTTGTTAATAATTTGTTGTTGTTTTATGTTATTGCAGACATTAATAATGGGAAACCGTGATGATATTGATCAAATGTCTGGCGCAAATGCCTCTTATCTTCTTTCCATTATCAAGCTTGTTGATAAATATGATCTATATGGTCAAGTGGCTTACCCTAAACACCATAAGCAATCTGATGTTCCAGACATTTACCGTCTCGCAGCCAAAACAAAGGTATAATTATAAATCATATTTTACCAGATTGATCTTGCAATAGGATGTCACATTTCATCAAATGGAATTGTGTTGAAACGACACTGTAGTTTGCATTTAAAAATATTGGTGATTTCAGTCTATCAAGGAAGTTCTGATCTTTTTGTTGACTTCTTGACCCGGAAATTCTTTTTCCCTTTCAGGGGGTGTTCATAAATCCTGCTTTCATTGAGCCATTTGGACTTACTTTGATAGAGGTTTTTCTCTTTATATATCACCTACTATCTTCATTTTAGAATCCATTAGTTCTCGAAAATTTAACGTGTCTCCTTGCTGAACAGGCAGCAGCTTATGGTTTGCCTATTGTTGCCACAAAAAATGGTGGTCCTGTGGACATTCATCGGGTGTGTACATAGCTGAATCCTTACTATCTTAGGATGATTTTCTTGGTTATTCATCAAAAGTGCTGCGAGTCTGAAGATTCCTGCTAGCATAAGGATACTGACAACAAAGTTTATACAGGTGCTTGACAATGGACTGCTAGTTGATCCTCATGACCAACAGTCCATTGCTGATGCTCTTCTCAAGCTTGTTTCAGACAAGCAGCTGTGGGCAAGATGTAGACAGAACGGACTGAGAAATATCCACCTTTTCTCATGGCCAGAGCATTGTAAAACATACTTAGCTCGGATAGCATGTTGCAAACCCAGGCAGCCTCAGTGGCAGAAAAATGAAGAAGAAGGATTTCAAAATTCAGAATCAGACTCACCTGGCGATTCTTTGAGAGACATACAGGATTTATCTTTGAACTTGAAGTTATCATTGGACGGGGATAAAAATGGAAGTGGCAATCTTGATAATTCTTTAGATAATGAGGACAATGCTGTTGATGGAAAGAACAAGTTAGAAAACGCTGTTTTGACATTATCAAAAGGTGCCATGGGAGGCTTACGGAAGGATGGAGATAAAGTGAGAGGAGATGACTATACTACCAGTAGTAAATTTCCATCTCTGAGAAGGAGGAAGTACATTTTTGTCATCGCTGTTGATTGTGACACGACTTCAGATTTTCTTGAAATCCTCAAGATGGTTGTTGACGTGGCAAACGTAAACTCTGCTGGGTTGGTAGGATTCATTTTGTCAACAGCCATGACCATATCTGAGATAAATTCTCTTCTGAATTCAGGGGGCTTGAACCCATTGGATTTCGATGCATTTATTTGTAACAGTGGTAGCAATCTCTACTATCCATCTTCTAGCTCTGTTGATTCTGGACTTCCATTTGTACTGGACCTGGACTATCATTCACAGATCGAATACCGATGGGGCGGAGAAGGTTTGAGGAAGACTTTGGTTCGTTGGGCTATCTCTGTTAACGATAAAAACGGTCAAGGAAAGATTGTTGAGGAAGATGAACCTGGTTCGTCGTCGTATTGCTTTGCATTGAAAGTGAAAGACTCATCATTGGTAGTTATGTTTTGACTCTCATCCAACTTCTGCCTGGCTTTTTTGTGTGTGGTTGTTTTTTGTTGTCAACTATTACTTACAACGTCCCCTGTCTTTACAGATCCCCCCTGTTAAGGAACTTCGGAAATTGATGAGAATTCAGGCTCTTCGATGCCATGTGATTTATTGTCAACAAGGTGCCAAAATAAACGTGATCCCTGTGTTGGCTTCTAGATCCCAAGCGCTGAGGTACATCTTCTATTTCGTTTGTATATATTTTACCTAATTACACATTATGATCACTTCAGAAATTTGTTTCTGGAAGTCCTCTAATCTTAATTAACCCAGTTTAGAAATTGCCAGGTTGATTGCATGTATCATATCATCAAAAGAGTTTTTCATCTCATTGAAAGAAAGCTATCTGTTTGTCAAAAAAGAATGGTTGCTAGTGCTGCAGCTGAATTGGTGGAAGGATTGAATTATGAGTACTGTGCAAAGAATATGTCTAGAAATAATAATGAGGGGTGTAATCATGATAAGGACTGCTTGCGTGTTAAGGAAATATCTCACCTAAAAATTTAAGTTATTAGATGAAGTTTCAAATATGATTTTTATTATTCTCTAACACACTCCTTCAAATGAAAACCTGTTGGGTTTATACTTGCACAAACTTAAACTACGTTGTGCCTGATTTTTATTAAATAGAATGAGGGTGGTGAGATCTGGCTGAGTCAACAAAGCTCTGATACCATGTTAAAGAACTATCTCACCTAAAAATTTAAGCTCTTAGGTGAAACCTGAAATATGTTATGCCAATCTAAAATGAGCTTCTGAACTTCTCGCAACCCATAGATTGTTCTCCTGATTCTGCGAAGCAAATTACCATAAGCTAACTGCTTGTTCTTCAGGTACCTACATGTTCGATGGGGCACAGAATTGTCAAATATTGTGGTTTTCACAGGAGAATGTGGAGACACGGATTATGAAGGATTGCTAGGTGGGCTCCATAAGACTGTTGTGCTGAAGGGAGTTGGCAGAAGTTCTCTCAAGCTGCATGCTAACAGAAGCTATCCACTGGAAGATGTTATGCCATTCGATAATCCCAACCTTGTCCAAGCTGAGGGATGCAACGCTAAGGAAATTAAGGAATCACTGGAGAAACTAGGGATTCTCAAGGGTTAGAAGAATTTTCTTGCTTCTGCCATGATTGAGACTTTTCTTCCTGCTTAATCGTAAGGCTTCCCCTCAGAAATTCCTCATTAATTTCATCGATATTGCTGCACTCTCCGTGTATGAATTTTTTGTTGTTGAAAATTTGTTAAAATAATAGTGTTTTTTTTATATCAATGTATTAAAACTATTTAAAAACTCAATAACTTAATATTTTTTATGTTTAGTGAAAAATAATAAAAATGAAGAACAAGGCAAAGTAAGTTTTGCTTACTATTTTGAAGTGAATTAGATTTATAGTTAATTGTTTGGTCGTTTAGATGAGCGTTAGTTAAGTTGTATGAAATCTCCCATGGCCATGCTTTCTTGGTGCAAAGTTATTAAACCTACATTGATTCAAATTATCTAACTTATTCATAATGGTATTGTTATGAGATTTTTTTAAAAGTTAAAATGATATTAATTTTAAGAAATATTTTTTTTTCAAAAAATTAATTCTGATAATGGTGTGAGTTTGCCTATAAAGTTGCTCAGGTTTAACTATATCAATCAAAGTTGTCAATATTGTTTTTGTTGGCGTTTTATTTTTTCTATTGGTACGGAATATTTCGGTTTCGGAGTATTTCGATGTACCATTTTGGAATTGTACTGTTCATATATTATTAAATTGATAATATTTTAATTTAAAAAAATTATTTTAAATATTAACTTATAGTACATGAAAATGATAAAAAAAACATTATTTTTTTTAATTTAAAATAAAAATATTTTTTTATTTTATTTTTTAGATATTTCTAAAAACGTGTTCGTCGCTCGCAAATTCACAATCCACTTCAATCCACTCTCAAGTCTCCCAGACTCTTAACTCCTTCCATGGCTCCATTTTTAATATCAATCGAAGCCCTGCATTTTCCCTGCTCATTACCACTGAATTCACTAACACCCCATAAATCCTCCACACTTACGACACCGTTTTCCATGGCTTCTCCTCTGTCCTGACACCAGACAATGCCGCCGCTCTCAGCCAACACCCATCAGTCCTCGCCGTGATTGAAGACCAACGGAAACAACTCCACACCACTCTGTCCCCTCAATTTCTGACTGAGGAGCTGAGGATTGAGGAAGAGGAGTCCGAGCCGGTGAACTGAGACTGAGATTTATCGAGATGAGTAGAGGACTGAGGAAGAGTAGATTTTGAGTGAAGAAAATGTGAAATTGATTTGGGGGAAACTGGAAAGGGGTGCAGCGTGCAGGGTGTTACTTACGTCATGGTGAAAATTAATTTTTTTAATTACCGAAAAGGAATGTCCGGCGTGTTTCGGTCGGAATGTAACCTGAATTTCCATTACGGATTGAAATTTAAACTTAAACTGACACAAAAATAATGTTATTTTGTTTTTTTTTTTTTTTAATTAGTATGAATCATTTCGGCCGAAACAAAATAGTATTAATAACTTTTATATCAATAACTACTTTAAAAAAAAAAAGACTAACTTGAAACAACAATTACTAATTAAGTTGAACTATTATATGAAACTAGATCTGTAATCTTGAATTGGGATTTCTCCCTAATTTCCCATAGCATAGACCATAATCGGGCTCTTCATTTTTTTTTTTTTATTATAGTGACAAGAAAATCAAAATTATGATTAAAGGGGAGAGAGAGAGAGAGCTAGAGAAAATTATTATTTTTTCTCTAGGCAATTACCGTTCATATAATTCAATTATGATAACCAGCTGCGACTACCTTGTGAATGTACTAATTCGAGCCAGAAAGTCAAAAAAAATACTGGCTAGCTAGCGTAATCTTCGACCTAAATAGCCAAACCACATGACTCCCCCATAATGATCCGATAAATGTAGCCAAGGCAATGCATTTACTACATGTATTGACTATTGCATACCATTGAATTTTGATGACCTTTTGCTCTAACTATCAATTCCCAACCGAAGAAACATGAAGGTTATAACTTTCGGTCCTTTTTTTTATAATAATAATAACAAAAATAAGCAAATCCAAATCATCAAAGTAACCCTTTTTTTTTATTTTGAGATGTTTTGATCAAAGTTATCAATTCCGTTTCGGTTGGTGTTTTGTTTTTTCAATTGAAATGAAATATTTCAGTTTTGAAGCGTTTCAGCACGTTATTTCGGGTTTGTACTGTTTATATATATATATATATAAATTCAAAAATAAAAGAACTCTGCAATTTAATCTAAAAAAATTAATAAAATAATTTTTCTGAACAAAATTATTAATATGTATAATATTACGAGAATATCATCATCAATCTCGCAAGGTTATTACATTATCTAATTGCTCTGAAATTTTAATATAATATATGTAAATATGTCATGAGACTTCTCGTAAAATTTCATCTCAATCTAACGACCGGATTAAAAAATATGATTGATATTGTAAAATTATTCATTATTTAAAAAAAAAAACACTATTTGACCAAAACAAAACCAGCGAAACGAAACTGGAATGTTTTGGCTGATATTTGACCGAAAAATCTAGAATGAACCAGAATTTAAACCGAAGTAAAAACGACATCGTTTTATCTTGTTTTTATAACTGTCACGAAATGTTTTGGCCGAAATAAAACTTACAACTCTGGTTTTGATATTGTCGTAGCGTTTTTTTTTAAATTATTTTTTTATTTTTAAAATTTTATTTTTGAGATATATAAAAAAAATAGTAATTGCTGTTAAGTTGACAAGAATTAATGGTAAATTGAAAGGAGGTTGGACAAATTATTCAAAAAAAAAACAGAGAGAGAGAGAGAGTAGAGGGGCCATATTAAAATATGATGAGAAGGGATTACTCTTGCTATCTATTAATCCGATCCTGGAGAAAAGAAGAGCTAACCACAGCCAACTCTAAAAGCCTACCCTACAGGCAACTAACTAGCTAGCTAGATTGTCGTACGTGAATATAGATTAGGCTCAAAAGATCTATAATTCTTCATGATCTCGAAAACGTTTCCTACATCTTCGCTCTTTTATCTCCTCCGTAGTCTCTGCAAAACCCTAATGAGATGCACTGACATTACTCCATCGATCTCTCTGCCATGGCTGCTGATCTCGTTTACTCTACCCCTTGTATTCTATGCCCTTTAATCCTTCTCCTTCTCCTTTTCTACTCATTCAACAACTTCTCCGCCAAAACTTCTGCTCCTCCATCGAGTCTCTCAAATACTTCTTCAGAAATGATCTCCCCTAATATTCCTGGTGCAGTCAAAGATGATCACTTCTGCAATACCAGTACTGATTGTACCAACAGTGTAAGCTAGCCCTCTACACGATCAAGGTTATAGAGTAAAATGGGAATTCTGTTTTGATTGCTAATTATTTGCTGACAGAAAGTTTGATCAAACAGGTGCAAAAAGATTTGCACAGGAAGAGCCGGATTGAAACAATGGAAGAAGGGTTGGCAAGAGCAAGAGCAGCAATAAGAAAGGCGATTCGAATGCGTAATTATACATCTTACAAGAAAGAGAGCTTTGTCCCTCGAGGATCCATCTACATAAACCCTTACGCCTTTCATCAGTTAAGTTCATCGATCTATCGCCATGATCTACAATTTAGACTCATTTTTGGTCCGAAAGTTGAAATTATATATACTAGCTGTTCATGTAAACTTGGTCTGTGATAATAATAATAATAATAATAATAGATTTGGTTGGCATTGCTAATTACTTGGAAATTAGGATTAATTCGGGGATCATCGTAAATAATCTCCACTTTCAAAATTAAACGGCTTCGATTCAGTAAGATTACCATATTTAGACCTAGATGGAGTACTGTAAAAGCTAGCGAGCATGGCATGGTGAATGTTGTAGTTTGTCAGTGTAATCCTAGGTCATTGTGTTTGCACATTCCTGGCAAGTACTGATCTTCACAGACTGCAATTATGTGTACTTTTATGCAGCCACCATACTTAACTTTTTGGTATTTAATGAAGAAGAGTTTGAAAACTTCTGCTCCATAAGTAATATTTATGAACATGTATAGAGCTCTCATTGCCCCTAGATAATATATATCATAATCTTTTGTACGACGGTCCCCCATTGTAGCGTTTAAGAAAAGCAGAAGAGGACGACGACCCTTTAAGTCCATTGTTAATGGGATAATTGAAGCAGATTTAATTGATGACATTAATTAAGGTAAAGTGATCCAACCTTCTTGTGGTATTACCTAATTAAATAATATAAATTATATCCTGAAATCTTATTTGATAACTTAACCTTTTAGGTGAGATGATTCTTTAACATGGCATCAGAGTTTTATTGATCCAACGGTTACGAGTTCGAATCTCATCACTCTCATCCTATTTGATGAAAAATCAAACATAATATAATATTGGTTTGTGCAAGTTTCAAGCCCAAAGAGTTTCACTTGAGGGAGTGTTTTATAGAATAATATAAATTATATCTTGGGACCTCACCTAATAGCTTAAACTTTTAGATGAAACGGTTCCTTAACATAGCTAGCCCAAAAAAAATATATCAAAAATCCCTTTAGTTTATACTTTATACCAAAAAAACTGCTCTTTCTTGTGATTAAAAAAGAGTTAAATCAAAATAAGAAAGTTGTGAAATTAGAGTTTTAGTATACTAGGGTTACTGTGATTTACCCTAGCTAGTAGTAATTATTATTCTTTTATTTATCAGGAGCCACATTGAGATGGAGAAGAGATTCAGAGTATGGACATACAGGGAAGGAGAGCAACCACTTTTTCACACAGGCCCGATGAATGATATCTACTCCATCGAGGGGCAAATCATCGACGAACTGGACAGTGGGAAGAGCCCATTTTCAGCTAAGAATCCTGACGAGGCGCTTGCCTTCCTCGTCCCAGTTAGCATAACCAGTATCCTTCATTTCATCTACAGACCTTACGTCACCTACTCTCGTAAACAAATGCAGGACATTGCTGAGGACTACATTGGCATCGTTTCCAGCAAATATCCCTACTGGAATAGAAGCGGTGGAGCTGACCATTTTCTGATTTCCTGTCACGACTGGGTAATATCCTTGTTCTTTCTTGATTCTTGATAAATCTACTTAATTTGAAAAGGACGGTGGAGAAGCTTCAACTTTTAATAGTCCATGTTTATTATACTATGTTTGTTATTCATCTAACCGTTTAAGTTTTTAGGTGGAATGTTTTTTTAATATGGTATCAGGATTTTGTTGACTCAGCGATCACAAGTTTGAATGTCATCATCCTCATTTTATTTGATAAAAATTAAGCACAAAATAGTGTAGGTATGTGTAAGTTTCAAACCCAAAGGGTTTTCATTTTATAAGGGATATGTTAGAGCATAATATAAATTATATTCTGAGACCTCATCTAACAACTTAAATTTTTAAATTAGATGGTTTCTTAACATGGTATCAGAGGTTTATTGACCCAGCAATCACGAGTTCAAATCTCATTATCTTTATTCTATTTGATAAAAATTAAACACGAGATAGTGTGAGTTTGTTTGCAAGTTTCAAGCTCAAAGGGTTTCCACTTGAGAGAGTGTGTTATAGAATAATATAAATTATATTCTGAAGCGTTACTGAACAATTTAAATTCTTAGGTGAGATAATAACTTAACAATATTCGTTCGTGTGGCTGATCTCTTCCATTTGATATGTATCAGGCACCAGAAGTTTCGGCTGCGAACCCTGATTTGTACAGGCACTTCATTAGACTTCTGTGCAACGCCAATTCCTCAGAAGGGTTCAGACCAGAAAGGGACGTCTCCTTGCCGGAGTTCAAGCTCCCGCGTGGAAAGTTAGAACCAGAACACATCCCCCAGCCGTGTAATAACAGTCGCTCGATCCTTGCCTTCTTTGCCGGGGGCAGCCATGGGAGTGTGCGAAAGATATTATTCAAGCACTGGAAACTAGTAAAGGACAATGACATTCAAGTTTACAAATACCTCCCTGAAACCCTAAATTACACCGAGCAGATGAGTAAGAGCAAGTATTGCCTGTGCCCTAGTGGATGGGAGGTGGCAAGCCCTAGGGTAGTCGAGGCAATTTATTCAGGCTGTGTTCCGGTGATCATTTCAGACTATTATGTTCTGCCGTTTAGCGATGTTCTTGACTGGAGCAAGTTTTCCGTTCATATTCCGGTTTCGAGGATACCGGAAATTAAGACAATTTTACAAAACATTCCTGTGGAGGAGTATTTGGAGAAGCAACGGAGGGTTGTTCAAGCGCGGCGACACTTCAAGCTCAACCGACCAGCTAAGCCCTTTGACGTGGTGCATATGGCGATGCATTCTGTGTGGCTCCGGCGGCTTAATCTCAGGCTGCCAATATAAGTAACTTCATGGATTTAGATTATAGCTTCACACACACACACACACACACACACACATATATATATATATATATATATATATATATATATATTGTATCCAAAAACTACAACGCCATGCATGGCACGTGCTCCTGTACACGTGGCCAAATTACTAGGTATGCATAATGTCCTTATTTATTATTTCAGTAATTATCTTGTGTGCAAATATAATTCTTAATTTTTAATATAAACAATTCTATTGAGTTCGGGTTTGGATGGATTAATTAATCAATTAATTAAAAAGTCAATAAAGTCAAGGCAATATTTTTTTATTTATACGTTTTGTTTTTATATTTTAATAATTAAGAGACTTTATTTCACCTAAATTTGAATGAAAAAAATCTCATTTCCAATAATTAACAGCTTTAATCACGATTCTTCAAGATCCAACATTAACGTTTCTCTCATTGATCAATCGTATTTATATATATATAAGATTAAATTTGGAGATAAATTAATTAAGGAAATTCATTGGATTTGAAAACTCAAATCTTCATATGAGAAATGTTCTTTTCAAGATTAATAATAACGATAATAATAATTACTAAAAAAGATTTTAGCTTTGCATTGCAGATCTCGAATTTGAGTCAGAACGTGCATATTTTGTAAGAGCATGAGATAGTCGGAGTTTTACTAGCTTTTTCAGGCTCATAAAATATATCTAAAAGGTGAGGTTTTCTCGCATAAAAAAGAGAGAAAGGAATGCTCTTTTCAAGGATGGAGATTTTAAAGCCTTTTAATCGATTCACATATGCTTTGCTTCTAAGATACAACTTCTTTGGTGTATTTACAATGCGAAAGAATTCTTGTAACTGAAGCTTGGTGCAGGTGCTGTGTCCATTAGGCACTGCTGAAGAATCACTCATTTCTCTTTGGCCCTTTACAGCTTTTAAACCAAATACCTTAGCGAAATTCTATAAAATATAATAATTTAATTAATTCTTGAAATAATAGCTATCTCGATTTATTTATTTATTTATTTTTATCATGATGATCCGTTTTGTAAATAGAATGAAATTACATGGGGCTGCAGTGACGTGAGATGCGCAACAATTGTTGTTTTGGAATTTTATTTATTTATTATTTTCTTTTTCTTTACCGTTGGTCGGTTAAAATGTAATTATTATTATTATAATTTAAATAATTATGTACGTTATTTTTAGAATAAATTTAGAATTTATCAAATTCCATTTGGCCATGATTTTAAAACTAAAAAAAAAAAAATCACACCGGGTGAATATTTGATTTTCTCAAGTGGTTAACCAAGCAGGCAGCAACCAGACAAACCATAGATTTTTAGCTTCGTCGCCATTTTCTGTCAATATATATATATATCCTTGCTCACGCTTTCCTTCCCTTTCTCTCTGGAAGACACCAAATCCCAAACAAACTCTCTCTGTGTGCCCCCTGCATTTTGAACTCCTTCTCTCTCTCTCTCTCTCGCACTCGCTGCAAACCGTTTTGCTCCCTCTCATTTTCTCTCGCTAGCTGTCTTTCTATGTGCTGCTTTCTACCAGATGTGTGGAGGAGAAGAGAGAGATAGAGGAGTTTAATTCTCGTGCTGATTGAAAATGGAAACCAAATCATCTGCGTTGATTTCCTTACTGCTATTCCTTTCCGTTTTGATTCTGTTTGGTTGCATAAATAACAATTTCTTCTCTGTTAACTCTTCTCCTAAATTCGAACACACAGCAATTTTCACAGTTCCAATCGTTGAGTTACAAACAAAAGCAATATCAATCAGTACCAGCTCTGATCAGCATCGCGATGATCCAATCCTAACCGCTCACAACTCTCCTGCTCCATCCGGCAGCACTACTGTACTCTCTGGAACTGTAAGTAATTCATCTCTCTTCTCTTCTCTTCTCTGCTCTTCACTCAGCTTTTGATTAACTGTGCATGATGATTAGAAAAATGTGAAGAAGAAGATGAAAAATGTGAAGTTGAGCAAGGAAGAGGAAGAGATGGAGCATGGACTTGCAAGAGCTCGAGCGAAGATTAGAAAGGCAGCTTCGTTAACTGGAAATATTTCGAGGATCGTCGCCGACGGTTATGAAAACGACGTCGGCGTTTCTATTTATCGAAATGCAAGAGCGTTTTATCAGTAAGTCGGTAAATTACTGTAACTAGCTGCAAATTATTCAACACCGCCAAAAGAAACAGAATTCTTTTTTTTTTGTTTTAAGAAAATTAAAAATAAATAAATGTTAATCATTATTAGACTTTAAACACCTAGCTGTTTGGATCAAATCAATTTGAACCGGACCGGGCCGGCTTGTTGAACTAGTATCAGCTAACAATAACCAATAAAATAATATTGAGCCAAAATCTAATAAATTCCTAAAATGCGTATATATGATTGTGAAAAAAGAGAGGCTATAAGTGAGCCAATGGTTCAACTGATGAACCAAAATCCTTGCTGTTCACTGATTTGTTTCGGGTCCTCATAAGTAATAGTTGTGATATCTAAAAAAGAAAATTGATCAGGAGGGTATATTATTCAAATCAGTAATTAATTCATAAATTAAAAGCTACATATCATGATGTGCTAAACCATTAAACCTTTCATATATAGTGTCGCGTTCATGAAACTCGAGATTTGAAAATTAATCTAGGTATTGGTTTTAGTGAAACAAATTCAAATTTAATCCAAATTCATAAATTAATTAAAAATAAAATAATATTATTTGAATAAAAATAATTAATTTTGATTGATTCAGTAACCTGAAATTCTCTCATAATCTTTTCCAGCAAGTCTTTGATTATGATCTACTAATTATGCTTCAAACTAAAATGTGTGAGCTATTTAATATAAATTAATTTAGAAACATTATTATTTGTTAATTCAGCAAATTAAACAAAAGTATATGTATGCGCGCATGCTGGAAATGAAATCCAAAAAAATTAAATTAATTTACAAAACTTGAAAAAAATAGCTAAATAATAATAACAATATATGATAAATTAGAGCGTTGAAACTCTATAAACTGCTTTGCTTGTACGAAAACTCTGTTCTTTGTGCGATTGTTGAAAAATGGAGAAAACTATTATAAGTGAAGCATGGTGTGTGTGCACATATGTGTCAATAGCGCACTCAAAATTCACTCATTTCTCTTTGGCATAGATAATTGTTTTCGCTCGTATGATTTAATGTGAATCATAATAACTACTGCTACACTGGCAAAAAGCGGCTTTTGTTTCTCCATTGTAATAGACAGTGTCGAGATGGATGCCGCTGCTTTTTATGGATAGTGGGTTTTGAAAGGGAAGAATTGCTAAGTGGTCCTCTCTTAGTCTTAGCTGAAAATAACAGATTACTAGGTATACGGCAAGCTGTAGCTGGCAAGCTCATCATACATGACATCCTCAAGTTGTACTCATTATGGTCACTATGCACAAAATGGTTTAGTGGACTTGAGACCATCGAATAGTGTTCTAGCCATTAATGATCACATTGCTGCTCTCTTTTCTTAGATATATAGAAGGGGGGAAAATTCGTATTCTTAAAGAGAATAAAATTATGATTTGCAGTGTCATACTCACAAATTTACTATTGTGGGTTGAGATATTTTTACATGATCAACCCAGTTTAGGATCAAGACAAATTTTATTAATTAAGATCAACGGGTCCGCAAGTAGAACCAAATTGTCTAATGATTTTTTGATTTATTCAACAACATGAAGCAAACTACATGGTTTGGTGGTGAGCCTCGTTCCATCATGACCTTTGACACCTTAGTCTTTTGTCAACCTGATAGGGATTTTGCTTTTGTTATACCTAGTTTTAGCGTAATCTTTTCTCTATTTGACAGTGTATATACCTGTTGCCGCAACCAGTGATATCCAAAATCAGTTCTATTGTGATTCTTCAGTGATCATTCAAAGTTTTAACTGAGATTTACAGGCGAGTTGAGGTCATGTCAGGGTTGCTACTTGATGTTAATTTGCACAAGTTAATATATACATATTATTGATTGATTGATCTGGGTTCTTATTAGCTAGCCAAATATGTGCGATTCTGGGTTCTTTTAATTGCATTATCATGATTATCTATTGTCAATATCAACGTCATTATCCTCAATTAAAGGGCATCTCTCTTTCAACTTCTCTACCATGTCCAGCATATGGTTATATATATACATTTAAATTAATGATCTCAAACATTGCAGAAGTTACATGGAGATGGAGAAGAGATTCAAGGTCCACGTATACTCAGAAGGAGAGCTACCAATTGTCCACGACGGGCCATGCAAAGACATATACACAATAGAGGGGAGGTTCATACACGAGATGGAGCATGGAGCCAAGAGTTTTAAAACAAGGAACCCTCGACGAGCACATGTTTACTTTATGCCTTTCAGTGTCACATGGATGGTCAAGTATCTCTACAAGCCTCTCACCTACGATCACACGGCGATGAAACAATTTGTGGCTGATTATGTGAGAGTGATATCGAGCAAATACCCCTTCTGGAATAGAACTCAAGGAGCCGATCACTTCATGCTTTCCTGTCATGATTGGGTGAGTAATTTCACTTCAAAACGTTTCATCTCATCTCCAAATTAATGACTATATATATATATATATATATATATATATATATATATATATATATATATATATATATATATTGAAGTAATATTTGAATTCTCATGACTTGACAGGGTCCCCATGCTTCCCACGGCAATCCTTTCCTTTACAATACATCAATACGTGCCCTGTGCAATGCCAATAGCTCAGAAGGTTTCGACCCTCGAAAGGACGTAAGCCTTCCTGAAATTCACCTCTACGGTGGCAATGTATCCCCCAAACTCATTTCCCCTCCGCCAGCCACCACCCCACGCCCCTACCTTGCATTCTTTGCCGGTGGGCTTCACGGCCCAATCCGTCCCGTCCTCCTAGACCACTGGAAAGGCCGCGACCCTGATCTTCAAGTCTACGAGTACCTCCCTAAAGACCTGGACTACTACTCATTTATGCTCCGGTCCAAGTTTTGCCTCTGTCCAAGTGGTCACGAAGTGGCTAGCCCAAGAATTATTGAGGCCATTTACGCTGTATGTGTGCCTGTTATTTTGTCGGATCATTATGTGCTCCCGTTCAGTGATGTCTTGAGATGGGAGGCCTTTTCAATTCAGGTGAATGTATCGGAGATACCAAGATTGAAGGAGGTATTGGCGTCCGTTTCAGAAGAGAAATATAGGAGGCTTAAGGAGGGATTGAGAGCTGTTAGGAAGCATTTTGTGTTGAACCAGCCTGCTAAGAGACTTGATGTGTTCCACATGATTTTACACTCCGTCTGGCTTCGGAGATTAAATTTTAGACTTTTATAGGTATATATATTCTAACACTCAACACATGCTATAATCCTATATATAAAACAGAAAAAATGGTAAGTGTAAAACAGCTCGTTGAGTTCCCGACTGGAAACAGTGTTGTAACAGAAAATGAAATGAAATCTTTGTTATACACTTTATATAATCAAATATTAAATTCACATCAAAATGAATTTTCAATGCAGTGACAGCAATACAGTTTTTTACAATGCAGCAGCAATAAAGCTTTAAAATAATATTAAAAAAATTCTGAGAGAAACCTTCTGATCTATACTTACCAGTAGTCGTAGATGGAATGCAGAGACTATTATTTATATGTAGATCAAGAACCTCTCTTATTAAACTTATTAGCTAATTTTCTCCTTCTATTAAGGAGAAAATTAGACAATTAATTCTCATGATCTATCTCCAAAATCATGGTTTGAATAAATAAGAATACGAGTTTGTCATGAGAGCATAATGGTAATTTCTAACCATCTTAATAGTTTTTCTTCGTTTTTTTTTACTGCTAGGTAGGTTTCTGAGCCAGGTGCAATCTAGGATGCCTGATAGTGTTCATAATGGATGCTTGAAGTGGGCTGATTGTGCTACTTAATTTGAATGGTAAGCCGGGCCCATAATTTGCCTTCTATTTTATTTAAGGGCTTAAGTCCAGCCCATCATTCTCTGAGCTGATGCTTTAGAGTCTGCACGCACTCCCGTAGGCTGTGTAGCTCATTAAAATAATTCTTAAGAAAATAAATATTAAACAGTCCCATTATAATGGATTCAAGTGATTATCACTTGTAGTTTATTAACCCTGCCTGAATATTAATTTAAAAAATTGAAATTAACAATTAAATTATATATTTGTACAAATCCTAGCTACCAATAAAATGATAAATTCATTAATGAACTAGCACATTAATTAATATTTACATCATGCATGACCACTTAATTTATCGCGACAAAGTTGTGAGAAAATCGTTCGATTTGAGATTTGAGCAAGTCTCCAAAAGAGAAACGATGCCGTTCATGTGGACTGATATTTCCGATCGTCCTCGTCGGCGTTGTCGTCGTGGTAATCACTTCAAGATCAGTTAGACCCATTTCTTTCTTCATTGACTTGATGAATCCCATATCTACTTCATTCCCTGAGATGTCTCTCACATAGAAAGCATTCACTGCTTTCTCTCCTTGAGTTGCTACATCCGCTCGAACGACAGCCAGCCCATTTTCTCTGAGAACTCGAGTTATGTCTGATAGTAGCCCTAATCTATTCTCTGCACGCAACCTCAGCAGAACACCCTGCGCGGCCCAATCAGAAAATATAAATAAACTTGACCATTGAAAATCATTTGAAACTAATTCATGTAATAAGATTATTTTTTTACGAGGGCTCACCTCGCTAACCCGACGCTCTATGGCAGCCTCTAAGCATTTAATTACTCGTTCTTTCTCACTTTCTGTGTGAAGTGCGTACCCATCGCTGTGTCTGATGAAGTATTCCTGAAGCCAACAAATATTTGTGTTTGATTAGCACATTGAGAAAAAAGAATCATGTTTATTAAAAAATTATTTCACTTAAAAATTTAAGTTGTTAGGTGAGTTTCTAGAATATAATTTATATTATTCTCCAGCATATTCCTTAAAGTTAAAAAAATTTAGGCTCGGAACTTGTATGTACTCATTTTATTTTTATCAAATAAAAAAAAGATGAGATTCGAACTTATGACCATAAGTCAACTAGTTTTTGATATCATATCAAAAAAATTATTTTATTTAAAACTTTAAAATATAATTTATATTATTATCCAAAATGATATATATATTATACGAATGTTTTCATTTACTTACTTGAAAAGCACGGCCATCGTTATCGGAGCTAACCGAAGCATGGAAAATCACATATTGCATATCGTTAAGTGTGCAAATGGTATCGAACATGAGCCTCGGCCGATCCTTGCATTCTATGTTAACAATTGAGTACTCCTTTTGGTCACAGTTCTCGATCGAAACCACCATCTTTGAACCTCCTTCGCTGTTAATCAACCCGGATCCTGCTGCAGATGGGCTTCTAGGCCCATCAAAATCTCTCACCGAAAGCATGAGTTGATGCAGCCTCCTTTCTACATTGCTTACGGCGCCTTCCCCTCCAAGAAATCCCCCGGTCTTCACTTCTCGGTTGCTGATCTGGGATGGCCCGCCGGCGCTTCGCACCGTGTTGGCGCGGAGCACTGTGATCAGATGATCCTCGATGGAGGCGAGGCGGCGAGGGTCTTCAATTGGGGTGTCGGAGGATGGATCGGAGATGTAAGCGACACAAGCTAGTCGAGCATTGTGGCTCCAAGCATGGACTTCCACGATGTTGCAATGAAGGTCTGCCAGGGCAGCTGATATCTCGGAGAAGAGGCCCGGCCTGTCGGTTCCTGACATTTCAATGGCCGTGTGCTCGCTTGAATGGTCGGCTTCGAAAACATTGTTGGTATATGCTCTTGCATTAGGAGGGCTTGGGGTACTCTCCCTCGTCGTCCCTATAGCCTGCAAATTATTATTTATTTCCAACATTGAATTTGTTCTACAAGTTGATGGAGGAGGTTTAAAGGGAAAATACTTTTTCTTAATTTGATGAAAGATTACAGTTGATTACTTACCTGCTGGATATAGTTGATAACGTTGTGATCTCTAAGTTTCTTGCCATTCACATCCTTAACATGAAAAACTGCATGAAATTAATCGGAAAAGGTTATCAATCTTCGTTCATGAACATGGGTTGATAGTAATTAAGACCCGGCCAACAAAATGATGTGAATAGATTGCATAAAATACTTGCCATCCATGAACCACCCAGCATCGGAAGAAATATAGCCTTTTGAGATGGTGAGATTCAGGTCTGTCAGAACCTGCACAACCTCCAGGAGGAGGCCCTGCTTGTTTACGCTGTCAATCTTCACAACTGTGCAATCTTCCATGCTTTCATTATCAATACAAACTCTACAACTGCAATCAATGCCATGATGAACAATATATGTTGTTGCTTCAAGATCAGCCTGCAGCTATGGTGATTATCGTGGGTTTGATTATAAATTCAAGGTTTTTATATTGAAAGATAAATCACTTACGTGGGCCCAAATATCCTCTCCGGCAGACTGTCAAAATCAGGATCAAAGTAAGGCCAACAGACGTTCTCCATTCTGCAAATCAAGATAGATCGAGAATCTATAAACTAAGACTCCCATATCATCATCATCATAGTTTGAGAGAATCTACTAGCCTTTGAAAAACTTGTTTGCTTAGTAATGCAGCATGAACTAGCGAATGATTTCTAATTTAAGCACAGTAACAGAGAATTCTAGCTGCATAACAGCTCATCAATGCTGGAAAAATAAAATAGGATTGTCCAGAAATATTTTCTTAACCTTCCGGTTTCCAATATTTGAATCCTTTGCAACCATGTCCATAGCTGGTGGAGATCGGTGGGTGCTCTACGTACTGGCATACATATGCTGTTGTTTATGTAGCCTAAATTACTATGGGCTATATATAGCGTATTACTTCAATTATATGGGCTATATATATATATATATCAAGAAATTAACTGGGTTCATGCACAAACATGTAATCAAGCTGAGTCAATGATGTTCGTGTAATTTCTTCTTCTGAAACTCTCGGATCCAAACATTTCTTTCCTTTCAAAGAAAGAAATTAGAAATAGTGTATGATTACTTAAAATGTAGTTACAGAAGGAGAGTATGCATACAGATTAAAGAGAAAGCTAAGCACACAGTAGCTTACGTCGATATTATGGAGTGGCGGTGGAGTGGCGGAGCTTAATTATGAGGCAGAAATGCGGCCAGAAGGTGTCAATCTCCCTCTTGAAGAAGAAATTAAGAAGATTTATATCAAGAAAAAGGGGGATCCCTTCTTCAATATATATGGGAGATGATGGAGGGAAGAGGATCGTTACTATTTTGAGGTCTGTGAATGAATCTCGATTAGCGAAAATAGAATGTTAAATACTTGTGGAAGCAAATTATTACAAGAAAAAAGGTAAATGTACAAAAGTCAAACAACACTTATCGAGTTGATTTTGTCCTCTTTTCTTTGCCCTCATCATGTCTCCCAATCATATCCACATGCTTCCCTATGTCTTTGGCGCCATCCTTCAACGAGTGGATAGTAATTTATCCCCTTGTAATTAAACAAGTAATTAGTGAAGAAAATTCCATCCCCACGTTTGAGATTCTGATCACTGACGTCCAGATTTGCCAAACACGTCGTTCAAATATACGTCCAGATTTGCCAAACACGTCGTTCAAATATACGATCAGGATGATAACAGGCTGGGAGTGTGGTTGAGATTGTTTTTTAAATTATTTTTTGTTTAGAAATACATCAAAATAATATTTTAAAAAAAAAAAATTATTATTGACATCAGTACATCAAAATGATTTAAAAAAACCATAATTTTTTAATTTAAAGTACAAATAATAAATTTTCAATTTATTTAAAAAACATTTTCGGATCATTATCATGATTGCTAGGTATGAGTACCTACTACCTAGTTCACGCCGGTCAAATTTGCTTTCAAGATTCGCTATGAGCTATGAACTTATCATTTTCAGAGTAATTTCACAAGGGATATGTGCTAGAGCAGCCTGTGAATCAAAAAGTTTGACTAGGGTTTGGAGATAAAGAAAGCATGGAAGATTAGGTTTTATGAAAAAAATATTATCTGGGCTAGGTCCATTCAACTAAATAAATTACATTACGGCACAACGAGAGATTCATTATACGGTTTAGATTCATTTGGATTAAGGGCTTACTAATTGCATGAGTCATTATATTTTTATTAATTTAATTTATGCTAATCAGGCAATAATCATCATGAATATCGAGTTCATTATGCTGACAAAATACAAATTGTTTTGGTTCAATCTTTAAGGTTTTGGAGCTAAAGGGGGTGTTGGGAGTGTGGTTGCGGTTGTTTTTGAAAGTGTTTTTCGTTTAAAAATACATCAAAATGATATTTTTTTATTTTTTAAAAATCATTTTTGACATCAGCACATCAAAATGATCTAAAAACACCAAAAAATATTTATTTAAAATGAAAAAAAAATCAAAATTTAGTCAAACAATGGTTCAACCGCTTGGCCAAACAGACACTAAATTTAAGAGGAATCTTGCTTGTGAACTTCCAGGAAAGCAGTAGCAAAGTTCATGGAAATCCACCCTTAAAATGGTGTACTATTCTCGCACCAAGAACAAAACTCTTGACATTGGTGGAAATAGCCTATCACTTTCTGCAGCTATATAAAATTATTTTTTATTTTTTAAAAAAATATATTTGATATCAGCAAATTCAAATAATCTAAAATATTAAAAAATTTAATTAAAAATAAAAATAAATAATTTTCAATTTTAAAAAAAAATATATTTTTAAAAGACAATGATAAACAACCGTTTAATTATATGCTTCCGTGAGACATTGAGTTTCCTCTTTCTAGATGCCGAATTTGCTGAACTCGTGTCAAAAAAACTGAGAAAGAAATGTCCAATCGCCACTTCTCAAGCTCCATGGACCAATGCCTAATTTTTCAATCAGCTGTGATTTTACAGAATTAAATTGGTCATGTAGAAAAACAGGTGTCTTGATTTTCAGAGCGTGTTCATTTTCTAGCCTGTCTCATCACTGTAGGTTAGCAAGGAGTCAAGGATAACATGGTTCGATCAATCCTGTGATTAATGATAAGGATGGTGGGATTTTTATGATAATCTGGCTGTCTGTCATTTCTTCTAATGGAAGGAAACTCGTTAATGATAAAGGATTCTAGAGTTAATCCAAGATAGTTTGATAGACATGAAATCTAGTAAATAATTTGAGGTAAGTCAATTCGGGTTAACTTCTAAAAAATCAAAATAACTTAACAAGAAAAAAATCACACATAATTCAAAAAAAAATCAAATAATGAAACGAAAAATAAAATAATTGAAAAAAAAATATCCATAGTGAAAAAAGTATGTGTTTTATGAATTGACACGTAGTTTGGTTCTCACTTTCCTTGAATTATTTACTATAATAACCCACTTCTAAATTTCTAATATTAGGGCAGGATTTGCTAGTTGGGGATGAGAAAATATAGAGAAAAGGCAATAGAATTAAATACATTGGATTATGTAAACCCAATTGATCAGACATTAAAAATTGATTGCAAAAACCTACAAGCTCTTGCAAGGTGATTCAATCCAGTTGGTCTAGAACTTACAAGGCATGATCAAGAGACCTAATGATTGTAAGATTGATATTGATAAAATAGAATAATCAATATCTTCGTTGTCGAGTACAGGTTATATTGTTTTGAAGTACAAGTTATCCGAGCCATTCAATCTACTAAAACGATCCGAATACAAAGTTTATAGTCCGACTCACGGTAATCACTTAAATCAAGACAAGTATAAATAGATGTCTCCGCAATTATATTCTAAGCCAAGAATCAAAGATTAGATCTCAAAATATCAGTTCTTTTTTCTTAGTTTTCTCCCCTCAAACCATGCATGCATCCAGATGAACAACGGGCTAATGTGGGCTTGAAATACCATGCTGGTGGGCGCAGGCATTGCAGCTCCCAGGGGATGCATAATGGTTGAGGCCACACTAGTAGCCAGCATGGCTTTTCACAAAACATGAGAAGATATCTGATAAGCTGCTCTGTTGATTTTATCCAACCACTTGAAAGATTTTGCAATCAAGATATTCGGAAAGAGATACAGGCGCAGCAGCACCTTCACTCAAGAGCGAACAATGTTTAGGACAGGCACAACTGGGCTAATCTGCGCACTTGCGAGCCCAGTCCATCAAATTCGAAACCAGGAGATTCCCGTCGATGGCACCACAGCTAACCCTCCCCCCTTTTAAGGTTCCCAGTCCATGGCATTGACCCTAAGCCATGACTGCATGACTGAAGCTAGAGAAGGTGCGAAACGTGACCTAGCTCGTCTCACCATTAATATACAGGTAAAGCAATAGGGAGACGACCAGACTGGGAACCCTGATAGCATGGAAAGAAAGCTACCCAGAATCAAACTGCTTTGTCAAAGTGATTGTACTGTCACGTTATAGCTATTTTGAAAAGGATGAGAGAAAACTCTGGTGAGATGGAAGCACTGAACATGACCAGCAAAACCTTTCAAGAGCTTTGCAATTAACTTTTTATGAAAAGAAACGAAATATGGCATTTGCAACTGTTGGTCCTATTGGACTCACTCCCCACCACCGTCAGCTCCCCCCCTTCTTTCACATGAGATGTAATTATTCTTTCTTTTTTTCCTTTTTCTTTTTTTTTCACTTTCAGTGTTCCATCGGTTCTGCCAGTTAAAATGCCAAGAAATAACTCGAAAAAAACATCCCTTCATATTGTGAGATGTCACCAGGCTCTGTATGGAGAACAAATGACAACAGTTGACATGATCGGGTCTGTGATTGCAAAATTTATGTATGGTTAAACCATGGACCGACTGCTCCATTTATGTGCCCATTGCTGTGGATCCCAACACCATTTGAAATCAGCGGCGGCAATCCCACCGCCATTGGAGGTGGAGCAGCAGGATACAACCCGTGATTGTGCGGTAAGGTGTGTGGGCTAACAAGAGGACTGGCTGGACTCCCCTTGCGCTGTTGGAGGACATGAATCTGCCTGAGACCTTCCTCGTGAATACGCGATATTGTCTCTAATTCCTGCATAGATAGAGCTTCCAATCCAGCTCCATAAAGAGGGGCATGCCGGTTCATTTCTTCTTGAAGAGAAGCATCAAGGGTGTGGATATATTGCTGAAAAAGAAAGGGTGGGGGTTAATCTGACCGCTGCTTCTAACTCGCACAACATGGAGAAATAACAAATCTACCATTTAAATTTCATGTATGCTAGCAAATGATTAATCAATACAGAGCTTATATCATTCCAAGCTCATGTTGCCTGAACCAGACATGCTAGGTTTTATTGAAAGAACAGGTAGAAGAAAACATAGTCAACCCTTAATTAGTTTATATTGCGGCTCTTCTATTGCAGTCAGACAAATCATGCACATGCAAAGACCATCCACCTAAAAAAAAAGATCCCATTTTCAATGAAGTTCACCCAAACTGTTCAAAGAAAAACGAGTCCATCGCCTAAAGCACTGATGTTGCATGCAAGAAAAAAAATTCAAGGCAGTGGTTTTGAAACTCAAAGACAGAAATGGAAATGCAAACTTGATCAAGTATCATGACTAAGGCATTTGAAATGAACACATTATTACGCACGACTGTGATGATAAAATACTCATAAGAGGCATCCACTATGTAAAAGCAAAAACCTGGCAGGCCTGCAATTTTGATTCCATCCCATCAATATATGCTTCACACCTAGCAACCTGCTCTTCCTTCTCTCTTTTCTCTCCTTCTGTTTGCCCAACTGTTTGTGTCAACCTCCGAACCTCATCCTCCAATGACTGACGGATTTCTTCCCTAGTCACATTCTCTGTTGCATGTCGTTTCAGTTCTTCATCAAACCTTTTTCGTGCAGCTTCAGCACTCTTCAGCCTTTCAGCAAGAGCATTTTTCTCTTTCACTACTCTCTGCATTTTATATATTTGCAGCACAACAGGAGTCAGCATTTAAAGGAGAAGAATGTATGTAAACAGCTAAAGCTGTTTTCCATGAATTTTATGCTTCAACCTCAATCAAAAGAATCTTCTAAATAACATAATCCATCCACCTATCTCAAGTACAAGGAAGCAAATTCTACAGGAATATTTCAGTCATATACATCTACAATGTTGCTCACAAATATCAACCAACTCTCTTATTTCCAAAACATTCCTCCATAAGAAAGCAAAATATGATAAGACTTAGCACAGCAGAGGAATTCCATTTTTCTACTGCAGGAATTGAAATTTCAAATAAAAGATGTTCCAGAGTCCAAGGGAATTACAGTACATTGTGGAAAGAGGTGAATGGTGGGGCAGGAAATTATTAGCTGCCACTCCCTCCATTCTCTTAAAAAAGTCTCCCCCTAGTCTGGGAGTAGTGGAGGCAAGGTAATGACTTTATAACTTTCATAGCCAAACTTCCAATCATAACCTTTTAACTAATTTAGCAAACTATACCCTACAGACATAAAGTAATTTGCAAATAGTTACCTTTCTCTCCCATTCTCTAACCAAACAAAGAAAATTCTTTGTCTTGATTTCTATACTGGTGAATCAAAACAAGGAAAGGGTATTCTCTTTCCAACTCTTTTCTTAATCCCCTCCCCATCCTTTTCTCCCCAGAAATCCCAAACAGCAAGCCAGAAACAACTAGATGAGCTGTTGGCTAAGTTGGTATTTCACCTTGAGATAGCAAACATGAAGTGATGGATTGATGTTGTAAAAATCAGTTGTATTCATAGAGGAAAACATATCTAATGGTCCTACCTTCAATTCATCCCGTTTTCGAGACTTCAATTGGGAGAGTTGTGTCTCAGCATCATGAAGACGGTCTTGAAGAACTTTCTTCTCAACTGTGAGCTTGATAATTTCATCATCTCTCTCTGAACGTACCCATTCAAGCTGACTCTCAACTTCATGTATCTGTTCAGAAAGTTCCTTCTTTTCCCGAGCAAAGCGATCCATCTCAGCCCTCATTTCAGACTGTCATTTCAACAGTGTTATCAACATTAATAAATTCCCACATAAAAAATTCCTACATGTTAATTAACTGGATTATATCAGGTACCTTTAGCCTATTGATAGTGGCCTCCGAGTCACTCAATTTTTGAGATAGATTTGCCTTCTCCCGGGCCAAATTGGAAGTTTCTGTTTTCCTCTCATCACGCATACGGATAATTTCATCTTCACTAGCACATAGCTGGTGCCAAAGAGCAGCCCGATCAACACTTGCAAGTTCAGCAACCTCCCGCATCATGCTCAGAACAGGTTTAACAATCTCTTGCTCCTCGCAGACTAAAATAGCCAATATATCCAGATCTAGATCTACATCACGACTATTATCTGTAGTACTAGTGGCATGATCAACAAGTCTCTTTAGCATTCTCCCTCTACAGGGCTCATTGGCATACCATTTAAATAGTATCGTGTACAGCATCTTAACAAATCCCTTCACAGAAAGGTCTCTAGAAAGGGCCAGTGTCTCAGCAAGACCAAGAACAACAGAGAAATCATCTCGTTGAACTTGTAGCTGTTCACTGGCTTCTCCCTCTATTATAGCATCTTCATGCTGAAAGTTTTCGGTAACAAATCTGGCATTAAAATTCAATCTTTGAGTGAGACGCCTTTCCAAGACCATTGCTACAGATTGAGCCAAAATTGCTCCTCGAGCTACAGCCCTCTCAAAGGTTTGAGAAGCTTCAACAGCAAGGCAAGGTATGGATAACATCTCAATCAGAATATAAATGTCAGAAAAATGACTGCTATAATGGAATGTCTGCTCATCCACCACCTGCAACCTTTCAGCAGCAGATGTATTTTCTCCAAACAAGAAAAGACCACAAGGCAAGGTTGAGCAGCTGTCTCCAAGGTCATCATCACAATCAATATCTCTTAGTATGGTTTCAGCAACATCTCCCCAACTATTCACAGTTTTGCTCAAAAAGTCCAGGACAAAAGGAGACACGTCGGCCCCCAAAACTTTTAGCCTGCTACGAACAGATCTGACCTACAAAAGAAAACAAAGCAGTTTAAATAAGCATTAAAGAGATCTTGTCAAACAACAGAGGAAGATATTCTGAGAAAGAAATGCATACTGCTTCAGGAAGATGTTGGCATTGGGATGCGGCTTTGAATATAAAATCAATGGTAGCAACAAGAGGTTCATCATTTGAGTCAGCCAAAAGATCAAAAGACTGAAATAGAACACGCTCCCACACATCACTGCCACACTCCAGTTGACCAAGAGCACCAAAAACCTAAGAATGACCATCAAAACCACACAATGAAATATCTGGAAATAAACTTAAAGAAGAGCAGTATGAGCAAAAGGTCAAAATTGAGAGGGAGTCTTTTATAAAAGTGCATCTATTCAACAGTTTTCTTACAGGTATCCGCAATGCAGGTTCTGCATCGGGCTTTTGAAGTCTTTCAAGAAGTGCATAAGCAGCCAGAGGATGCTCTGCATGCTCAACCAATTTGGGTACCAAAGAAACCAGGTCAGGCTGCAGATGCTTAGGAGCTTTATCCAACACAAGAGCTATCTTTTGTGCAGACTGCGGTCTTCTTCTTGGCTCTGGGCAGCCTTGCGGAACAGCTCCATCTAGGGCCCTCAGTGAGTTAACAATCAGTCCCAACAGCTCCTCAGATTGTTCCGGCCACTTGGTCTGAAAGTTAGACTTCTCCAAGTAATTAATAAAAACCAAAATATTACTCAGGAAATGTTAACAGTTAAGCAGTGGAAATCCATACCTTGGAGCGAAGTGAAGCATTTCCTGAAGCACCCCCTGCTGTTGTTACTGGTGTATAGATAGGCTGTCCTGGAAGAGCTTGTCCAGGCATACCAGTCCCATTTATGTCAGAGCTCTGAACAGCAGATGCTCTAGTAGAATCATCTAGACCAGAATCCAATCTTTCATGTATAGGAAACCGAGTGGATTCTGTTGCTCCACTTTCCCTGTCAGATTCCAATGGGCTGGCCACACCACTGCCATCAGGAGAAGGCTTTGAGAGTGCATCAGAGGAATCATCATTTGAACTTCCTTCAGAAGGTTGGCAACATTCAACCATTATGTCCAAAAGTAAATCTATAATTGCCTGCTGCAAAACTTTTACTCCCATCAACAAATTCATCAAGCTGGGGGAAGATTCATCAGCCTTTGTGGCCTTCTTTCCATCATTGCTACCAGAAAGTTTTGTTGGAAGAAGCAACCTCTTTACTTTAGCAGGGTCATCAAGATATACACGTAGCCCAGTCAGAAAACCAGCAATGGCACCAGCATCCATTAAAAGCTTTTCTCTTAGAGTAACCTGTGGCTGTGAGGGATTATCTCCATATGTGAGGTGAAACCCAGCTCTGGAAAGAAGGTTTCTAAAGATATCTTCTTCATCTCCACTTATTCCTTCACTATCATCAGAATCAATGAGTTCATCAGGATCAGTTGTTAAAGCATCCTGATCATCCTCAGATGCCAAAACCTAACAGAAGGCAGAACAAACTTAAACAGTCAGCCATCATATGAAGAAGAGAAGATAACAAAATAAAAAATGCCGCTTCTGATCTCCAACAAATTTGTAAGGGTATACTGGTTATTGAAAATAAGAAGATGCATAGGGGTAAATTTTTATAACACAAAAATGCACGCCCAAAAGGTACACAAAATAATCAGAACCATTTAACTGGTGGACTAATTCAAGATTGTTTTCATGCATTATTCTTACATGCATTTTCCTGTTGTGTTGCACCAGAAAAAAGGGCATGCAAAATTACCAATACATGGGATGGGCCAGTGGGGTTCAGGGAGTGGAGGGCAACTACCCCATTATGTAGTTCAAGGCCTAGTGAGCCTCTCAAGAAGCCAAAACAAATAGTGTTCTCATAATTCTGTTGAGATAAAACAACTTAAAAGGAGTGTAAAATATATGCAATCTAAAATGCCAGGCTGATGTAAACAGAAGATTTTAAAACCAGGATTCTCTCCATTAGCCCATGATGTTGAAGGTTAAAAGTCACAAGGGAACATAATGCAGACACATGAACCAACAGGCATATCACCAATCAAGAATCTCAATACACGAAAATAGCAGAAAATGATCAAAGAAAGACTAATCATGTTCTAACCTCTAAATCAGAAAACTCAAACCATGGGCAGCAATCTAATATTTCACAGACAAAAACAACAGAGTCTCGTACAAGGAACCCTGCATCTGTTTCCAACATATCTGACACCTTCATGAATTGAAGGACAGAATTATTCCATGTCTTTGTACAAATAGACGACTCCTTCCACACAGTCTTGGCAGGATTTTTTTGATTTACTACAGCCATTCTGTATCTGACCCAAAAGTTTTTATCTGGATCACTACCAGCAGACTGATCACTCTCTAAGTATATGCATATGGTGTCAAAGGACTCATACACACCTGCATGGGGAAAAATACATAGCATCAGTTGAATAAAGAAAGAGGACAGCTGCAACCAAAACTTCAGCTGAGAGATGACCAGAGATAACTACTCACCAATCCGAAGCTCACAACCACCAGCTTGGAAGAACTTGCTAAATATTTTTCGAGTTTCCATTATTTCTTTGAAGGACAAGAAGTTTTCCACTTTCCACGTAAATGAACTTCTTTTGCCAGCCCCGTCAATCTGGGAAGCACCATTAGTTCGCTCGGTATCCTGATCAGTAAAATCTTGCATTATGGATGTTTCTTTCAGTATGAGAACCTCTGCAGAGAATACAACAGTATCTTGAACAAGAAACCCAGAATCTTGATCAAACAGGCTTGTAAGTGTCACAAATTCACGCCAACCCCAATCTTTGGCTGCTTTGGAATAGCGATTCTGAGATTCCTTTGTGACAGACTTCTCCTCCATCCTCTGGTTAACAACTGACAATCGATGACTCACAAAACAGCTCCAGTCACTAGAAGTATTTCGTGAATCCGTAACTTCAAGAAACACTGAAAGGTGGCATGGTGGCTGAGACTGCCCTGATACCACCAAGCATACAGGAATTTCTTATCACTTCACTCTCCTAAAAATCTCAGTTTGGCTTACAAATTAACTTGAAACCATTTTGCATGTGAGCAAACAGAAGGCTGCAACTGTCAATTGGTTTAAATATCTAGCAATTGTAAATTCAGCTTAAATACATGATGCATGCAATCAAAGAAAACCTTCTCTTTCCTGGTACAGTCCAAGGACCAAAACTTACCTTGTTAAATTATAAGCAGTAAGCAATGATGCATGGTGTTTTGCAAAACCTTAATCCATGTGATTATCACTAATAATTATTAAAAAAAAAACATGAAGCTACTTCAAATAAATCCAGCATAACAGACAATTATAAAAAGATAACAACCAAGCTCCCTAAGTCCACATAAGCAGGAAGAACTACTTCTCAACTATCCATATCAGGACATGTTGCACTTGTCTTAAAATCAACAATTAGAGCAGGATTTTCATAATAGAATCCAGGCATACTCCAAGTCTATTAGCATACAAATTAACGAGCAACTATAAGTTCATAGCTAAATAATACTAATGACAGTCTTGCATACCTCGAGGATAAGCAATGAGTCGGCAATCCCGGTTCCCAATCTGAAACCTCCTGCTCTTGATGCAAAGACCAGTAATCTTCCTCTTCTTCAATAGATCCTTCAACCTCGTAAAATTCTCAATCTTCCAAGTGAATTTCCCGATATGGCCATCAGACTTCCTCGCTCCACTCCCAACCCTCCCTCCATTTAAACCCCCATTCTTCGAAAAGCTACTGAACTCCTTAATCACATGAAATGAAGTGCTAAACACGGCAGTGTCATCAACCAAAAACCCTGATTCAGCCCCAATAAAATCAGCCATCTTCATATAATCATTCCACCCCAAACTTGTATTATCCCCACTCTTATTATCTGCTGCAAACCGTCCATATGAATCTCTATGCACATGATTGCTCCCCCCAGCCTTTTGATTCAAAACAGACATTCTAAACAAACACCAACAACTCCTATCCGAAACACTTGTCTTCTCCGTATCCTTACTCTCCAAACACATAGACAAATAATCCGTACCATTCACTGAACTCTGATACACACTAATCCTTAAATTACACTCCCCGGCAGGAAACACCTGGCTCATTATCTTCTGTGTCTTAATCATTTCCTTGAACAAGCTAAAATTATGCACTTTCCACGTAAATTTCCCACTCGACACATCCGATACTGGTCCCACATTTACTGAATTGGACGAAATCGATAAAGAAACCCCTGATTGCACCTCATTATTACTAGAGCTACTACTATTGTCGCGGATAAAACTAACTGATTCATTTAAAATCAAAATATCGGCAGTGATTAAAACGCAATCATTATTAAACAAATAACCTAATTTGGAATCGAAAACGGTAGAAGCCGGGGTAAAATCACACCAACCGTGTGATTTTTTCTTGCTGGAAAACCGATGCCATGAATCACGGTGTATAGTTTTGGAATCATCAAGTGGATTAACAATTGATAAACGGTAGCTAGCAAAACAATCCCATTTTGACGATGATGTACCGCGCGGGTCCATGATTTGAAGGTAGATTGAGATGTATCCTGGCAAAGCTTGAGAGTCACCTTTAGGGTAAATTAATAAACGGCAATCGTAACCGCCTACTTCAAAATATTTACTCCATAATGCCCTAGCTTTGACACGTGGAAAATTATGTACCGTCCATTTGCAGATTGCCGAATACTCCCCTCGCCGATCGATTGTAACGGCTTCTGCCGCCGCTCCGTTCGTCCCGTCTCGCGTGGTCCCCACGGTGATATCGTCACTTGTTGTGGTGGTTGATGTTGGCGTTGCTGCGGCCGTGGATGATGAGGTGGTGATAGAGGATTGGTCGGAGGGGGAAGGTGTAGGGGCGGATGAGGAGCAGGATGAGGATGTGGCTGCCGCTTCCATTGAAGTGGCGGTGGTGATGGTGGGGTGGTGTTTCATTGTATGTTAGGGGTTTTGGTGTTCTATAGTATTTATTTTATATTATTTTTTCTCTCTCTATAGTCTTGATCAAAAAAACAACCTAGAGATAGAAAGAAGGAGAAAGAGAGAAGGGATGTGAGGGCGTGAGGGTAACGAGAGGAGGAGGCTGTGGACTCCTTCTAGACGTGTAGTTAACCTGCGCTCTTTTTCTCTTTTTTTGGGTTTTTTTTTCTTTTTTGGTTTCATGGGGTCAGTATTCGGTGTGGGTGGGTGTAAGCTTCGCTGTGTGAGATTGAGGAAAACTTTGAGGTGGGGTCCACATTATTGGGCCTAGTTATGATGCACGTCCGTGGGAGTAAGGACACGTAGCCCGTGAATGCGGCTAATTTTATCAGAGTATTTTTTCTCTCTCGTATCATTTGCCATTTTCCTTTTTTATTTTGTCTTGATTTTTAAAAACTTAAAAAAGAAAAAACTTGTATGCTTTGGGTTTTCTTAGAAAAAAATAAATAAAATAGAAATCTTTTATCATTTCTTTAAATAATTTTAGTGCTTCTTTAAGAATATGATTGAGATTGTTTTGAAAAGTATTTTTTATTTAGAAATATATTGAAATAATATTTTTTTTATTTTATTTTAAAAAAAATAGTTTTGACATCAGTATATGAAAATAAATTACAAACACTAAAAATTTTAATTTAATATAAAAAAAATTCAAAAATACTTTTAAAAAATAGCCTTAATGTTTTAAAGAATTATCACATTTAATTTTTTATGTTTTTTAAAAAAAAGAATAAGATGTTAAACATTATTATCATATCTTTACTCGATATATGATCTTATTCATAGTATGGATAGCCAATTTATTGGGAAAATTTTAAAATAATATTATTTTACTGTTCTAGAATAAAACAAAACAATGTCATATTAAAAGAAAATGAAATTTATTTTAGAATTGACCGATTTCGTCTTTATTATTATTACTAACATAGCTAAAACAGCTCGGGTTTATGTCCACTGTGCACTGTGACTCATGTGCACTGTGGACTGGACATTTGCAATTCGTGCGTCGCGGTTGTTCATCCACCCTTTTTTTTTTCGCTTTATGAACAGTGTAATAGCGATTTTGGCCCTGATAATAGGACAAAATAGTGGTCGGCTGAGGGGTAAATAACGGTTGGGGTCAGGGGTGCGGGCGTCATTGCACGCGTACGGACCGGTCCGGTCCGGCCCGCCGCACCCCGTTATATTTTTTTAATATTTTTGAAATGGCTAAAGACGGTTCTATCCCCCAATAAGACAAAATCGATTATTTAAGGTCAGGGACATAAAGGTAACTAACCATTATTATTTATATATTTTTCCGAAATCGGTTCACGCGGCCGACGATGTCCACCCTGACGCCCCTTGCAAGTGGCGCGTGCGGTATGATAAGGTGGCCGGAAATGAGCAACCGGCATCTAATCCGGTGCGACTCCTCTTGGTCGTCATCCCGGTGCGGCGCGTTTTGACACAAGATGTCTATGTACGCGGCGGAGGCCGGTTGAAGACGGCGGCAACCTTTCTCTCTCTCCCCTGCACGTAACAGTGCAGGCGAGGACCCCGTGTTTTCACCCTTTGCAATTCGGTCCCTCAACTTTCAATTTCCTTTCCTGCACCTTTCACTTCTGTTACATTAGTTTTAATTTGCTTCAATTTAGTCCCTCCGGTCCTGCAACGTAAATGTGCACCTTGCACTTCGGTCCTGCAACTTTTGTTCTTCCGGATTAGGTCCAAATTCATCATTAAATTGGGTACACAGGTTTGAATTTTTTCAATATTATCCTTGGATGGAAATTGATAATAAATGTGATTTTCATTTCAACCCTTCAACTTTTGATTTATAATTTAAATCCCTGTTTAAATTTGTAATGCTTATCAAATAATTGTTACATTTTTCCTAATAATTTTATTTTCCATCGATTTTTTTCCTTTGATTTATGTCTGCCACTTTCATTAATTAGAATAATAATAATAATAATAATAATAATAATAATAGTTTTTTTTTTCTTGCTTACTCTTTTGTTAATATTTTTGAGTGTTTTTTCTTCCTTTAAAATTTTATAATTTTAATTGTTTTTGCAATAATAGCAATAGTCATTTTATATCTAATATTATTGGGGATAAAAGACAACTCAAGAACAAAAAATAGACAAATTTACACAGGTTACCTACAATTAAAAAACCGATACATGTCACATTTGTCTCGATTACACTGTTCCTTTTAAACGGCAGACAAGTTATTATTATATGTTTTAATATTTATTGCATGTTATCGCCTAAAAATATATAAAGAGATAAAAAAAAATGACCTCGGATTTTTTGCAAGAAAGAAATTAATATCAGCATTCTTAAATATATTTACTATAATAATATGAAGAATAAATCTTATAAAATAATAATAAAAAAAAAATTTGGCTTCGAATTTTAATTTTGTGCTCTTTTGTTGAAGTGTATTTTTGAAAAAAAAAATTGGATTTTTTACATTTAAGATCTAATATTACCCGGGAAAAAATACAACTCAAAAAAACAAAAGGTTAACAAATTTGCCTAGATTATATACAATTAAAAAATATATTAGGCACTTTCTGTTTCGACTACACTGTTCTTTTTAGACAACAAATAAGTAATTATAGCACGCACAAAATATATATTCCTTTTTTGAAAAATATTGCAATTTTTTATTTATAATGTGTCAGATCTAATATTACTGGGGAAAAGAGGCAACTCATTTTATTTTTTTTAACAAATTTACCTAGGTTATCTACAATTAAAAAATATAAAAATCACTTCCCATTTCGATCACACTATATAATATGTGAGACTAAGTATATGTGTTTAATATTTATTTCATATTATCGCCTACAAATATATAAAGAGAGAAAAAAAATGACCTGCAATTTCTTGAAAAAAAAATTAATATCGGCATTCTTAAAAATATTTAATATAATAATATGATGAATAAATCTTATAAAAAAAACTTTGGCTTTGAATTTAAATTTATATTTTAGACCCTTTGTTTGTTTCTTTTAAGAAACGGTGACCTTTTTTCACATGTATTTTTTATTTTTTACTGTCCAACTCAGTTGTTCTTTTTTAACCAGGTTTCTTTTGTTGTTTTGTTTTGTTAACCAGAGTATCCGTGACGATAAATTTCTTATAAATCATTTAACCTTCTTAGCAAATTTTCTAACAAATTTTATCAAAAATTTTTTACCAATACCAATATTCAATCACATTTTGATTGAAAAAAAATCATTTTTAGCATATTTTAGCAATTACAATTATAATAATTAAATATTAAAATAACAAAATACAACATTTATAAAATCAATTAATTTTCTACATAGATAAAAATACCCAGCGAAGCGGGCTAACAGCTCGTTCAAATCTATTTCAAAATAAAACTCAAATTAAATTAAGTTTGGAATAAAAAATGTTGATATTAATTTAATGCATGTGTATAAAAAAATAAATAAATGTTATTCGAGGGGAGCAAAGTATTTTGATAAAATAAAATAAAAAAGATTCGTCCATTTATTATACAATTTAAATGGGAGAATATTTTTAGAATCTCTCAATAGACAATACAATTAGTTTTCCACTTCCAATTAGAGATGAAAGAGAGCTTGATTGAAGGCTTATGGGTGTGGATTTGTTGAGATTAGAAATGTTTAGATTTTTATAATCAGAGATTTTTCCTTGGAGGAACATCAACGGGGTCCATTGATTGGAAGGATCCAGATATTCTATGTTGTTGGTTTTTCAAGGGGCCCACGTCAGGGGACAGCGAGGCAGCAATACGCCTAGTGCTTACGTTAACGGATTCACAGGAAATTACAGCGTATCAGTTTTTTATTTTCTTTATTCTGCGTTTATTATACCTTGTTTGTTAAAAATTATCGTCGCTGCTTTTAAAAATTAGTTTTGATATTAATATAAAAAATATAATTTTCAATATAAAAAAATATTAAAAAAAAATTGTTTTTTTATCACCACCTCAAAACAATAAACAACATTAAAAAATATTAATTTAAAAATAAATAAATTAATTAAATTATCAAACGATTTTAGTCATTTTAATGCCTATTTAGGGTTAGTAGATGTTATTTTAAAAAAATTAGTGGCTCATAAAACTATTAAAATAGTATTTTTTATATTTATAATTTTAATATCACTAAAAAAATATTTGAAAAAAAAATAGTTTTTTTAAGGAAAAGCTAATACCAAACACTCCCAGACAAACGCACGTCATTTTGATGGGCCTTAGTGGATGAGAATGGAAATCCAACTGAAAGTTCACATGGGCTTATCAACAGCGTTCGGCCCTTTCTATTCCAAGCTTTGAGTTCGTTGAAAAATTTAAATATTTGGAAATCAAAATCTTTAACTTAACAGCTAGTTGAAACTTCAGTGTTGGTTCCTGAAGAATCCATTCACAATTTTGGACCTACATTTATAATCAATTTCATAAAATTGATTTCATCCATTTAGTGATAGTTTGGTAGTATGGTTGACATTGTTTTAGAAAGTGTTATTCGTTCAAAAATACATTAAAATAATATTTTTTTTATATTTTAAAAATTATTTTTAACATCAACACAACAAAATGATCTAAAAAACACCAAAATTTTTTACTTTAAAGTAAAAAATAAACAAAAATTATTTTTTTTCAAAAGCATTTTCCAAACGCAATCTCAAACACTCCCTTAGTTTAAGTGCACGTTGTGTTGTTGTATACATTTTCTTTTATTTTATAGTGGAGGTTAATTATGATCACTCACTAAAAATAAATTTTATTTCCATGCATGCACATGCAAATAAAACTTATCTATATAAATTTAAGTGAAGTAATTTAAATATAAACTACAATATTTTTTTAGATATTATAAAAACAATATAAAAACATTTTAAGAGACTAATTAATCTCTTTAAAAATAAGTTAGACTAGTAACTTAAGAAACAATAGAGGGGGTATGTGCAAGAGTATTTAAAAAAAAACGTTAATGAAAAGAATATAAAAATGAAAAAACTCAAACTTGCCTTGTTTTTTTTTTTTTTAATGGCTGAGATGTTGCCATTTTAATATATTTGTTTTTAAACAGACAATACTCATCTACCATGACAGACAACACCCATCTATCATGCACACATGATTTATCGTTTGTGTGAAGATTTCATGATCATTGAAAAATAGGGTTCGAGTTTTAGGATGGAAAAACTATTTTCTTATAACTTGTTTTTACTTGGAAGTATATTAAAATTATACAAATAAAAAACTTTACGAGGCTCGATCAACTATTTTTGACAAAATTGGATTTCTTTTGAGAATTAAATTGTAAAATTACAAATTTTGAGTGACACGATTAAAAAAAACAAAAGATGAAACATAAAAAATGAGGAAATTGGATGAGTGAATATAAAAATAGTATTGGTGAATATTCTATTTGCATTTTATACACCATTATCTTTTTAGTTTATATATATATATATATTAGATGGTGTTTTTAGATTAGGAGTATGAACACAGACATCTCCTTTGGATAATATAAACTGACAAACCGAACGACTCCAACCAAACCATCTTGAAAACTAAACAATACTATTATAATCCACGGTAATTTATCTCACAAGCTACAATAAACCCCCATGACCTCTTATAGCATATAGTATAATGTGCAGGGTATTTCGATTGTAAAATGTCACCTTTAATAATAGACTTAAAAGCATTGTGCAATTCTTTTTATGATGGTCAATCAAATGTAAATAACGAAATAACAATTGAGCTGCAAATGAACTTTCTTTCTTTCTTGTCCTCCCTTTCCTCTCCCACTGTTTAAGATTTTGCATTGGCATTTTCAGAAAATCAAAAGTGTCATGCCAATTTGTATTCATATCAACTTTAATCCTTAATCTTTGGATTACTATTCTTTTCGTTTTATAGGTTTTTCCAATGTAGTTTGTATTTATGTCAACTTCTTTTGCTTAGAATACAATCAAATGTGTCACATTTTTTTCACACGGAAGAATTCCATAAGAGAAGAGGAAAAACAAATGTTGTGGGACGGGCTAGAGTGGCCCAAATTCATCTAATGACACGAGTACAGGATTACACCTAGCTGAAATTGGACCCAAATCACTATAGTATTTAGATTTAGTGTTAAAAATATATCAAAATAATATATTTTTTTTTATTTTTAAAAAAAAAATTATTTTCAATATTAGTACATAAAAATGATCTAGAAAATATCAATTTATTAATTTAAAATAAAAAATAATTTATTTTTAATTTTTATCTTAGCAAGTTAACCAGCACATACATTATATCAACTTAGATTACGTGCAACGTGGCCGGATATATATTGTGACACGTGCATGAAACACTTACCCAGAAAAATACTAGTAAGTATATTGTAGCCTTTTTAGACTCCGCATGTCATCTTTAGCGAAACCTTTGTGAACCCTACTGTGACTTGCACACTTTCCTTCAATGCTGACTCGGACAGAATTCACTCGGCCCCACCTATGAAATCACCGTTGATTCCTTCTCGACAAAAGTAATCACTGCAAGATCCTCTAAAATTTTAACACAGTTGTAGTGGTAAAGAATTCATGACTAATGGGCTGACGTTTAAAATAAAGAAACTTTAAGTAATGAAAATAATTAATGACACATGGGTTGATCATTTTAAGAGAAATATATTTTAAAAAATTAACTCAAGTTTTGATTGAGTTGACTGAGTCGATCAAAAACAGCAAGATAGAATCCTATCAAGTAAATTTATAAATTATTTTCAAAAAAGTTCGGTTTGCGCCAACTCTCGAGTTGATTTGTAGGGCAGATAGAAGCTGTTTGGCATTTTTTGGTTTTTTTTTTTATTTTAAATGAATATGTTTTGGTGTTTTTAAATTATTTTGATGTGCTGATATCAAAAATAATTTTTAAAAAATAAAATAAAAATATCATTTTAATATATTTCAGTATAAAAAATATTTTAAAAAGCTACCACAACAGCTTTCACAAACAGGCGGGCAAGTCCCAAACTTTAGAGATACTTAAGAAGAATCTTAAAAGTGAAGGACGTTAATTTCCTTTCTGAGGACTGGATAGTGCTTGGCATAATTGCCGGCAAGTATCTTAAGTTTTAAGGATGTTTTGTAATGTAATCCTCGTGACTTGGGCTACATTTGTTACAAGAGGTCGAATGATGTTTGGAAGATACGCAAGTAAGGGATACCAATAATTCATTATTGGTGGTAATTAATTAGTTTTCTCAGTCAGATATGAACTTTCTGTAGATTGAGAATTTAACTTAAGAATGATCTCTATGTATATTCCCATGTGGTATAATGATAAAGGGTTTGCGATCTGCATAGTAGATCTCGAGTTCGAGTAAAGACGTGCATCTCTTATAAGAGTCTGGAACAATCAAAGTTTTAATCGCTCACCTGGGCCTACAAAATATGCTTTTCGGAAGGTCGAATTCAAAATAAAAAAGCTCTCCGTACACTAATTAACACACTTGAAAGAAGCCATGGCAGATCTGGAGACCACAGATTCAAGCTTCGAGTTGAAAAAAAGAAGCAACTTTGAGGTGCAGCTCTCTAAAATTTACACAAAAGACACCCTTTCCAGTCTGAAGTTGAGGGGATGTATTCTTGTTTTAACACCAAACAGGGGAATGTTAATGGAACATAGTAACTTCTGCACTAGTCCTTCCAGTGTAAGCCGAGAGGGAAAGGGGGAAAAGGACACTGTGATAAACATAGCCTTTTCTGCTCCAACAAAACCCGCATGCAGGTAGGACAGAAAGTGGATTGGGCGAGCAAGGAAACTTCTTGCGACTTGCAAGATACCAAAAGAACTTTGTACAGCTTCCATTCGGCTCTGATGATGTGGCTTGCCATCTCCAATTTACACCCATAAAATTACCTCCTAAAGACTTTTTCTTCCTAGTAACTAGGGATTTGGTCAAAGTAGGCTGAGAGGTGAATCCCATGGCGGCTGGGTGAAGATGCAAATAAAGATTATCAAAATATATGCTGCTAAAATTGGTTAATACTGAAAGCAAAATGCAAAGTTAGCGCATCTAATGTCTGGAAATGCTTGGAAAAAGTAAACTTAACCTATCAGAAGTCTTACTTTATGAGGGGACAAATTCCTTGGGTTTCCAATTTATTTATTATATAGTTTCTTTTTTGGCTTATGGCAAAATGCGACAAGCTTCATTTGTTTCGACTCCCAGCATAATGAAACAAACATGCAGCAGCTAGGACCATCTCGGTTCTCTGATTTGCTCAAAAAATTCTTTTGGGCCTTAGGAGGATGCCAATGCAGTCCTAAAGAGTTCTTATCATCTGCATGGTAGATTTTAAATTCTAATCAAAATATGCATCTCTTGTAAAACTTGAAACATACGAGATTTTACTTGCTTATCTGTGTCAACAAAATATACTTTTCAAGAAGTAGAATTGCCTCATATAAAAAAAAATAGATGTCAAAGCATTTCTCACCACGATTCTTATCGGACCATGAACAGAAACAAACACGCGGTAGCTAGGACCACCAGTAGTAAATTGAGAGCAAGCATCTAGAAACCATGAAATATAGAAATATCATGCCTCTTTTAGTGAGAGCACATATCAGGGGATCACCATCATTCAAGCATAAGCTACTCCTTGAGATTATGTTATAGGGTATTGGCAAGTGACCACCTTCAGTAATGCTATATACAATCCTAAGATTCGTTCTTCTTTCCGAGTTGAATCTGTGAGGAAAAGGTAAGCAAAATTCTTGAAACGTGATAGGTTCCTTTCCATCTCCTTCCCGGCAAGAATATCAAGTACAGCACACACCATGAAGGGCGTTTTTGACACAGGAACAATTCAGAAACATGTATCACACCTCAGCTGAAAAGAGAGTCGTAAAAATTGGACACCAGAACATTTGCACTTCATAAATATTAACTCAATCAAAAGCTTAGATAGACGTCCAACTTGCACCAGTTTGTTTCCACAAGGGCAGTCTGATACACTGTGTGAACACACCCGGATATTTCATGTATCTCACATTGCCCAGAAGAAGAAAATTTAATAACAATTTGAGAAGGAAAGTTCAAACAGAAAATACCATGTACTAAGAAAATAAACAAAAAAATACAAGCACAAATCGCATCAGATCTCACTCAACTGCTGCTCTTACTTTATGCAAGTAGGGAGTGCAAGTCCATGGCATACAAAAGCCAGAACAACGTAGATGATCACTAGTAGTAATAAAATCAAAGCAACCCTGCAAGACGCAAATGATTTAGTCAGAGGACAAAGCATTCAAAGATCACAAGTTTGAAGTAGGCAATGTTGAAAGAAACTCCTTCAGTACACATGTGCATGAAGTTATAGATCAAAACCACTCCATTTAAATAACATACGTGAGCTTAACATTTCTCCACCATACAGTGCTTCTGAAACGACGAGCTTGCTTTCTGAAACGGAAGGTGTTTCCTTGCATGTTAGCTGTTTTATCCACCAGCAATTCCAAGCGATCACCTCTCTCCAAAACTTTGTCAATGTTCTCAATCATGACATTTCTCACCTATTATACGACCACCAAAAATTTGGAAGTTACAAGTCTATTTAAAGCGGATAATTCAGGTAGGACCGCTCAACTGGAAATTCAGAAAATAATTGTTCAATATTATACCAAGTTTCTGCTCAAACAACGAGGATAATAATGCCATTAATTCATCATTCAGTATCAGAGTAAAACTCAAGCCCACAAAGTAGTCATTTCACCAAAACACCACACTTTCACAAAGCAACAAAACAGCAAAATGGATCGAAAGTCAAAACCACATTTTATAAAACAAAATCTAAAACAAAACATTATTCCAGACATCAATTACCCATAGAAAACTAAATAACAATCACCCTTCAAGTAATAGCAATCATAACTCATTAAAGCTCACCTGACTCATTTCACCTTTCAGTCTATTTATCCTATCTGCATTTGGATCATTAGTGTAATACTCCATTTGCTGGCTCAAAACTCTTGAGAACTCATCATTCATGGCATAAGCTTGAGCTGTAATAACGGCACGGCCAAAAGTCCTCACAAATCTCTGATGAATGTCCTCGAGAAACGCAAAGGGAATCCTTCCTGCACATAACATCAACGACACCATAACTTTTCCCACTCTAAAATCAATCTTAAATCATTCAATAAATTGTCAAACAAATAAGCAGGTAATAGATCGTGCACTAAAAATCACATGCTTCCATCTCTCTCTAAAATATCAAAACACAACAATTGTAATCGTGCCCAAGCCACAACAAGGTAACACCATGCGATTACCCCAGTCCCAGCGTAAATGGGATGCCTTTGACGGCTACATCACACTTCCTCACACGCAATTCATTTTCAGCTCTCACCTAAGTTGCAAAGTTTCACTCATTCTCCAACCATCACAGTAGCTTCAGCTAGCATTATAAAATCCAGTCTTTTCTGCAGCTCTCAAAGATAATTAAATTGTCGTTAAGGCCTAGCCATAGAGAAACCAATTCGTCTGAAATTCTCAAACGAAGAGATGAACTTAATTTCAGCTTCGAGTCCTAAAACCCAATGTTTCTTTAAACTCTGATTTTTTTCCGAGACCCGACACCCTCGACTACATAGATAGTACCAAATAATCTCTAACGCAACATAATTAAAACCCTAATCAATCCAAATTTAATTGAAATAAGAAAAATAAGGGAAATGAAACAAAATCTTACTGCCGGCGGTTTCGTCGGCCATACAGAGAACGGTAAGGCCATCGGTGCGTTTAACGTGAAAAATATAGCGATCTTGAGAGTAAGAGACGTTGATATCATCATTGCCTGGTATCTTGTCCAATATTTGCCGCGCAATCGCGCTTGCGTTTGTCACCGTCGAGCTAAACTCCGCTAGCACCACAGATCCCCTCGCCACTAGCGCGTACAGGATCGCCATCGGGGATCTGGTTAAGGATTTTGAAAACAGTTCCCTTCTTTTGAGTAATAATTAGCTTTGATTAAAAATGGAAAGAAATAGAAGCGAAAGTGACGGGTTGCGGTGTAAAAACTGGACTGAGTGGAGGTTTTGGCGGAAAGGTTAATTAAAAAAATTGGGAAAATTTAAGAACTTTTTAAGACCTGTCACAACCGTTCCGATCCGAGTCGGTATGAGATTCATGCTGTGTGCTGATTGGATTCTTTCATGTTACGGTTCAACTGTTCGTTTTTGTTATTTTAATTTTAATTTTTTTTTATTGTTTTAATGTGTTTATATTAAAAATTAAAAATATTATTATAATATATTTTCAATCATAATGAATTTGAATATATTAAATACAATATTGTTTTAAATAAAAAACGATGAATTGGATAATTTTTTTTTTATTAAAACTAGCATTATAAACTTTCAATAAAATTTTACTAAGTCAACTAACTAATCATTAAATTTAGCGAGTAGATTTCTCTAAATTAATTAAAAATAATATTATATTTAGGAGTACAGTATTGATTATTTTCTAAAATATTTTTTATTTTGGAAATAAATTAAATAATATTTTATTATTATTTTAAAAAAACAATATCGATATATCAAAACAATCTAATTGAGCAATAAAAATAAAAATATATTATTTTAATATATTTTTAAATAAAAAAATATTTTAAAAAACAAGTTGAGCATTAATAATAAAAAAACGGTAATGACCTAAACTTCAATCGACCACCCTACCGCTGAGCAGACGCACATGGAGTTCTTTTATTGAGGTGAAGTGATTTTATAGCAACGTTGTTTTTGAAAAAACAAATATTAAAATAATATATTTTTTTTATTTTTTAAAATTATTTTATATTAATATATAAAAATAAACTAAAAACACAAAAGATAATTTAAAATAAATTTTTTAATTTTTTTTAAAAAAGATTGTTGAAACGAACTGTGTCCGAAAGCTCTATGACGAGGGCTTCTTCAATTTTAATATGCGTTTTGATACAAAAGTAGAAGCAGAAGCAACTGGATCTACTCTTGTATGGAGCTGGCTATTTGGGGAGCACTTTCATCTCTTCGGGGTTCACCCGGTTCGAACGTGGATTAGTCTGGACCAGTGTCTAGGACACCGCGTGGTTTATACAAAAAAAAAACTGGATCTGCACGTTATTGTATTATTTGACTTTCTACTCTACTGCAATGGATAATAAAAATAATAATAATAATAATAATAATAATAATAATAATAATATAACATTTATTTATTAATTAACTAAATAACAAAGTAGCATATTGTATTTATGATGCTGGCCTGTGATCATTCCGAGCACGAGAGGGAAGGGACACCCAACATCACTGGACCGAGGATTTTTTAAATTGATTAAAAAAATATCTAATTAAATTTTTTTTAATTAATTTGAATTAACTAAACAAACTCATAAGAGAAATAAAAAAATTGATATTAAAATTGATTTTTTAACAACTTAAAGATAAGGATACTAAAATGAACTTTTTAAATAAAATTCAAAGTCACCTACTATTTTCCTCACTCTTTTTCACTTAGGTCATGTGTCTTTCAATTCAACTCTTTATTCCAAAAATAAAATAATAATCGGATACTAATTTGATCTTAAAAGGATACAATTATGTAAAACAAAACTAAAATAGTTATTTTAAATAATATATTTGGTATTCACTATATTTTTATGACATATTTTTTTTGTGTACGTTAAGATTTGATCAATTTTATCAAACATGTCCATGATATCATACCAATTCCATCTCTAATGATTTTTATGTGAATCATGAATGTAAGATAATAGAACACTAACGTAATGGCAAAAAACTTACGATCTGTACAATATATTTCGAGTTTAAATTAGAGCAGGTATCTCTTATAAAATTTAAAAAAAAAAAACAAAAAAAAATTTCATTCATTAGTCTCACACGATACATTTTATCATAAATTTTTGTTTTGTGTCATTCTAAAATATAGATAAATATTGGTATAATGTATTAAAAAATGATATTTAAAAAAAAAAAAAAAAAACTGGCTCTAGAGTCTAGCCTGATTGCCTCACACTCTTTTTTTTTTTTTTTTTGCCCTTTTCTTCTTGGACTTTAATTGGTCAAAACTACAGCACACAGCCACTATCTCCTGTCGTTAATGATTAAAGCCCACGATACGCGGTCCATTAAATCATTCAATTCACCGGGAAATACATATTAAAAAAATAATCAAAAGGTACTGCATTTATTATAGCACAATTTCACTATATTTCAAAATTGTTTTTTAAAAAAATATTTTTATTTTTTATTTTAAATTAATCATTTTTTTGTATTTTTAGATTATATTCATGTGATATATCAAAAATATTTTTTTAAAAATAACTTCAAACGCACTTCCAAACATGTAAATAAACATTGTTTCTCTTCTCACGGATTACCGTGGATTAAAATAGTGATTTTTTTCACAAACTGCATTTCAAAAACACTTTTGAATAAATTTGAAAAAAAAAATATTTTATACTTTAAATTAAAAGGTTGATGTTTTTACATCATTTTTATATGCTGATGTCAAAAATATTTTTTTTAAATAAAACAATATTATTTTGATATATTTATAAAGAAAAATTATTTTTAAAAATAATATCAACCACACTTCCATGCACTATAATAATCTAGTTGTCACCAATCTAGTATCACTTTAAACTTCTATTCAATAGACATCTGGCTCATGACCACTAAAAAACATAGATAGCCATAAAACCAATTACCACTATAATTTATATAGTTTAAGGCTAAAGCGATGTTTGTTTTGTGGTTTAATATATTTCAAAGTATTTTTTATTTAAAAATATATTAAATTTATGTTGTTAGATATATATAATTTTGATGTTGATGTTTTAAATAAAAAATATATTAATATATTTTAATTGAAAAACACTTTGCACTGCATTCCTAAACATATACTTAATTTTTTTATTTTCTAATCAAGATAGTAAACCTCATTTTATTTCATCTGGCAGTGCACGCGAGATGCTACGTGTCACTATAATTTTTTTTTTTAAGGAATATTAAAAGAACATTTTAATGTGCGACAGAATGTTTGAAAAAAAGAAAAGGAATTTTCAGAACAAGATCATCCTCTGATGGAAGCAGGTACTGTTGGGTCATAGGAACGACTCATCTGGCCATAACGACTTTCGAGCTTCGACCAGTCTTTCAAGTGGGTAGGCTGTCCCAGCCACCATAATTGGGGGTCCGATGACAGAAAAATCCGGCCCTATACAGCAACACTGCTCGGAGAAGGGAGCATTTTTTTCTTAACACGAAAAAAAAAAATGATGATTCTTAATTATTTTTTTTATCACTGATAACTAAAAACGTTTATACATGTATTTAATAGAAAAAATTAAATTATATGTAATAGTAAATAATAATAATAACAAATCTATTGATTCTAAAATCTTAAAGCTGAAATAAATTTTAATTTTAAATTGAATCTCTGAAGTTTTAAGGTCTGTTTGGGAGTGTGGTTGCGGTAGCTTTTCAGAGTGCTTATCGTGCCGAAATACATCAAAATGATATTTTTTTATTTTTTTAAAAATCATTTTTGAAATCAGCACATCAAAATGATCTAAAACACACAAAAACATATTCATTTAAACTAATTTTTTTTTTCAAATTTCAGCCAAAAGCCGGTGGGATCGCAATGCCAAACAGAGTCTTAATTGATTTGCATTAATAAAATTAAATAAAAGTCTAGAAATTTTCAATATACAAATAGTTAACTTCATACTTGTGGAATTAGTTGAAGTATATATAAACTTACTCGGACTTTAATTATTTTTTAATATATAGTATAATGATGTTAAGAGAAGTCAAAAGGAAAATACAAGTCTATAAATTTTAAATATATAGTTTGTTTATTCCAGAATTCATGAGATTAGTTGAGATACATGTAAGTTGGCTCGGACACTGACATTATAAAAATAAATATAAATAAATAAATAAAACCGTCTTGATTCTGCTAGAAATCACGGGTATTTTTCAACGTCATTTTCCGAACAAGTATATTTCGAAGAAAACAAGGAAGAAAAGCCACTGCCCATTGATGAGAAACGATAAAAGCTGAAATCTCTCGCTTCACATAAAAGATAAATGAAGCTTCCTCGACCAGACATCAGCCGTGTCACAGGCTCACAGCTATGTGCCATTCACTGGGAAGTCGTGGCTCCACCGTAATCACCACCACGCACCAGTGACCAGACAAATACTAATAAACAAAAGTTTGAAGATGATATATAGATGGAAAAAATCTAGAACTTGAAGGCTACAAGTATGTTGAGCCATGTGACATTCTCTGTGTAATTACTATTACATCAATTATAATTAATAGATGTTGACAACTCAACTGCTTTTTTTTTTTTTTTGGCTATAGCTGCTTTTAATTAATTAATTAATTAAATAAAAATTATTTATATAAATAAAGAAAAAAATAGTTAGCAATAACCAGTAGATTTTAAAAAAAAAATGAATGTGGTTCAGGATATTTAATCACACAAAATAGGACATTCACCAAACTATGTCCCTTGAACTTGTTTATTTAAATCAATAAAAGATAAATTCACATGGTGAAAAACTTGTCCTTAATAATGTATATGGATGATGAGCAAAATAAAAAATACAACTCTTATCAACCACTCCAAGTTTGTTGTTAAGTGTAGGGGGTAAAAAGATATTTTTATTGTAAAAAATAAGAAAGAACAGAACTTGACACAATCTTGTAACGACAAACAGACTAGTGAAAATGACAAAAACACCCTCGTCATAAGGTTATTTTTTCTTCATTCAAAGGAAAATAAGTAATTTTATTATAGTAATCCACATTAAACTGTATCCATAGCTATAATGAAAGTCTTATGCCCTATATATATATAACACATTGGCATTGATAATTTTTTTTAATTAATTGGCAACTAGTTTATAGGGTTGTGATATGTTGTAGTTTGAATAAAAAAAAATGAATGTAAAAAATGATTCCAGGTCTTAGAGAGTAATTTGACATTGTTATTAAACATGCCTTAACATCTTAACCTTAAAATCACTTGATAGAACTCCTTTTCTAGCTCGAGTATGAAATTAAATTGTATGAGAGTTGATTTGACATGACTTATTCAACTTGGCAAGTCAAAAAATAAATTGGATAACTAGTAAAAAGCTTCAATTTGAAATTAAACTACATTGGAGTTGGCTTGACATGATTTATTCTACTTGGTAAGTCTAGAATTACAGCCCTTTCTCAAGGTGGGGTTTCAAAACTATATTTGATAATTGTTTTTTACATAAAATTTATATGGACTTAGATACTTGTATTCTATTGAGGAAATTGTTTTACTTTTTTTCCATTACTAGATTGATATATTTCCAGGTTGATTTTTGTTTTTCAGGATCGAATCATAATCTTACACTTTGTTAGTATTGCGTTTTAAAAGCGCTTTTGAAAAAAAAATCTTTTATTTTTTTTTCATTTTAAATTAAAAAAAATTGTGACTGATATTAAAAATAATTTTAAAAAATTAAAAAAAAAATATTATTTTCATATACTTTTGAATAAAAATTATTTTAAAAAACAAACTCAAATCCACTTGGAAACAATAATTTAGAGTGTCCAGTCCCTTAAATCTGAAAACAAGAAAAAATCAGCACAAAAAGTTTAATTTCTTTTTCAATGAAATAGGACTGGCACCCTTCCCTTTTTTTTTGATAAAAAGAATTTATCACAGAAGAGGAAAAAAACAAGTTACATGCATCTCAGAAACACTCCTTGCTGCATCGACGGCTTCCCCAGAACCAGTTCTGTGACTTGTCTCTAAACGTGGTGTAATAATAAAGAGCTTAGATCTGTATATTAGGTCTCGAGTTCGAGTTATGATATTTATTTTTTATAAAATTTAAGATAGTTGAGATTTTACTCGCTCACCTGGATCCATAAAATATACTTTTCATGAATAAAATTTTCTCGAATTGAATAAAAAAAAAACAATCGTCTAAAGACTCTAAACCCTTCTTGAAGCTCTCCAGCTAATCAAGAGCTGGGAGTTTCTCTTCATTTAATATTTTATATCTCGGATTTTTCGGGGAGTTCATTAGAATATATATCACTTCTTAAAAAGTGATTTGAGACTTTTCAATTTATCGACCGAAAGGAACTGCATGTTCCATCAACCACGAGCTCAACTCTCTTTCAACTAAAAAGAAAAGAAAAAAATCAATCACAAGACTCCACTAAGTTTATTATTCACGGCGTAAGAAAATAGATATTTATAAATTATTTATTGTGTTCTAGGTATCCATATATATAGTATTTATTTTTATTTATTTACTCAATATAAAATTAATATATTTCATGTCAAAATCGACGAGTCAAGTCGAGTTATATCTTATTCATTACTCGTAACATAAATAACTATTAAAAAAATATTTGCTCATCTGAGTTAGAATTCATTAAGTTCAAATTAGATTATCATTCTTAAAATTTAACAAAAAAAAAAAATTAATGCGAGGAAACCTCATTCGACTAGATGAGCGAGTAAAACCGTCGTTATCCTAAACTCTTATAAATAATACACGTCCTATTCTAGACTAGCCCTAATGAACCATCAATCGGCAAGCATTGGACCAATTGGATCCCGATGGGTCACATACAATCAGGAAGAGCTCAGGGTAATCTTACATGGAGTACACGATAAGGCGTTAAATCAGCATCCTCGACATGGACCTCTCTGCATTGCATTTCAATCAACGTTGGCCGGTCCGACAGCAAATTATCGGATTCACGTGACCTGAACCGGGTATAATAGTATGGGTTTCAATTATTGAAAATACTGGACAAAATACCACGGGACACAGGCACCCCTAAAAAGGATCCATGTTTGTCATAGCTCACAACCTGGATCCCATTCAGATATTGTCTCAAGTACTGCCACTTGCCCTAGTTAATTTGAATTTCTGGTCTTCCAAAAATACATTTTGGGTTAAAATTGTAATTAATTTTGGTTTCGAAAAATACATTTTAGGTTAAAATTGCTGGGAGATAGATTTTTTGATGCAGAATAATAGAAAAAAGAAAAAAAAAAAAGAAGAGTCTGATGGGTTTTACAGCCCACACACACAGTCATCATCATCTATATTCTTAGAAAATGTCAGCATGCTCGAGTTGATTAAACCAGAGTTAATTCTGCGGGCTACAATGAGAGCTCCTAGTGTAAAACATAGATTATTTGAATTTCTATACGATTATATGCAGATGGGGAGTAAGGTTTGCACCCTCTCGTAAAACATGTAATTATAAAATAAAAACCCGTACACATAGCAAATGGGACTTGACGTAGTGGTTAAAGGGACATGTTTTTTTTTTTTTTATATACCAGGGTTTAAGTCCCACCATGCACGCCTGTTCAGAAGTTCAGTGAGTCTATGGATTAGTTGTGGTGCGCGTATGCTGGCCGGACATCCCGATTATAAAAAAATAATAATCCGTACACATACATGCGTACAGGATAGAAAATTAGAGATCCGAATCTCTTTATAAGGATATTGGGAGAAGAAAGACTTCACCCAGAAAAGGGCTCGTCGTTAATTTGTTCGTGTGAAAAAGACATTGCCGAAAGGTGATAACATTGCTGATAATATCTCAGCACCAGAGCCGAAGCACGTTTCTTCTCCACATGCATACAAAAATGTAAATAGTGGCATCCCAGCCCTCTCAACTCTCTTCCACTCAATCAATCTCACAATTCCCACCTCACAATTCTCCTTTTAAACTGGCACTTCTCCCCTAAAACCTCACACTTTTCTGCTTGATCATTCAGTAGCAGTGCTCAAGCTACATCCATGGCTTCCAAGAAACTCATTGCCATCAATCTGATCCTATCCCTTCTCTTTTTCTCAACATTCTCCAGTGCCTGCGGTCCTTGCCGGCCTAAGCCAAAGCCTACTCCCCCAGCATCTTGTCCCAGAGACACACTGAAGCTAGGAGCTTGTGCTGACCTCCTTGGACTTGTTAACGTTGCTGTCGGATCGCCACCGTATACCAAGTGCTGTCCTCTGCTTGAAGGCCTGGTTGATTTGGATGTTGCCTTGTGTCTCTGCACTGCTATCAAAGCTAATGTGCTTGGAATTAACTTGAACATTCCAGTTGCTCTCAGCGTACTTGTTAGTGCATGCGGCAAATCTATCCCCCCTGACTTCAAATGTCAATGAAAAATATTTCATTTTTTTTCTTCTGTGTAGCTTGTTTGGTGTATTTGCAAAACGTGATCTTGTTGCTGGGTTTTATGGGTTTCGAATGTTTTCTTCTTACAGATGATGTCTTTGAGGAAGGGCAGTGTTACAGTTTGTGTGATTTGTTTCAATAACGAGGCAAACTTGTCTGCCTGGGTCTTGTAGTATCTCTTCATGTGTATCGTGACTCCAATTTCTTTTGTATTAGTTTACATTAATTGGTCAATTGGGTTTGCATGTGTATTTGACTCTTATTTTTATTCGAGAAAACCCATTTTCATTTAAGTATTTTTAATTGTCAAGGTTAAACAAATAAAATTCTGGTCGTTCTATATTTTTATAAAATAAGCAGAATTTAAGACTTGCAATACAGATCTCAAACTTATTATTATCATGTCACGCCCCTTAGTGACGTGTTTGAGATCTCGTTCTTATTAATTATCATTATTTTAATTTCTTCATTATAAATAAGACGCCTTAACCAATTCATAGGTAGAGGAATGAAAGAAGATTAAGGCTCTTATAAGATGAGCAGAACTCGAGATCTGCAATATAAATTTTAATTTATTTATCATCACGTCATGTTCTTGAGAATGTGTTCGACATCTCGTTCTTTTAATAATCATTATTATATTTTCTTCTTTACAAATGAGACGCCCGCACCAGCTCATAGGCAGAGGAATGGAGGAAGGTAAATGAACGCAAAAGGAGCTACAGGCTCAATAACTCATTGCCACTTTGTCGATAAAAAATCCTCACAAATTTGATGTGAGCTGCTTCCTGTTGTTCAACCACAAATATAATTTACGCATGCAGTAAAATAAAACACAAATGAATGCTTATTGCAATATCATGAAGTGATGTTAACAAATCATCTCATCTAAAAATTTAAGTTGCTAGGTAAGAAGACTCTAGAATATGATTTATATTATTTTCTAACATTTTCTTAAATGAAAGTTCTTTGAGGTTTGAAATTTACATAGATTTACACTACTTTGTATTTGTTTTTTATTAAATAGAATGAGAGTGTTGAAATTTGAACTCATGACTGCTGAGTCAGTAAAACTATGATATCATGTTAAAAAATTATATTACCTAAAATTTAAATCATAAAACGAGATTCTAAAATATAATTTATATTATTCTCTGACAATTCACTCGATAACTGCCAAAAAATTAAGGCAATATGTGGTGAATAAAGCTCAAAAGAAAGAACAAAGATCTTCCTTAACTTCAGGGATTTGGCGTCCCTCTCAATCGCTGAAATATATAATTATGTAGCATGAAAGGCATCCTATTGTGTTCACATACCGGAAATTATAATGCGTTTTGGAGTTTAGTTTTAAAGATATTTTTTATTTGAAAATATATTAAAATAATATTTTTATTTAAAAAAATATTTTTAATATTAGTATATCAAAATAGTCTAAAAAATAATTTAATGCAAAAAAAATATTTTTCTTTCAAAATTGCTTTTAAAATTAAAAAATAGTATGTTATCAATAAAGATTATGATATCAATTTGTTAGGAATATATGAAGTTAAATATTTCTTTTTTTCTAAAAGTAATATTCGAGAGACAAAATATATATATATATATATATATATATATATATATATATATATATATATATATATATATATATAAAATAGCACATGTATTCACTTGGTTCATCTAAATGTCTGCTCCACAAATAAAGATGTTATCGAGCTCTTATTATAATAAACAATACATAGATTGAACTGAGAAAAAAAAGAGTTATAATAATAATAAGTGTTTATTAAAAAGAGAAAAAAAAAACGAGGATATATTTTGACCTTATCAATATGACAAACTATCCTAAAAAATATAAATCTAAAAGAATCGGGACCAAATGTTAAATAAAAACATAATAAGAGGAAAATTAACATTATTTGATTTAATAGTGAAATTGAAAAACAAAGCTTACATTTTAGAAAAGAAAACAAAGCAAAAATCAAAAGAAAGATGATCGACTATAAAATAAAAAAACTAAACACGTCAAGAAATAACATCTTAATGAAACGCAAAATCAAAAACAAATTTAAAGTTTATAAAAGGAATCAAGTTGAAAATCAAAGAATTAAAAGTAAGAGGACTAATTCAAAAGCATAAACAAACTAAGAGGACAACATAGATTTTTTTATTGGGCAATTTGATTTTTGAGGAGAAAATATAAAAGAAAAGAAAAAGGTTATAGAGCCATACCTCTGCACAAGCCATTATATGCTCCACTTCATTATGTGTGTGTGCACCTCTTTATTAAATTAAATGTGAGGTTGAAATTATTTTTTAAAATATTTTTTATTAAAAATATATTAATTTTTTTAATATCATCACATATAAAAATGATATGAAATCACTAAAAAATTTAATTTAAAATAAAAAAATCTATTTATTTTAAAATATTTTTCAAACACAGATTGACACTGTAAGAATTCTAACACCACCGTAAATGACCTATTAACATTTGACAAGTGGCTGTATATGAAAGCAATGATTTTAGTCACATATTTTTAAAAACAATCTCTTCTGGGCCTAAATGTACTAGAGATGTTTCAATTAGCCAGACCCATGAACTTCACTATTGCTAAGCCCATGGATCCTCAATCCAAAGCCCAAATCATTTTGCAAAATGTAATGATCGACGCCTTTTGATCCACCGCTCCTGCAAAAAATGTTTGATCAAAGTTTCTAAAAGCTGTTTTTTTATAAATAATTTATTATTTATATATATATATATATAATAATTTAAAATTAAGCTTAATAAAAATATCGGAAATTATTTTTTTAAAATACACAGCATAAGTTACAGTGTGTGTGTGTGGATTAAAAGTTTAAAATTTCAATTTCTTATTATATTAATTTTTTTTATCAGACTCCGAGCAAAGTATAATTTAAGTCTAATCATATATTTTCATGACACTAGTCAAAAGTAAAAAAATGATTTAAATAAAATTAAAAAATCATTTTAAATACCTTGAATAAAAAATCTAGTTTGAATTTAATTTAATATGAAATCAGATTAAATTGATAAAATTAAACTAATTTAATCTAACAGAATTATAATTGATCAATTTAAAATGAATTTAATTTTTTTTATCTAAACAATTAAAATTAAATTATTTCAGATTAACTTGCTAAACTCGGTATATTAACCGTAAACCGAATCATTATCCTAGCCAAATTTTATAGTTTAGCTTCACCATGAGAAAGTTGCAGGGAAAGAGAAATAAAACTATAATTTAGCCCCAACCGAAAAAAAAAAAAAAAAAGATAAATAATAAAATATATGAAACGGGTATAATTGTCTTTTCGTTGGCTCAAAGCTATCACTGACGACCCTGTCTCCTTCCTTCTCGCTCCGCATCGAGAGAGAGAGAGGAAATAAAACAGACGCTACAAACAAAACAAGAATCGAAGCAAGCAAAGCCCGCTGGAGTGTTCTTCACACATCACATTTCACTCTCCGCTCACTCTATCCACGTCTGCGCCGTCGTCTTCCTCTATCACTCGGAAGAAAAAAAAGTGGAAAATTCGATTCATGAAATATAACTTTACGATCACCATCCGGTGATCTCCACGGTTCGTGCTCCTCCGGTTTCTACGATCTTATCCTCAGAGAAAAAGATATTTATGAAACACTGAGGTTCTGAGTTTCCACAGCGTCAATTTCTGCTGATTCTTAGCTTTTAGAGAGAGCAAATTATAGAGATAGAGAGAGATGCAGAGGCTGCGGAGTCCACCGAAGCACAGGCACGACGGGACTTCGCCGCTGCCGTTAGGGATGGATTGGAGTCCTCCGCCTCGAAAATGGGTAAAATTGTCAATCTAGTTTAATTTCTTCGTTTAATTTCAAAATTAGTTTTTATTTTAGTCTTTTTTTTTAATTAGGCCTCCATGTTTTCTTTTAAGAAAAAAATCAATTAAGTATTATCTCAGTATGAACTGATCAAGCACTTGCTGAATTGTGATTTGATCGATGGATCGTGTCAACGCTGAGTTTAATTAAGAGGATAATTAAGTTTTAATTAGAATTAGTTCAGCTGTTTTTGTATATGGAAAGTGATTTTTTTTGGCATGAAGTTAATTTAGGCGAACCGGACTGGCATTCTATGTGACATCAAGCCAAATCATCTCATTAATTGTATCTCAACTGAAACAACTCTGTATTTAATTTGGCACGCTTGTCCTAATTTGGATCGCGTTCTAAAGAACTCGATGCATGTATTAAGTAAGCTGATTTAACAAATATAAATGGGATTTCTGGTTGTTTATTTGTTGGTTTTTCATTATTTATTGGAATTGAGAATCTTGATTCGGCTGGTAGTACCATGCAGCATGCATCGACAAGTCTAGTGGTTGTAAATGAATATGGTGTTTTTAACCAGTAACGATGCTTGAAGACTTGATAGGAAATGTGAAAATCTATAGAATGATGGTTGGAAGTTGTTGAATTTGTCAAGTTATGTTGTGAACAAGATAAAGAACGGTACATTTGCATCCCTTATGTAGATTTTATTTTCGGTTTTCATGACTGGCGTATTAATTTCTTCCTTTTTTTTTCTTATGATGTCTTGCATCCATAACTGGCTTGTCATTTTGTGATAACAAAATGCACTGGGTTTTTTATATTCTTCTTCTGCTCAATAAAAATGTTCAATGCTTGAAAGGATAAGATTGATTTTTTTTTTGCAGAGTGGGCGAGAAACCGTTTGGCCTCATGATCCTAGAACGGGATGGAGTTACTGTGTCACCATACCGTCCTGGGTCGTTGTCCCAAAATCAAGAGATTCAGATCCTGTTGTGGTACTCAAATTGAATGATTCTCCCGTGTTTATCTATACCAAGGGTTAGATGTTATAATGCGATCTCCATTGATTTGTTGTAAAATGATTTAGAATGGTTACTTATTTCTAGGAAGCTTCAAACAATATGGACATCCAATACCATGGTCTACCTTCCTGTAGGGAATAACCAGTTGAAATTTCCAAAGCATACTAGTGTAGTTAAAGAGGTTAATAGCATTCCTAGTTTTTGTATTTGCATTCATTCCATTAGTGCAAGAATTGTTTTATTTTCATGTTATATCAGTAGGTTTTAGTTTTTTGGTTAAAACCATTTTTTGTTACCTTAATATATCTAATTTTCTTTGTTTGGGAAGTGCATAATATGTAATTTGTTGAATTCATTTTCCAAATATAACTGTATTCTTTCCAGAATTTCAGTAAATTCATCTGGGTTTGGATTCATGTATTTGTATGTGTGTGCCCACGCTTATGTGTACATGTTAATGACTATGCACTAGCTTTGTACATATCATGTTAACATTCTTAAGGGGCAGTTTTACAGGGTTCAGGTGGGTTTACAATCGCCAGAAGGGGTTACAACCATGCGTGGAGTGTTAAGAAGATTTAATGATTTTTTGAATTTATTTACTGATGTAAGTACACATTTTCTATTCCATTTTGCTACATTAGTTATTCCACTTTGTTAAGTTAGGGTACTGAGCAATTAAATTATTCAATTAGTCAGGGCTATTTGACATTCCTTATGGGAACTAGGTCCTGAACCTCTTATATTTTCCATTGGCTATCTTTTGCAGCTTAAGAAGGCATTTCCTAGAAAAAATCTCCCTCCAGCCCCACCCAAGGGACTTCTGCGTTTGAAAAGCAGGGCACTCTTGGAAGAGGTACGTAATGTGTTTTGGACTTTTTTTACTATATCTGTTTTTCCTTTTAATTGGGAAACACAAGAAGGTTATATTTTGACTGTCAATATTTTTCGCTCTACTTATTCTTGATTTTTGATTATCACTAATGCCACTTCATTCTACAGAAGCAAATTCCCATGACTGCTGGTATAAGCTGATTACATCATTACAAATATCTTTCGGAAAAATTAGCTGTGCTTAAGTTGCTGATTATGATGATGTGGAAACCAAAAACTATATAATTTTATTTATTTGTAGTTATAGCAATCTAGACACAATTTTTAAGCTGGGTTTAGGTATAGTTGCAATATAGTGAAAACTTTAGGAAAAGAGGATTATGTTCAGACTTGGCTAGTTAGTTTTTTCCTTTATTTGGAAGTTAATAAGAAAACTTCATTTTGTTTGCATTTAAGTGACTAATATTCTTAAAAGACTTTGCTTTGTTGCAGAGAAGGTACTCTTTGGAGCAGTGGATGACAAAACTGCTGTCTGACATTGATTTATCAAGAAGTGTTTCAGTGGCATCCTTTCTTGAATTAGAAGCTGCTGCTAGGTCTTGTATGTATCATTTTACCTTAAAAACATCTTTAGTACCTCCTTTGTAAAAGTGCATAATTTACTTGAATCTCAACTTTTTTGAAAAATGCTAGTATTTTTTTTTTCTTTAAGATTTCAATCTTGCTTAACATTTCCTGCAAGTTTTTCAGCATTCCAAGAAGTAAATCAGCAGTCATCAGAAGGAAGTCCCACCGGTGATAGTTCAACTACCTCACTTCAGATACCTCCAAATTTAAGTTCTCTTGCTACTGGTTCATCAATTGCATCAGATTATGGTAGTGATACTGCTTATGAAACATCTGATCTTGGAACACCTAGGTTAGGAAGAGATGAAAATTTTGGAATTGGTTTGGGGGATCTAGCACTGGATGAAGATCTGATCAGTCCTATGGAAAAACTTGTACAGTATGGCATGTCAAACATTGATGAGGGGCTGTTTATGGGACATGCTATTCTAGAGCAACTAGAAGGTCTTCCTAGGCACAAACCGCATGGTGGACATATAAATAATGTCACAGCGAAAGATGTATATAATGGAAATGCATCCAAAGCTTCATTTTTTCCTGGAAACGGGATGGAAGTTTTCTCTGACCCAGGGCCTGGTAAAGTATTTGGTCATGTCAGAAAGTTGTCCAGTGAGAGTGTTGGAAGTGACGGAAGTTCTCTACGAGGAAGTGAATTATCAAACACTGGGATACCAAATTCATCTGGTGATGGATCTCTTGACCTTCCAGGAGTAGCTGAGGTATTGAGCTCCACAGAAGTTCTTGGTAATGCAGAGCTGCAATTTTCAGGTGATGCACACATAGTACTTCCTGTGGATCAGCGTCATAAAATGAACAGGGTTCTATTAACGATGCAGCGGAGGCTAGTCACAGCTAAAACAGACATGGAAGACCTCATATCAAGATTAAATCAAGAGATAGCTGTAAAAGATTACCTTACATCAAAGGTATGTTGAGCGAAATTGTATGAGCTTTGCATATGCCACCTTTTTGTCACATGTTTGTAAACTGCGAACTGAATATACTTCTATGCAAGTGTGTAATAGCTATTGAACTCTCAAATATTCAGCTTTTGGCATGTCTTTTGATGCTATTCTCTTATATTGCTCATTGGATCTCTTCAGGTCAAGGATCTGGAGGTGGAACTCGAAACTAACAAACAGAAAAATAAAGAAAATATGCAGCAAGCTATTTTGATTGAGAGGGAAAGGCTCACCCAAATGCAGTGGGATATGGAGGAATTGAAACGGAAATCATTGGAAATGGAATTGAAATTGAAGTCAAAAGAGGTACATGTTAGCCATCATTGTGGTTTCAAAGCTTCACTTTTGTTTTTTATTTCCTAAGTTTCTTTTGGAGATTCCCTGCATCAAGGGAAAGATGTCCTTTCAATTACTTAAATTCAGATAATGATTAATGTAACCATTACAGGGTGAGCAGCCAAGTACAGAATTTCAAATGGCAACTACCGACCATGAGAAAGACATAGTACTTGAGGAGTTGGATGCTGCGAGAAAGCTACTTGAGGATTTGTCTAAGCGATATGAAGAGCTTGAAGCGAAATCGAAAGCAGATATTAAATTTCTTGCAAAAGAATTTAAATCCCTTAAAAATTCCCAGATAACATTAAAGCAAGAGCTTAGTCAATCAATGAAGGAAAAATCTGAAGTTGAGGTAGCTATGCACTACTATTACTGTACCATTGAGTTATATCAAGTTTTTTGAGACATTCTCATCTTATGGGGAGCTACATTAATATAACTCACACAACTAGCCTGTCCAGGTCAAATTTCAAACACGTAGCTAGCTCCTGTCAGTTATCAAGTCCCAAGCCAAATACTTTGTTTTTTTTTTAAATTAAATTATTAACCAATTGATTTAGGAGGTATATCTTGCTTTAAATATTACTCTCCCATGATTTCCTGCAACCAGTTGTCCCAGAAAACTTGCTGTGATGTCTATGGCTTCTGGTCATTTTCCTGTATTTTCATCATTTTAAAACATCGTTTGACTCAGATTGATATTTTGCCTTTTGGTCCCGACTACTATAAGTGATGCATGTTCACTGATTCTATGCTATTTTTTTTCTCTTTCCCAGAAACAACTTCATAAGGAAAGAGAAATGGAGGAGCATGGGAAAATTGCTCGGAAGAAACTGCTACATGATTGTAGGATTCTGTGTGACCGGCTGCAAGAATGCAATGTTAATTTGTTGAGCGAAGATGATGGTTTTGTTATGGACTTTTCACTGGCAGATGCTTTAGATTTGCTGACCACATCTGATGATCAAATTGCCCATCTATTAACAGAGGTACTTTCTACTTTCTATTTCTAATGCGTTACTATACAGAACCTTTAGCTTTAGGTTCTGTCATTATTTAAAAGGATACCTAGACTTGATCTCCTCTGCTAAAATACTATCAAAGCTGTATTTAGTATTTAGAAGCACCTGTTGAATATGAATTTAAAAGTAGGTTTCATCCTGTTGAATATGAATTTAAAAGTAGGGTTTCATCGATTCCTTTTCTCCGACTTACCTACACAATGTTTTTCCCCAAATTATTGGTTAGGCGCAACAATTATTTGAAGATGATAAAATCACTGCTCCTGAAGACAGCTTGATGAGATCAACCGATGATGAATTGAGGACTATGCTGGCAAATCTCTTAACCGACAATGCAAAGTTGAGGAAACAGGTGAACTCTGCTATGCGTCGTGCTCTTAAAACTGGCACCATCTCTAGGAGTAGTACCGACGGGGCTCCTTCAAGTAACAATCATGTAGAAAGATAAAATTATAGTGGGATATTGTAATTTTCTCAGGTAAAAGGCGTCTTTCGAAACTAGTATAGGATTACAGGTGATGGATTACATGTTTTGCACTGCTCATTACACTAAACAAGAAATTAACTCGATGTAATTTTGTCCTTTCACATATCTCCAGTGCTGTATTTTTTATTTTATTTTTACTGGAATGATGAGTGTAAACATTATTGAAGGAGCCAGATGTAATACACGTCTATTTTCACGTATCTTATGATCTTGAAATTAATGATAATATAAGTTTTTAATTTGTAATTACAGAATTTGAACTTGAAATTATAAAAAATTATATTAACAATCACGAACTTGAATTTAAGAGATCATGTAGACTTTTTAGTGCCTGTTTGGCACTGCGGCCAAACTGTGTTTGGTTTTTATTTTTTTCATTTTAAATAAAAACTTTTTAGTGTTTTTAAATTATTTTGATATGTTGATATCAAAAATGATTTTTAAAAAATAAAAAAAATATTATTTTGATATATTTTTAAATAAAAAACACTTTCAAAAACAACCACAATCATCCTCATCCTCCCAAACAGTCCCTAGATCGTCCTAGACTTTTACTTTTACCGCTATGACATCTACGACTCTTTTACTTTTACCGCTATCACATCTGCTAGATAGTGATTTTATTTTGGATTCTTGATCACGGAGGTGAAAAGGGGGCTCGTATCATGGCTCGGGTCAGGGATGGTCAAATGGGTCGAACCCTATGCGAGGCACCACACTGAGAGCCAAGTCAGGATTGGTAAGACAGCCTGACCTGTTCAAAGCCATCCAACAAATCAAAACATCGCGTTGGTCTTTGGCTCATTCCATGACTTATTTATTTTTTTTATCATGGGAGGTCATTGACCTAAAAATCAGGGAAAATAAAAACAAAGAATCTCAACTTCCGATTTCAAGCTGAACCCCACGATCCCATTCTCCGGTTACATCCTCGTGCTACCAAGGAACCTCAATGAAGTCAAAATCATGATAGGTGCAAAGAAAAATTAGAAGTCGAATCATTTGATTATAGAAAAAGGTCAAGATAGCTTTTAGAAGCGAAACCTTTTCTATTTCATCACATGGGAGCACCAAAATGAATGGCCATGATCTAGCCTGGGACATCAAATCTCCCACCAAGACACACAGGAGGGTTGGAAAGAAAAGCCAGGGCAACGAATCATTTAAGCATTAATTAACAATATCTAAACGAGTCTTTCCATCCATTACTTTTTTTTTTCTTTTCAAAACTGTCATGACAGCCTAAAAATGATTCAAGATCCCACTAGGAAAAGAATGATACAGGAAAACCACTGTGAGGGGCATGCCCAGCAGCAGGCAGCATGAACTTGGCAGAAAAACGTATCAGCAAATCATCACCATCGGCTCAACCGTCATCCTTTTCAGCTAAGTCAGCCTGTGCCTGAGCATATTCATACTCGAAGACCTGTAAATTTTGTAAATCAGACCATCAGGTTCAATTTTGCAGACTGAAAATCTAACAATAATAGTTTTCATCCTCTCGAAGGGACTGTGATAGAAGTCAATTCGCACAATTGGTGTTATTGATTTCACTTTCATTCTTAAACAAATCTAAGAGACTACAGAGTAGCTATAGATTAAGCTTTTCCTGTTCAATCTCTTCTAAACTCTGTTCATGATAATAATTTCGTAGTAAGGGAAAAAAGGAGTACCTGTACTCAACAGCAATTCTCAATCTGGCGCGGCTCCACGAGGATGTAAAGTGGCTTGCCATTGAGCCTGCACTGTCCCTGAAATGCATTTCATTTGGCAAGGAACACAATGTTCAGAGATCAATCTGCTAAATTTGCGGGGCAGGAAATCGAACATGGAGGTATTTGCAGGAAAAGAACACACGAAATACAATGGAGAAGACGAGCCATTACCTTGACCTCCCGCAATCCAATCACGCATGCACACTCAACCACTTCAGCTTCCGATCGTTCTATGAGAACATTGAAATCCATCGTGAGATGGGTTATGCAAAGAGTAAACCGGGTCCAAATAAACAAAATCATGGAGGTTAAACAGTTTTGATGGATCAAGAAGGAGAAAACCAGTACCCAAGAGCCTTATCGCTGCTGACAAGGTCCCTCCTGTAGCCACCAAATCATCTATCACAATTGCACGCTCGCCAGGCTCGACAGCGCCAACATGCATTTCCAGACAATCAGTTCCATATTCCAGCTCGTACGCTTCAGAAATCACCTCACCTGCATATTCACCAGTTTGGAACAATCTTGCAATAAGATTCTTATTGAGCTTCTGCGAGCGCAGCGGAGAATGAATGCAACGCGTTAATTGACCAGCCAGAAGAGATTAGATATGGACTGTTCCACAAGGAAACTGCCATTTTCAATACTACAACTAAGCTGCAGCTTCAAATACAGCCTCAGACATGAATACAGTGCTTTACAAGATGATTTAAATCTCATGAAAACTTAAATGCTGTCCCTACGGCATTGAGGTTGATGGACCAAAACAAGCTACCCCTTTCCTTAACATATAAACAAAAGTACAGCAGAAGCACCATTGCAGGTCCAGACTAAACATGGAAGTACCTGGCAGTTTTCTGGGTTTTCTTAATGGAACAAACTTTGCACCAATAGCTAAGGCAATTGCTGGGCCAAACATGAACCCTCTAGCTTCAACTCCTACACAAAACTTGCCGACATTAGAAATTAATAAGACATCCAACTTGGAAAACAGTAGAGCCAAATGGAAACATCATTATCGAACAGCTTGTTTCATACAGGAATAGTCAACAAGATTTTTTCATCTAGCCAAGAAATTCCTGGTGGTACTAGATTCCCTACGTGATAAAGACCCTTCAAAAAATCCACCAAAAACTTTCACTAATAAATCTTGAAACAGCCTTTTATTTATGCAGTCTGTAAGGCCAGAGAGAACACCTCGCGGGTGAGAAAATTAAATAAGCCAGAACCCAGGCTTGAAACTCAAGAAAATCACTAATTCCCATAATCCCCTCTCCCTTTATCCCAGTAATTAACCACTTTTTGAAAACAAGCCCTCGCCAAACAAGAAGAAAAGGAAAAAAAGAAGACGGAGGGTTGGCTAATAAAATACCAGCAACAACAGAAATGTCCATGTCTCTATAGCGATCAACAAAGATATCCACTGTGTCCTTAAAAGCTTTGTGATCCAGCAACAAAGTTGTTATATCCTGAAACATTATCCCTGTCAAACAACAAAAGTTAAGCAACCAGGCACTAATAACAAAAGAAAGAAGACAAAGAAAGAAACAAATCAGACCTGGTTTAGGGAAGTGAGGCACCACCCTAATAGCTTCAGAGATGCCCTGTAGTCTGGGGTCACCTTTGAGTCCATTCTCTGCTGCAAACATTGTCTCTCTCTCTCTGTCTCTCTCTCCTTAATTCTCGTCTGCTCAAATGGGGTTTTAGAACTTGTGAAGGCGTGGTTAATATAAGCACCGAAAGACTTGAAAGAGTTATGGCTTCTCTTCTCTGCTGTCTCTGTATCTGTGAAATGGAATTTTGGTATCCAAATTGGAATTCTTTACAAATTCTTTTTTCCCTCCTAAACTGAGCTAAAGATCAAATCTTTCTCTTATCAATGCAATCTAAAGAGAGCAAAAGATGATCAGTGTATTAAATACTAGCTATTTTGTCTATTTATGTTGGCCAATCCGATGCACTGTTCTTGTGTTAGGCTTGCACGCGTTATAAAGCACGTGCAAAACACTCTTTGTCACCCTCAACTTGAGCCCACATTTCCAGTTGCTTGCTTGACGCTTCCTTCATCTTGTCCCTTCCTCTTTTTTTTCTATTGCTTCCGTTTTTCTTCTCTTGTTTTTTCCTTTGGGATATCTTACAGAGTAAATTTTTTTATGATTTCACAATGAAAATAAAAATGTTTTGAAATCTGTATAAGCATGCAGTGATTCTACTTTTTGAGATTCTTTGAAACACATCAATTGGTGTTTTCAGGTAACATTTTTTTTCTCAAGGCGAAAGAGGAAGTTGGATTCATATCTAAATTATGCTTTACGAGTCAAATTTCTTCAATAAATAAATGGTATGCAAGGGGGAAAAAATCAATTATTTGAATCATTTTCATGTTTCTCCCATTATTTTTTGTGATTAACATAGGTGTCTAAATTACTTTGCGCATATCTTGATTAATCTCACGGACTCTAAAATTAATGACCATATAAATATCCAATAGTCATCATATTAATAACCACATAACTACAAGTGGGGTCTTGGTCTAGCGGGGGAAGAAACTTGTTTTCTTTCTCTGTACTAGGGTTCAAGCTCTATCATGCACATCTGTCATCTCTGCAGTGTTTTACCTGCTCAGTGTACTTGTAGAATGTTCAATAAATTCAAGAATTAGTTGTGGTACGAATAAACTGACCTAGACATTCCGGTTATAAAAAATAAACTCACATAACTCGAATGTAAGACTATTGAACTTTTACCATCGAACCATTTATATATATATATGATTTGTTGCTTCTATTATTGCCACACAGGGTGGGTTGATGCAGATCCACCCTACCGTAAAGATTTTTTTAAAAAGAATTCGTAAATAATAATTATGTTTCATCCTTGAAAGAGAGTGAAATGAATAGTTTTCGTAGCAAACCCACCAAGAAATTCATAAAAAAAAAAAAAAAAAAGTCCCTCTTGCGTGTAAACGAAATCTTAATAAATCTATTGGGTGTAGTCTGCTTTTTTACATGATGATTTGTTTCCTAGCGTGAAGTCAAAAAAAAACACATTCGTTACACTCGAAAGACGTCAACCATCCACAATTATTCACCTGATTTTCTTTGTAACTGGCAATGCAGCAACTAGGAAACAAAAATAAGTTGGAGGAAATTATCAAAATAGATCTCTTTTTTTGACCTGAATCACTGCAAATCATTGAATTAATGTCTTTCAATCCTATAGTCAACCATAGATAGGCAAGCAATCTCAAATGCTAGCTTGCTTGTTCATGAAGTTTGATTCATATATTCGATATTTTTTTTCAAATACGTAAACGATGACATATTACATGATATATATTTGTTAAAAATTAGTAAAATAACAATATGTTAAATTGATTCAGATCAATCGTGATTATCCTGTAAGAGCTATAATTTTAATACGAGTTAGCGATAAAATCAAGTAACTCGTATGTAATAAAAAATTGATTCATATCTTCAATACTCTTTTCAAATACGTAAAAGATGACATATTACACGATATATATTTGTTAAAAAAAGTAAAATAACAATATATTAAATTGATTTAGATCAATAAATTATAATTTTGATACGAGTTAATGATAAAATTAAGTAACTCATATGGAATAAAAATTGGAAATCCAATGGATTTAAGAGTTTAAACCTTGTCATTGGTAGAAAAATACACACACAATTAATGCATGGAAAAATGTATCCTTGGTAGACTGAAAGGAATCTCTCAATGACAGGTCCAAAATGTTACAATAATCATAGTTTTGCCTATTTAGATGTCATACCGTTCAACTCCCTTTTACATAGCCGATTGACCCAGAAAATCTCTTTCTAAAGTCTAAACTATGCTTAATATATATGATATATAATATTTTTTAAATAAAATATATTTTAAAAACGTAATTACAACCCCCCCTATACTCTTTCTGATGGTTAAAAATATTTATCTAGCAAAACCTCGTTATCCCAGTTAGGTTATGAGCCGGATCCTCACCTAACTGGGTCAACATAGATAAAAACTAGAATAAAAAGAGATTTTTTTAAAAAGTATTTGAATAAAAAATAGATGATAATCGAGTGACCGAAACCCAAGATGATCTTCGACGAGCAACACGCGCAGTAAAATGGGAGTGGAACTTGGGAGAGACAAACAGCAGAAACATCATCGTTCAACATAATCTATAAAATATTTTCTTCTTCCTCGATGAGAACACTGTTTCAGTATATCTGGTATCTATCTATCTATCTACCTGGAGTCTATGAAAACCTACGATTTCTTCAAATCTATAAAGGAAGATTCTAAGTTGCAGGAGCATTGTATGAAAAGCAGCAATCCTCGCTGTTACCCAGTTACCCAAAAATCTCACCAATCACACCCCTATCATCACCATCTCATTGCCATGCATGGTACTTGGACTGCAAATAGTATTCTACAGTAAACTTCCCTGTAAACCTCCCTGCCATGGTGAAAAAGATCCAAAAAAAAAACCCTTTTCTCAAAATCGAGGTTTAAGGCCTATTCTCGTCATTTACAAGAAATTGACGGCTACTAAATCTTTGCAGAGAATCAAGCTGAAGGAGATTTGGGAGATTTTAGAGGTTATGGTCCCAAGTGGGGTGGTTTGATCTCCTTTAATTTTTCTTTCTCTTTTCTGGTGATGTTGCTACAATTTACAAACACCGTTTTTATCAGATGGGATTTTAGCCCTACAGGTGGAGTGATGAGTGGATGGACTTGAATCGGGTTCTGGGTCTCTGGACAAAATCGATAGATACATCGAAGAGTGGATGAAGATTTGCCATGTATGTGTGTGTGTGTATATATATATATATATATATAGATTTGTGATGAAGATCTATAAAATTGTCTTTTCCCCTATCGACCATATATTGATACTTTATTGTGATGGGCCCCAGAGATCGAGATGAACATGAGGTCACCATGCAAAACAAGGCAAGCCCTGTTACACTTTCAACTATGGGTGTGAAAAAAACACCACACCCAGTACAATTATCCTGCCTTTCACCCCCTTCCACTTTTCCCTTTGTTTTTATATTTGTAAAATTATTTATTATTTTTAAAATATTATTAGTTGAAATGGAATCAACATAACAAAACCAGAATATTTTAGCTAAAATTTTTATAACGAGCTAAAATTTTAAACGACATTTTTTTAACTGGTACGAAATATTTCGGCTGTTTTAACTGAAACGAAAAAAAATTAATAACACTGCCTTTCACCCCTTTCAATTTTCCCTTCGCGTGTGTATTTCATAGTTTTTGTGATATGGGTTTTTTTTAAAAAAATAATTATGGTTTTAGTGACTGTTTGAGAGTGTAGTTGTGATTGTTTTTAAAGTGATTTTCGTTTATAAATACATCAAAATATTTGTTTTTTTAAAAAAATATGATTTTTGATTCCAGCACATGAAAATAATTTTAAAAACATATTTTTTTTCAAAAATACTTTTGAACAAATACTTTATTAATATAAACAAGTCTAGAACATACATGCTTTGTTAAAGATAGCTTAAGATAGATTTTTACGTGTAAAATATTATTTTATATTTCAAAAACATGTTGAAAAGCAAAGCTATCGCATTAATTATTACCTTTTTAGCTTAAAAGTTGCTTAGCATTTCGTTTAATCAACCCTCTTCCCGTGGGATTAAACGAGGGGCAAGCTAGTTCTTGGATAATGTTCTGTCACTTTATTGAATATTTTATTAAAGTAAGTGGAAATAAATAAATAATTTACAAAAATATGTCTTTGAATTGCATATTTGTGATCTATAACATACCATGTGGGTAGCATTTACCTATTTCTGTAAAGGGTTGATGGTGATTGAATTGCTTCTTTCATATATATATATATATATATATATAGCCAGCAATTATGATTCGAGATAAGGGAAATTATGTAAATAGAGAAAAAAAAAATAGAATGGCTTTTGCTACTTGAAAGGCAAGAGATTGCAAGTGTGGCAAGTTAGCGACAACTTCATTAAAAAAAAAAAAAAAACACTAAGGGACCTTGTTCGGAAGCTGCTGCTGATGTTGGAAATTATAAAGAATCGCTATCATTATGACACGAACTTTTTATCTCTATGTAGATGGGTAAAATTCAATTTATTTTTTTACTAGAGGGGTAAAAAATAAATATCTCATGCTTATGATTTATCAACAGGGGTAGTTCAGATTTCGAGAGATTCGACTGTACTATTATTTGAGAGATCAATCACACTAATCAACGCTCCATTTACTTTATTTTTTTCCATTTTTTTAACCATGTTGGTGGGTATTGTGGATTAGGGTTGTCAATACTGTTCCGTTCTGGCCAGAACATCCCGTGCTATTAAAAAAATTGAGAGACGAAACAATATCATTTTTGTTTCAGTTTTAATTTGGTCCGTTTCGGAAATACCGGCCGACACGTCTCGATATCGTTCTGGGTGTGCTGTTTCGGCTTTAAAATCCTCTTTATTTTGATTAACTTGTGATTGTGTTTCGAATTTTGAGATTATATTTATCTGACTTTGTGTTTATATTATATTATTTAAAATTAATTTATCTTGAATTTTAATTATGCTTGTTAAATTAATATTTTAATTTTTTCATATATATATATATATAATTAATTAATTATATATGAACAGTACAACCCCAAAACGGCAAGTCGAAACGCTCCGAAATCAAAACGTTTTGTACCAATAGAAAAACAAGAACGGCGAACGGAACGGTATTGACAATCTGGTTATAGACATTTAATTTTTTTCAAGAATATATATGTATATAATTCTCTCCTCAATTTTCATGAAGCATTGAACATATAAAAGCACAAAATTATCAGTTTCATTTCAAACCGATAACTACCATTACAATAATCTCAACAACACTTTTGCTCAACCTTACATTAGCCTTTTTATATCCTGTTTATCATAATTTCAAAAATATTTTTGAAAAAATTATTAAAAAATATTTTATTTTTTTATTTTAAATTAATTTTTTTTATGTTTTTAGATCATTTTCATGTACTGATATAAAAAATTATTTTAATGCATTTCTGAATAAAAAAACACTTTCAAAAGCAACCGCTATCACACTTCTAAATAAACACTAAATATCATGTTTTTAAAGTGTTTTAAAAACTTTATAACACCAAAAACTACATAATTTACAAGAACAATTGATTTTTCAAATACAAGATGTTTTTAATTAAAAATATAATTAAATATTTTATCTTTACTTTTAACTTCATTCAATTCAAAATTATATATAAAAAACAACCTTACTGTAAATACAAATACACTAAAATATCAAGGGCTTGTTTGAAAGTAAAGAAAAAACTGTTTTTCAAAATATTTTTTAAAATACATCAAAATAATATATATTTTTATTTTCTATATACATCAAAGTAATTATAAATAAATATATATATATATATATATATATATATATATATATATATATATATATATATATAAAAAAAAAACAGAAAGGGAAAAGGAAAGAAAGAAAGAGGGGAGGCATGGACGCGTGGTGGCGCAGACATGGATGATGGACCTACGAAATAAAATCCAAGGTACCAGATTACTGTTCACGCGCACGCCTATTGTACTAAGAAAACCCATTATAACATCATCATTAACAACACCCTTTACCTCTCACATCTCTTAGATTTACAATATCCTCTCTTGTTTCTTCTTTTGAGCATCCACAGCTCATATCAGCGGCCGGGATCAGCCCGAACCACAACAACTCTCGATCTCGACCCTCCAATCTCGATGTCTAAAAAGATTTCGAAAGATCCCCCCCCCCCCCCCCCTTCTTTTTAATTTATTCGTGCATGTAAAGTCAAAAAGTCAAAGGCATGTGAGTGTCTGAGAGGGAGAGATGGGGATGATAGGAACAGAACGTTCCATGTAATATTCCAGTGCTGTCCTGTTGTGTTCTAGGACTTGGTCGTGGTATTAGATATAATGTGAAGAGAAAAGAGATTAGCTCGTCTGAGCCGTGAGGATCTTGGCAATCCAAGCCCTCGTAGTCACAGATCTTTGTGATGGAAAAAGGAAATCAAGAGATTTAATATGATGCTGGTGATGGTCTGGTGAATCAAGTTGTTGTTCAATGCTATGATATTAAGCAAAATTGTGTCCAAGAGTTTAGAATTTCTCATAGGAAGTTTCCGGTTCACGTCGCGGTTTAAACCGAAGCAAAGTTATCGAATCCGATAATCATGACCTGATTTAGAAGCTGTTTGGCACGGCGTTTCACCCGCCGTGCCGTAACTTTTTTTTTTCATTTTAAATAAATATATTTTGGTGTTTTTAGATTATTTTGATGTGCTGATATCAAAAATGATTTTTAAAAAATAAAAAAAATATCATTTTTATGTATTTCAGCATGAAAAACACTTTGAAAAGCTACCGCAACAGCTCTCCCAAATAGGCCCTTAGTATAACTACTAGGTAATTTTCCCGCGCTTCACCGCAAGTGGAATTGTATTTTTTAAAATGTTAAGAAAACAACATGTTAATTTTTTCTTCTTCTAAATTTAGAGGCAAAATCATATTTTTATTGTTATAGAAACTTGAAAAGAACAACTGCATCTAAATAATCATTTAATGAAAAATTGATTAGTGAAAAAGATCATAAGACTCCAAAACTAAAGGATTGGTGTTTATGAACCAATAGGTAAAAGAGTAATTACATTATAACAATCCGTAATAAAAATACGTGTAGCTACAACGAATCCTTGACATGATTTACTTTTTTCTGTAATATAAACCCAATCTAATATACAATTTAGAAGTTTATCCAAAACAATTTTGTTTGATTATTTTTTAAAAGAGTAATTATATTTATTATGTAGTTTTCTGAAAAAAGTATTTATTTATTATATGAAAATATTAAAGATAATTTTTCAACTTCATACTCTAACATTTAGTTGATTAATAATTGATTTTTATTTTTATTTTCTATGAGGTTATCATAATCTCATGATTTGGGTCATGCGTTTCTATATCATTTTTTAATTGAAAAAATATATATTTTTTTAATTTCATCATTCAATATTGGTTTGAATGAGAATTAAAATTTTAATTTCTTTTTATTTCCTTTCTATAAGGTCATCATAATCTTATGGGTCGGGATACGAGTTAAACTGGTTGACTCAGGTGTTTTTTGTTCTTTTCTTTTAATTTTATCATCAATATTGAGTTCATTGAGAATTTAAATTTTACAATTTATTTTGATTCATGTTCTGCTAGGTTATCTTGGTTTCGTGGCTTGGGTCACGAGTTTGGTCGTATGACTCGAGTGATTTATTATGTTTTTTTAATTGATTTATCCTTCGATATTAAGTTAAATTAAACTTCAACTTCATAATTGTTTTGATTTGCTTTATATGAGGTGATCTTAATCTCATGATCTAGGTCCGACAGACTAATCGACCTCATTTTCCTAGTTAAATTTTGTTTTTAATTTTGTCTTTCAACATTAAGTTGATTGATGATTGAATTTATTTATTTTACTTGCTTTCTATAAGGTTATCAGAGTTCCATAACCTGAGTAATCAAAATGATCTTTTAACCTAAACTGATCAAAGTCAATCTAATATGTTATTGTTTTAATTTTTTTTAAAATATCATCTTGCTTCTTTTAAGTAAAATTACATTTTTTTTATCAATCGTTGAAGCTTTATTTAGTGGGTGTTTGACTTTGCGGTGACTTCTGTGGTTGAGGCTCACCGCAGAGCCAAACCATTTGGTTAAACTTTCAGACCATAGTTTGTACTGTGGGTCCTACCAAAAATTACGATTAAACCACAGTTTACGAAAAACATCTTTTAGATGATTTTTGCCTAAACACAGATATGCAAAACACAGGCGAACACGATTGTTAACACAGGCAAAAAATGATTTTGCAAAAAAAATAAAAAATAACAAAGAGGAAGAAGATGATAACACAACATAAAAAATTTGTAGCATAACCACCGACCAACAACCACCCTTGGCGCCAGGAGGACCACCGACAACTCCTCTCTCTCAGTTGCAGTTTTCTCTCTAAAAAACAACCATAGATGCAACTCTCTCTCTCCTCGACAGTCACCGACAAGCACCACCAGTTGCTCTTTTGGCACCAGCAACCTCTCCTCTTCACCGGCAGCACCTGCATCGTCCAGTCTTTTCCCATAGCTTCAACGTCAAGCGGCAACAACATCAACAACCTTCCAATGTTGCTCGCAGCCACCACAACCACCATTTCTGACGCCACCACCACAGAAAGAATCACCTGGGCCTCTTCTACCTGGTGGCATCAACAGGTGAACCTCTCGTCATCGTTGACTGACAACCCTTGTACAATTCACGTGTTACATGAACAATGCATGGGTGAATTAATTCATGTTGTTGTTCACGCAATATGTGGATAGTGCAAAATCTTGTTTTTTTTTTTAACTCTTGGGTTGGCCCTGCTCTCGGCCCAGCCTAAGTCTAGTAGAGTTAGGTCTTTTGGCCCAACTTGGTTGGGCCAAACCATGTAGTTGGGTTAGACCCAACCCGATTTTGTTTTAGAAAATCTAAAAATCATATTTTTAAAAAATAAAAAAAATGTGTAGATAGATAATGAATCAAAAACTTAGAACTAGATTTGACATTGGAATTATATCTCTACATATGTAGATAGAGATCTTGAAACTTAGTATGGATTGCAGATGTTGTTCCTGATAATATTTTACCAAATGTTGTTCCTCAATCAAATAATAAGAGATCGTAGAGGCCTTCACGTATAAATTTAGTTCGTGATGAAATTGCAAGTAGTTTGATGAGAGAATAAAAATAAGTGTCTTTATATATGTGTGTGTGTCCTTTAAAATAATTTTACAAGTTGACAGCAATATGAAAAACATGGTAACTAAGCACACGAAACTGCTTTTCATTAAACCTCAAACTCAACTACAGTTTTAACCAAATATTTCAATTTCAGCTATGAACCACAACTAAAAATGTTTTTCAGAAAAAAAAAATTTTAAATTTCAACCACAATAGCAACTGAAATACCAAATAAGCCCTTATAGTTGACAAAAACAATTAGATCATATCATGTTAATCTTCTTACAATATAAGTAGTTCAGCTAGAAAATATATTAATATCTTTTTATTTTATCCGACATGCATTGCATCATCATAACACGAGTATAGCGAGGAACAATCGATTGTTTCTTGTGAAAAGAAAACTACTATCATGATAAAAAAAATATTAGTGGAATTATACAAAAGATTGCAGATCTCTTCATCTTTTCAACCTTTTGACAAATGCGGGGGGGATCAAAACTAAAATCTTTCTACAGTTGGGACCCAGGTAGAAAAAAGAGTTTTTCTTTTTTATTAATCTTTTTTTTTAATTATTAATCTTTATCTTCCACAGACCTCGTACCATAGTGTCATCGCTGATGACATCTGTTCATGGTCACATCTTGCTCAAACCTAACCTCACTTGCAACTTTACCCTTCACTTTACAGCTTATGATCAGCAGACAGGTATTCTAGCTGTTGTTTTCACTAATTATTTCTCTTTATCCACTGCGTATATTATATTAGATTCGTTAATGATTAAGCTGTTAGGGAAGAAATTAAAAAGAAATAATTGGTCCCTTGCTCGTTAGGTAACCATTTGTTTATATATGGGATAAGAGCGAGAGCGAGAGACTGTTTTTTTAACCCTCCCTTCTCCATGACAAGACAAAGGTCAAGGCATTAACTAAGAAATAGATTATCTTTTTAAGAAGTCATTGTTTTTATTTATTTTTGTTAATATGAGTGTTCTTCGGATCAGTTTATGCGTATCTTTGTTAATTCCACGGGTCCTAAAATGAATAATTTTATATGTTTCTAATAGTTATTATATTAGTAATTATAAAATTAAAATATAAAATTACAAAAAAATAAATCTTTTAATTTCAACCACCATTTACTAGATAGTTATAAAACGGGTTGAAATTCTTGTGATTTATTTGCAATTATTAGACATTTGATTGTGCCTCCCTTTGATTTGATAGGGACGATTGTCAAAAACTAGGGGTATCCTCAGCCACAAACGGAGTGCTGCATTGGCTGGAAGATCAATTCACCAGCAGATTCTGTATCCAAAAGGAGATTTTTTCAATAAAATGGAAAAAAACAAAACTTTTCATCACAAATCTCAGGAATAGAGATCTGAATCTACATTTCTGAATCTACATATACAAACTCAGTTTCTATTTATCGAATCAGAAAATCAGAATTTCTCTTCCGGGTTCCACAACATCTGATGTTTTTGGACAAGGTATCTGAGATTCTTGGACAAATACACACAGGAATAGAGATCTTATCAGACAGCGTCATCCGATCCAGCAAGATCGAGTTCTTAAGAGTGTTTTGTTTTCTTAATCTAATCTAATATAATAATAATAAAAACGGATAAGTACTGTCCAACCTAGGTTTTTATAAGACAAAACTCAACTGAATTTTACTAAGATTAGGTGACGGTTCATCCAATCCATATCCATATCCAATCTGCATGTCTTGTATTGATGAGAATTTTGTTTTTTTTTCACACTTTCGTACAAGGTTAGCCCATCCCTGTCCATCAAGTTGACTCCATTAGAGTCGGCCACCAAGAACTGCAACATGGAAGAGAGAGAGAGAGCAAATATTGGTGGGTTTTCTTGCATGCAATGTGATTAGCGGAGCTGAGAAAAAGTCTTTCTTCTTTTAAAATAAAAACAAAAAATCGGGCTTTAAATTAGATAAATTGAGGATTAACCTGCGGAATCCTAGCGACCAAGCATAAAATATACAGCAGATGAGCATACGCCTGTGTTGATAGTAAAGCTCTTTATCCATGTCCTTCTGCTATATCCCTAGCAAACCCACCTACTCCTGCAGCTCTAGAATTACTCCAATGGTGGATGTCTCCACCCCATTAAGCTTCCATGTTTCTGCCGCCTACCCGCTCTTCCACCCTTTTATTGCTTCCAACAAACTAGGAATGTAACTGTTGGCTCTAGCAAATCGAAAGAGAATTATATAAATTATATTTTCGTGTCTCATTAACAGTTTAAGTTTTTAAATAAGATAATTTTTTGATATGAATTTTATTGACCCAGCGGTCACGAGATTAAATCTCACCATACTCATTCTATTTTATAAAAATCATGCGCAATTTAGTGTGTGTTTGTGTGTAAGTTTCAAGCTTAAAAGGGTTTCAATCGAGGGGATTTTTTTTGGATGCGAGGAAACCTTACCTCCCGAAAAGTGCACTTTGTGGACTCAGGTGAGTGAGTAAAATCCTGCCTGTTCCAGGCTCTTATAAAGAGTGCACATCTGACTCGAACTCAAGACTTGCTGCAAAATCATAAATCTTTTGCCATCACGCTATATTCATTGAATACTTTACTTGAGAAAATATATTATAAAATAATATAAATTATATTATGAACTATATTATAATAATTTTAGATATGATAGTTACTTTACGCAAATATCCACTGAATCCTTTCTTTACACAGGGACACCACAACGCCACACCAAAGACAGTAGTAGCCCGCATCCCTTTCCCCCCGTCGTGTCGTCCTTATTTGATAGGTTTTTGATGAGCCAAGATGTCATCCCGGCATTAGAAAATTCAAGTCTATCACGTGGCTTCACCGGCAGATTCCAAACTTTTCGGGATCCAAGGCAATCGCATGGGACATGCATCACATTCTCTACAGTATTCGGGCAAAATTTGATGATGAGATTGGTCTGTCAAGTGCCTAGCTGCTCTGTTATCATTGGTCATTAATTTATTATGCGCCACAAGCTATAGGAAACTCTTGATCCTCTCAAGACCTTGTCATTTCCATGTAAATTGCCAAAAAGGATGAATAAGATAGCTGTTCCTGTGTTCAGCCATAGGTGTTTTAGTGGTATGAACTTGAAATTGAAAGATTTATTTTATGTGGTTTCAGATTTGAGTTCTATGATTATTATTATTATGATAATTAAAAGTTTATATGATCATTAACTTCAGAATCTATGAGATTAGTTGCAAGCTGTCCGGAGTCTCGTATTAATAAGAAAAAAGAAGAAGTTCCTGTGCCTCATACGCAGACTTCACAGTGAACTGACACTTCGAGATCGATACCAACAAATTGCATCTGTTGCCATGTCTTCACTTGGCGGACGGTGGCCTGATAAAGTCATCGCCGCCAGCATAGAAGGAAGCATGTGAGCAAAAACTTCGCATTTCCACCGATTATTCGTATCCACCATGGCTGCTACAGTCACGTTACTTTCCTCCTCTGTAAGTTCTTGTCGAGTATGTTCAGTTGAAACCCAGAAGTTATCCAACCATTTATCCTTCCAAAACCTCACATTCCAATCATTTCCAATCGATCAAGCCGTTCCTGTAATGACCTGTGGCCACACTTTGCAAATAACTTTCCAAAACGGGGGATGTGTTGCCTTGGCATGTGCCTGCTGCTAGAATTTCAGTTTGAATCTACACATTATCAATTCTGTCAAAGGAGTTTGGAATCCCCGCAAGAGTCAGAATTTCCAGGATGAAATACGCCTTCTCCAAGACAACTTTAATCGCTATTAATCCTTTCATTGACAATTTGTCTTCCAGTAACAAAACTGTTCTGATTCCTGCTAATCAAAGATGACATCAGAGGGTTTAGATGGTTCATCAGAACCTTGGTGAAAATTCTGAAGCTAACATTACATAAACTGATTGGCCGAAATTGGTTCTAGAACTCAGGCATCTCAGTAATAAGACCATAAAGGAATGATTTATTGCAGTAATGTCTTTTTTATTTGGTGCTATATCTTTAATATACCGACAACTCCCTCCCCCACCACATGCCATTGAGTCTGATAGAAGTATGGCTGAGATCCATCTGGGCCAGGGGCTTTCAATGGCTTCTCAAAGACAACTTGCTTGATCTCCTCATCAGTAACTACATTTTAACAAATGTTTCTTACACCTCTCTTCAATGCGCGGGAACTTTGAGAAAAGATGAACTCCACCCATATAATTCTCCTTCCTAGTAAATAGCTTCTGATAAAAACTCTATGGCCATTCTCTTCATTTTTTCTTCTTCCCAAACCCATCGATAATTGTTTTAGTATAAAATTAGGAGCTGTTAAGTTCCATTTAAAGTAATCCACTAACATTCCATGTTAAGTTCCCTCCTCAAATTAATCAATAAAGGGTCTAGTCTCCATTTAAGGCTTTCTGAATACCCCCAAGTCTGGCCAACATTCTTTTTTTCCAAGCAAAGATATTCCTAAGAACCTCCTCATTTCTTCAGCTTGAACATCATGTGTGTGAGAGACTCCACCATGTCCGAACTCATAAACTAGTTTGTATCAATAGATTCGGCATGTCCATGCGACTTTGAATCCGAACGGACGAGCAGACCTCTCATTACCTAATATCTGTATTACGAAGCTAAATAAGGAAAGGGTGATGACCAGATATAAGTCTTGGCAAGACCTTCACACACAGGTCTGGGAACTTAATTCTCATAGCAGTCTTGCCAAAACCCATCTTCAAACACCCTACTACTATACCCTTTACTCTTTTATCCGTTCCATATGAATCTAGGACCACTGCTACCTGAATCAATCAGCCCACAGTCATGATCCCATCTTCCAAAACGAACGCACCTCCTCTTGCCAGCTGGTGCCCCACCTGATTTCTCGTTTTTGCTGTCAAAATCTCATTAAAATCTCCCATCACTAGCCACGAAAGTCTTATGGATCCTATATCTTCCAAGCAGACGTACACTCTTTAAACTGTCTCTGGGATTCATGTAAGCAATAGTACATAGCCATGATGCTTTATCTGAATCACCTACTATAACGTGTCTAGTTGCACCTGTGTTAGTAATTTTGACTTTGGTTATACTCCAAAGTAGCAACATGCCTCCCGAAGAACGTACAGGTAGCACCCTAACTTAATTAATTTTATGAGTCTTAAAATTAATGATAATTAGTCATGGTTCTGTTAAAGAGATCATGTCAATCTTGCGGACCCTTAAAAAATAATGAATGATAGACCATACCTATCTGTTTCCAATCCCGCAACAATCCCAAAAAACATATTCATCATGATAAATAGTAAGATTAATGGAGTTCCTTGCTAATTTTTCTCCTGTTCTTCCTTGCCACCATCCAGCTCCCATTCTGTTCTACAACCTCTATTCTGATCACTAGTGCTGGAATTTGCCGATCTACATGATGCGTTATGCTGCTCGCAACTCATCAGGCAAACGGACCCAACAGCTACTCTGTCAATACTTGCTGCAAACGGATCAAAATCAGTGTGCCACTGTCTTTCCGTGAGATTCTGATCCACCACCTGTTAAAGAACCATCTCACCTAAAAGCTTAAGCTTGTAAGTGAGGTCCAAGAATATGATTTATATTATTCTCTAACACCCCCCTCAAGTGAAAGTCCTTTGAGCTTGAAACTTGCACAGGCCCACCTCACCTTGTGCTTGATTTTTATCAAATAGAATGAGGGTGGTGAGATTCGAACTCGTGACCGCTGAGTCAACAAGGCTCTGATACCATGTTAAAGAACCATCTCACCTAAAAACTTAAGCTTGTAAGTGAGGTCCCAGAATATGATTTATATTATTCTCTAACACCACCATCCACGGACCTCCAAATAATGTGAGATCCCTATCATCAGGTTTGAGAACTTATCTAGGAAAAAAATCATTGCCAAGATCCACCAAACTTATTTCGCCTTGAACCCCCCATTAGCCTAATAATGGGACAGTCCTATTCCCTGTCTTCCTCCTCGTCGTCATCCTCAGAAATAAAACCCTCGATCTGGATGTCGATTAACAGTTCTGGCTCAAGAAATCCAGGACCCATGAGTGAATTCTTATAAATAAAACCCTTCCCAACATTGTTTTCTTCCTTCTCCTGTTCTGTTCCCTCCTCGCTCCCCATTTGTGGTTTTATGTTAGCCTTGATTTTCTTGTTTGATCATCTGCCTAGCAGATCTTCTCCTTCCAGCGTGGTTGTTGAACGTTCCTCTCAGAGAGCATGGCGCATAAGTACGTATGTTAAATTCTCGAAAAAGTCTCGGTGTAGATTTTAAAGAAGGTGGCATATTTAGGGGTGTTTGGGAGGATTTTTTAAAAGTGATTTTGAAAAAAATTGAAAATTTTTTATTTTTATTTTTAAGTTTAAATTAATAAAATTTTGTATTTTTAGATCATTTTGATGTGCTGATGTCAAAAATAATTTTTAAAAAATAAAAAAACATAATTTTAATATATTTTTGAACAAAAAATATTTTTAAAAACAACCACAAACACACTCACAAACAGTCACTTACTTTATATTGTCCTGCTGCAGTTTTACATGGTTTGGGGCTTTCCTTTTTTGTTTCTTAGTCGAAGTCTTAAAAGGCTCTCATTTTCATTACCGTTTGTTTTTTAAAATATTTTAATGTAAAAATATATTAAAATAATATTTTTATTTTATTTTGACAACAACACATTAAAATAATTTTAAAACATTATTTATTTTTTATTTTAAAAAATATCATTTAAAAAAAAAACACTATTAAAGTGGTTCCGAAACAAAATCTAGTGCATTCATGTAATTTCAATTTTTGTTTTACATAAAATATTTTTATAAATAAAAAATATTTTTTTGTAATTTTTCTTAAAAGAATATCCACATATAAAATATTTATTAATAATAATGATGATGAAAAAAAGCAATTAGATGGTGATGAGAATAAATAAGCGATAATGGTTGAGAAGGAAATAACAGTGAAAGCATGATGATGATGGTTGTGATGATAATGAGATGACGATGATGGTGATAAAAATGATGATGAAATGGTTATAGTGACGATGATGAGAGAAAGAGAGAGAGTAGGATGTGAGGTTGTTGTGGTAGGTTTGAAAGACTGGTGGTGGTGAGATAAAGATGATCATTGAAATAATTGAATGATATTGTGATTGTATTATTATTTATAAGAAAAAACAATTATAGAACTTAAGAGTTGAAAATATTTTAAAGCAAATGAACTAAGTTTGAAAGTTGAATAAAAAATATTTTTCATTAAATATTTTCTAGAAAGAAATATTGAAATGTTTTTTTTTGATAAAATAATTTACACAACAAACAAAACCTAGAGAATTAAAATATTTTAAACAAGAATTTATTTTTAGTGATCATAAAAAACAAGTCAATGTGTTCTCAAAGACAAATAAAGCAAGAGATTAAAAAAAAGAAAACAATTTTTTTCTTTAACTAATGGGACATAATAATTAAAAATATAAACAAAGGATATTTTAACTTAATATTTCCATATTCTTAATGTCATGCTAAAATGATCATTTAAAGTAGATTTAAACTTATTTATTTACCTTTATCTGAAGAACTATTACGCATGGTGATGGAACACTATTTTTTTAAAAGAATAATCAAAGACATGGTGATAACCCTTTATCTCTAGGTGTTGAGCCCAAATATATATATATATATATATATAAGTTTAACGAGTTGTTGAACTCACCATCTCTGAGCTCACTTAATTGTTGAGCCCAAACATGCACGAGTTTGGCGAATTGTTTGACCCACTAAGTCTAGGATTAGCCAAAAACTGAACCCATACTCTTTTTAGATCCAAATAATCTTAGGATCAATGATTACTCTGATATATGAGAGATATATTTTTTTTTTTGGATTCGAGGAAACCCCACTCCCCGGAAAGCGCACTTCGTGGGCCCAGGTGAGCGAGTAAAACCCCGGCTGTCCCAGACTCTTACAGGAAAGTGTGCGCGCCCCGACTCGAACCTTGCTCTTGAAACATCAAGAGCAAGGCCGTTGCCGCCACGCTACCCCTCCTGGGGACTATGAGAGATATTTTACTTTGATAAGTCTAAGATATTTTATCCTCATGAGTCAAATATATTTTGTTTACACATTAACATTTCTTTTCTTTAAGAAGACGAATAAGCTTTTAAAACAAAATGAATCCTTCAAACTATGGGGTCAATATCTAGATTCTCCACTGTATATTTATTTTTAGTCTTTCTAAAATATGATCATATTTTTCTCTAAAGAAATACTTATCAAACATCAAATAATCCTTAAAAAAAAGACTTTTTTTACAAGTATCAGACACCAAATATCAACCACCTTTGTTAGGTTTAATGAATTAGATTACTAGAGCCAAGACATTAATCGATTATCCAAAACTTAAGCTTTGCCCCCAAGCTACTTGGATTTTTGTAAGTTAACATCATTGGCATTGTTCATGAGAAATTGATTAAAAACCACCAATTATTCTTTCAAGAGTTGTGTTATTGACATTCCTAATCACTTTCAAAAGTGTATCATCAAAGAACTATTGAAATGAGACATGACATGGACTTTCCAATAGTTGCTGGCACACTTGCTCTATCAATGTTTCAACAATTCTTCATCACTTAGAACATGGTTGGAGCCTAGAGATTTTAGAGGGATTTTAATAAATTATAAGTAAAGTATCTATTCAAACTACTTAGAGAAATCATTTTAGCAACCTCATTAAAGGCAACCATAAGAGAAACTCTATTATCTTCTTTTTAGGCCTAAAACTACGATCTTAATAGATGTTTCATAAAATTAATTGTACCTAGGGGAAATAAAAATATACAATAGTCACTTGGTAAAAATACAAGTTTATTTTAAATGAATTATAATATTCAAAGTAACAATGTTTTTTACTCTCTAAGTGTTTTCTTGGGCATAAACCCCCTACCCTTCTAAAGATGAGATAAACTCATTCTTCCTAGTATGATTGCATAAAATATTTTAGAAAAAATCAATGTCTCTTTAATGCTATGACACAACTTACCTTGAAGAAGATTGAAATGGTCTATTTAGTGCAATCCTACATTTATCCAAGGATGAAATGATTGTTGACTTAAGAAATTTGGTCTTTCTAGTACACAAGCCCCTCAACCTTTTAAAGATAAAAAGAATTCACTCTCCTTAGTGTCATAACATATATTACTTTGGAAAGAATCAACATCTCCTTAGTGATACGACATAATTTATCTTGGAAGATATTAACATGGCCTTCTTAGTGAGATCATATCTCTTAAAGGATATATGAACATTGCCTTAACAATGAGGATAAAAACGATCTCTCTAAGACATAAACCCCTCAACCTTCTAAGGATACAATGTATTCATTCTTTCTATTGTGATTACATAAATAACTTTGGAAGGAATCAATATCCCCTATTGCCACGACATAACTTACCTTATAATGAATTGACATGGTTTCTCTAGTACAATTACACATCTCTATGAGGATAAATAGACCCATCTTAGCAATGGGGATGAATATGGTCATCCTATGACACAAGCCCCTTAACTTTTCAATGATAATAAATTCACTATCTCTAGTATAATTGCACAAATTACTTTAGAAGAAATCAATATTGTCTTAGTTTGACGTCACAATTTACCTTGTAAGAGATTGATATGGTCTACCGAGTACAACCAAACATCTATCCAATGATAAGATGGACACCACCATAACAACAAGAATGGTAAAGGGAGAAACTTGGGAAACAAGTAAAAAAGAAGAAGACGAAATGACTAAATAAAAAGTAGTGGTATAAAACATGCTATTGCCTGTCTTTTGCTCCCAGTTTTTATGGATGTAGCAGACAAATAAATTTAATCCTGGTTCAATTTATTTAAAAAAAATAAATCAAAACAGTTAAATCAAGAAAGAAAATCACAAGAAGCAATGGGATTATTGCCCTCATTCAATGGATGATGATAGACCTTAGAATGAAAATAAAGTAACACGCAATGAATACTTTCACATGATGAATGTCATCTGCTGCTGTTTTTTTCTTTTTTCATGATAAGAGTATTTTTTAACCACAGTTGTGAAATTGTTGTATGAATTCTAAGTATAACAATCCTCCCCCATTGTTTTGCCCTATTGTTTTTAAGTTCCTTTTGTTGCCTGCAGTAAAATTTTGAAATTCTATGGGATTTGTGAATATTTCTTGAAATCTCTAGCCGTGTTCTAGCTAAATACTGGCCAAAAAGATAGAAGAATTTGTAACTAGAATGCTCTTCTATCTTGCTTAATTGATGGTTACCATTGATATCCATTTCCTATACAGTATGAGATTTGGTGAAATGTTTGCAGTTTTCACGTAGGGAAGACTTGAAGCAGCAGAATAGACTGGCTTTCTTGGCAACTGCGAAGACAGAAAGCCCTTCACTGCAGATAGTCAAATCAGTCTCAAACAACACGTAGTCAAGCATCAATGAAAATGGGGCCACTGAACCTGCAAGGGTTTTACTTGAGAGATTGTTTTCGCAGACACAGAAACTTGAAGAACAGATGAGTAGGGACTCTTGCCTTCCTGTGGATGTTCAACCAGTACTTAATCTTGAAATTCTGGAATCTGATCTTCTTGCACTTGTGAAAGCCTTGCCTTGAAGCAGAAGGAAGAAGAACATCAAGATGCAGAAAGAAATGTATTTTTGGAGGACAGCAGATTAAATCAGGCAAAAGAGGAGTCGGAACGTCGAGGAAATGAAATTTCGGCTGTTTTTTCTAAGCATGAAAAACTTGAAGGGGAGCTAATGCAGGCAGATCTTGATCTAGCTTCTCAAACCAGGGAGAATGAAGATTTAAGGCTTCAAATCAAAGAGGGTGACCAGGAAATTCCTTCTGCACATTCCAGTCTCTCTCAAAGAAGATGAAATGGATAAAATGAAACGTAAATTGCTGAAGAAAAGTGAGGAAGTTGACAGGATTTTACATTTGAAGTATCATACATGACTAGTTTGACAGATGCCAAAATAGAAGTGGAGAGTGAGAGCTGAGCTTAGGGCTACAGAGGCTCGAAATACGGAGCTTGAACTAGACTTATCCACGGAGAAGGAGCTCATAGAAGAGTTACAAAAGGAGTTAGAGAAGGAGAGATTGTCTCTGGAGCAGCTATCGAGAGCTTGTTTTTTCTACAGCAGGTACCGCATCAGAAAAATACTGAATTTGGAGAAATGCAGCATCTTCTTCATGTTAAAAGAACCAGAATTGGTGGAAGATAAACTAGATATCCAGAAGTTAGAATATGAACAAAGATTTGCATCTCATTAACGCGAGGAAGAATTTGGGGGATAAAGTAAACCAGGAGGCCGCCGCGCTTAAGACGCTAATGAGCAGTAACGAAGAACATGTCTGAGCCACCACCACGCTAAAGGAGAAGAGTAGCATGTTCAGGTTTTGCAAGATAAATTGAACGATACAAGGGTTAAAGTCTCTGAATCAGAATCTTTACTGGAGAGGATCGTACAGCTTGCAAACAAATTGGTTATCCCCATTAAAGGTGAGAATGAACCAGGCAATCTGACAGCATGACCTTCGAATTAATCCAACAACCATTGCGTGGACCAAGTGATAACTTTGGTTGCAGTTTAAGCAGCCGGAGACTGAACTCAGGCAGGGAGCTTAAGAGTGAAAGAAATGGAAAGCTCTCACAATCGGACGAGGAGCTTAAAATAGTTCTTGAGAGAATGGATACAAAAGAAAAGGAACTGAAAAACTTGAAGGAAGCAGCAGTTGAAGATGCTAATGATCTGAGGAAGCTTTATTCTTTAGCACGAGAGAATTGGTGAGAGAAATATTGGAAACTTAGCTATAAAGAAACTCAAACTAGAGTGTGCTTCTGTTACAAAGTTTTTGAAACGATTAATAAGAGATTGCTTATATAATTCGTTATATGTTGAATCTACACATATACGCACCTTTGCATTACATTCATCAAGAGCCAGCTTTACTCCATTGATAGTAAATAACCACCAGCAGCAGTGCCAGATCCTTCACAGCTTGGAAGAGAATGTCACAAAGGTTCTTCTATACAGGCTATATAGATCAGTTAAGATGAATATGTACATGTTTTTGTGAACTTAAAATAGCTCGACTACCGGGCAGCAGCAGGGCTAACACCAAGGATATTTTTCACGGATGGTGGAAACCATGCTTTGTCGCTACCGTCATCGTTAGTCTGACCATCCATATATTGGCCATTACTTTGCACAGCATTACCCTGCAGCCAATTCACTCTTGATCTCTGTATTTTTTTCCCGGTGAAAAATCCAACCTTCATGGCTGTAAATATACCCAATGCTATCACAAGAGGTCTTACAACCCAATGAAAATCCTCAAGGTGTTCATATTTTTTAACAACCCCAGGACAAGTATTGAAAGAAACTACTTCCACTTCTGCTGGATCAGCCAAGAAACTGCTATTATTTTGTTCAATTGTAAATCTTCCTGGGAATTTGACAATGAGGCAACCATTAGGTAGGATCCACCAAATCTTCCCAGTAGCCCAGGCCCCACCTGTTTTACGAGGCCATTCAAATCGAGGGCTAAGAACATTAGTTTTCAGTCTCACAAACTGACCGACAAAGTATGATTCAGCCATTTGAAGCTCTGAAGATTTTCCTTTCCATAGAGTTTCCACACCTATAAATCCAACAGCCACACTTCCATCACGATTTATGGAATGAAGAATGCCAACTGGTGAGTGGTTATTGTTTTCCTCCTTCAGGTGTACCCAATCCCCAGCTGCAAGGCCGAAAGAGACTTTTTCCAATGTTGAGACAGGAAGTCTTAAGGGGTCATGGATGCCATGAACACTCACCAAAACAAAACCATCTCGATCAGGGTTGCGCTCTAGACCCACTACAGTTCCTTCTGGGACATTCATATTTTCAGGTCTGCATGAACTAGGTGGCCTCCTGGATTGCACCATGTCTCCCACTTGAAGATGATCCTTTGACAGAAACCACTCTGTGTAACCAGCACCACTGGTTTTCTTCGAGATTGTTTTGCCGCTAAACCCTGTCCAGCCTCCATCTACGAAAACTGCATTCTGCGAGCTGCAATTTGTGTTGCAACAAAACACACATAAGTAAAAGGTGTGAACAAGAAAGCTTCCATTCCAGTAACCAAAACAAGAAGCAGATAATCATCCTTATAGATGAAGGAGAAAATAGCAATTCAAAGAGGGGAAAAACTCAAATGGGATGTAAGACCAGACACAGTGGTGCAATATCCACTAGCACAATATGCAAATATCTATGAAGGTTGAGAAAGAAAAGTAAATCTTATGTGGAAACCATAGCATGTATCAAGTGAATTTATGGAAAAGGGATGCCTAAGCAAAACAAGAGCAAAGGTGAGCTGAGAAAAAAATCTGCTCCCTCAAGCATAAATTGGTCTCAGAAACTTGATCACTTTGATGAGTGTGAAAATATATAAAATATACAGCATGAGGGAGGGGGTGAGCCATTAAGGAAGTGGAATTAGATATTGTCCAATCCAAAGGGGAGAGAAAAAGAAACAACAGAATCCCACAAAATCTATCTCCTCTTCATATTAGAGTGATGGGAATTTATGAAACAACATATTCTGTGAGCACAGAAGGTTGCTATTCTAAATGCACTGCCATCTAAGTTGTGGCAAGGGAAGCAAAAATTTCCATACAGACATAAATTAAAAATATTTGAGGATGAAAGGTGATAAAAAAAAAAAACTAAGATACATGTAAAATCATAGTTTCACGTCCAACAGCTGCTAATCCAAACAGGGCATTTGTAAATCTAAAAATTAATGACAAACATATCTCACAGCCCTACCACTCATTTTATCACATTCAACGGCATTTTCAAAGCAAGTAATGAAAGATAGCTTTTTCATTTTACAAAACATAGCAAATTATGCATGCCAACCCCCAACAGGATATATAATACAAACAATAACATACAGCATAAGACCAACCTTTTGAATACACGTATTATGTCTGTCATCAAGGGGCGGCTCCTCAAGTCATATTCAAAGCATCCAAGAAGAATATTTTCAACTGGAGGAGGGAGGCCCTCAGGAATATGTGGTTTCTCTTGTTTACTAACCACTGAGCCATAAATTTCTTCAGTTGACTTCCCACACCAAGGCAGAACACCAGTCAGCATCTCCACAATGCTACACCCGAATCCCCACGAATCAGTCTCAAAGGATATTGGACCTCTTATTTCTGGCTGCCACTGTTCTGGAGCCATGTAGTTTGGGGTGCCAAGCGTCCAAGGCATATCTGAGCTTGGTAATGGAATTCCAAATAACAGGTACGCAATACCAATATCTCCCAGAATTGCTTGATCATTTTCATTAAGAAGGAAGCTACAAGGTTTAAGGTTAAGAACTAGGATTTCTATTGCATGCAACTCTGCAATTCCCTGTGCCAATTCTATCCCATACCTGGAAATAAGTAAGCACTGAGGCTAGACTGCCTTCGCCAATTCAATCACTTGGATTTAAGGAAAAATTAATAAATTCACCTCAAAACATCAGGCAATGAGAGCTTCCCTCCTTTCAGGAGAGCCATTTTGTCCCCAATTGATCCCTCATAAAACTTCATAACAATGCATATCTGCATTGACATACAGGCATTAGTCTTTCAAGATCGAAGGATTATTGAGCAACGTGTCCTCATTATAATATATATCAAGCATGAAGGCATCACTCACCTTTCCATTCATAACTGAAATTCCATGTAGAAAACACACACTTTCTACTCCTCGACACTTTGAAAACAAACCATCAAACTTATCCAGCACAAGCCTCATATGTTCCTCCTTAAGAGGTGGCAACATCTTGACAGCCACTTCATGATACTCTTCGTAATCTTCAGTGGATTGATGATGAGTAGCCAACCAAACATCACCAAAAGGTCCCCTCCCGATTCTATGTCTAAGTTTCATTTTTGCAGGATCAATCCTGTGAGTTGACTGGTTTGACGAGGCCATCACAGTTCTAAGGTGATCAGGATCCTCATAAAGCTCAAACTCAAAAGGAGACACGGGTTGAGCAGGAACAACTTTGTTGGCCATTCTATCCCCTACAGATAAAACATCAGGTTAATTTAAAAAACTTGACAAAAAACCATCAAGTAAAAGTAATTGAATTGAAATAGCATGAACTCAAAACAATAGTCCTTGATATTCCTACATACAAAGCAACTAATGCAACAAACATCTCATCAAACAATTACCACAAGAAGATTTAGGATCGTAAATTATATCTTGATTACGCGACCAGAAGCTGACTTTATGCCAAATAAACAAACTTTATGCTGTTTATGATTTGGTAGCAGTTTGATCACTAAAAAAACACCTCTTTTTCCTCAGAATCAAAACAGTTTCTCAAGGAACCTTTTGGGCTTTCACCCTTTTACTTTTTGCTTCACCTGACCAACAAAAGAGCATAAAAAAACACCGACACTTGGAATTCATACTCTGACAGTTTGACTCTCTCATTAATTCTTACAGTTTCCAAGCAACCAAGCAAAGTTTCAAACTTTAAGAAAATTACTCTTAAATTTAGAAACATACAGAAGAAGAAGAATACTTACTCTTGAGGAACTGATTAAAGAGAGGCCTGAAGAGAATATATATAGAAGCTTAAAAAAACCTAAGAAATTTCGACGAATTGATCAAACTGAATTAGAAAGCTAAACTTGTTATTAAGAAGAAGAATACTTACTCTTGAGGAACTGATTAAAGAGAGGCCCGAAGAGTATATATAGAAGCTTAAAAAAGCCTAAGAATTTTCGACGAATTGATCAAACTGAATTAGAAAAAGGTAAACTTGTTATTAGCAACAACAACAATAATATTGACAATCTAGTAGAGAAAAAGAAAGAAATATCGAAAGTAATCGGGGGGGAGAGAGAGAGGGGGTAGAGCACCGAAGAAACAAAATTGTTGTCTGCAAGGAGAAGCAAAGTAAGAGATCAACGACAAACATAAGAGAGACTAGAGTGTGTCTATGTCCTAGTTTACGTGGGGGAGATATTATAGTAGGAGAAGATCCACTGGTAATGCTACCTGCTCTCTGTGGGGCCTGGTTCGATTACTCTTGATAGTGACTAGGATATCTTCCATACAAGGGGATTAATTTTATTTTTTCTAGAGCTAAAACAAATATTCAAGTAACAACAATTCAAAATAATTGGGTTAAATTAATGAAAATACAGTGAGATATTAAAAAATAAAATGAAATTATAAATTTTAATAATTTAATATTTAATGTTAAAGATGAAAAAAATCATCAAAAAATACAATAAAAAAAGAAAATTCAAGTTAGCTCTGGATAACTTGATAAACCAATGATTTTGGTTATATGAGATTGCAATAAAAAAATAAAATAAAAAGGATGATCTAGTAAAACAACAAGGTTTAATAAAAATTATATTAAAAAATATTGTATTTTCATCGAGTTACTATATATATATTACATATATATACACACACACCCCCCCCACATACAAACTTGTCCTGATTCCAATCCCCTCAAAGAGTGAAAGCAACCCTAGTTGAGAAAATGAAATGTGAAGCAGTTCAACCTTTGCTCCTTACAGACCCCTCAATTATTTTGCAATGGCAAATTTCTTCAAGGAAGCTCTAATTGTCAACCACAAGTAACCACGGTTAGCCATGATGACCATCATGGCTAACTCTACGCGAGTGTTTGTAGCGTGAGTTCCAAACCCCTCTCTCTTTCGGAGCTTGAAGAACCACATGTTCATGGACACTTCCAAAACTTGGGTGCTTCCACGTAGCTGGCTTTGATTGGCTGGTTTAGATGACGGTGACACTTGGCTCTTGAGCTCTGGATTTCGTTGATGATTTGCGAGCAGCAGTCTTGGTTTTTAGCATATTCCCAGAAGCCACAGCTACGGTGTTTGGTGCAGGTAACCGGATGCATTCACGGTTTCGAGGTGAAAAAAGTAAAATAAATCGAAACTTTTTTTATCTCGGTTTAAATTTCAGTTCATTTAGAATATTTCGGCCGGTATTTAACCGAAATATATCGGTTTCATTTTCATCCATTCCGTTTCGGTCAAATAATATATATTTTTCTTTAAATAATAAATAATTTCACAAAATCAATCATATCTCTTAATCTAACAGTTAGATTAAGATGAAATTTTACGAGGAGTGATGCGAATCTCGTGATCACGTGGTCACGTAACCTACAACCAAGAATGAGATAAGATCCCGGAAAGCCGAAATAAAGTCTGATAGGAGTGTGACACAATGGAAACCTGCCCCAAGGCACCAACACTATTGAAATGAGTAGAATGACGCCACGAAGCTAGTTAATCTTCGATAAGTCGGATTCAGTTCGTTCAAGAACTGAAGAATGCAAGAATCACTCTCACATATAAACTGAAAAGTTCAGATTTAAAATTAATCAATGGCTGCCAAAATTAGGGTTACATGAGTTTAAATAGTTCTTAAAAAGTAACCCTAATGGACCCCTTATGTGGACTTAAATGAGGTCCACTCAAAACTGACCCAAAATCCTAAATTGAAAGCCCATAACTTAATCCAAGCAAGCCTTGGATCCTAACTGAAAACAAAGACTTAATTAAGCCCAAACAAGCCTTGGGCTGTAGCTAACTAAATTAAATGAAGCCCATAAGGTTTATTTATTCTCTTCCATCCAGCCCCTTAATCATACAAACAAAAGGAAAAGGTAGCCCATAAGTCCATGCTGGTGTTTCTGGGCTGGTTCGCATCAAAGAGTCTCTTGACATAGTTATATATATATCATGTTAAAATTTCATAGTAATCAGATAATATAATGACCTTGTGAGATTGATGATGATATTCTTGTAATATTATACATGTTCATAATTTTGTTCAGAAAAATCATTTTATTGTGTTTTTTTAGATTAAATTGCACAATTCTAAATAATTTTTGAATTTGAATTTGAACTAATTTTTTTGAATATATATATATATATATATATATATATATATATATATATATATATATATATATATACAGTACAACCCAGAAACGGCGTGACGAAACGCTCCGAAACTAAAACATTCCATCCCAATTGAAAAAACAAAGCACCAACCGAAATAGTATTGACAACTTTGGATATTATTGACAAATTCACCATACTCTTAGAAGTCCTATTATCTATACAGCTAAACCAAAACGCACAAATACTGTGCAAATAACACTGTTCATCCACTCTGCTTTTACTGTGGATTTGAACAGTGGTTCTTTTTTTTTTTTTTTAAAGAAAAACTGATTTCCTTTGTTTTTTTTTTTTCTTTTTAAACGTTTTTTTCCTTCTTAAACGTTTTTTTTCTTCTTAAACGTTTTTTCAATTAACAGTGATTAAAGTAAATTATTCAATCAAGGAAAAATTAAAAAATATACAAGTCACTTCCCGTTTCCATTAGACTGTTCTTTTTAGACGGCAAATAAATAATTATAGCACACAAAAAAATTAAGTTTATGTTTTAAAAACAAATTACAATATTTTTATTTCTAATAATTATAGCACACAAAAAATTTAAGTTTATGTTTTAAAAATGATTTTTGAGTAAAGAACAGTGTTTTCTATTGTTCATAAGTGTTTGACATGTTTTTTTTCAGTCTTTTTTTTAATAACTGTGGTGTCCGGGTCAGCTTATACGCATCACAATAAATCTCTGAACTTAATTTTTTTCTACAATTTTCACTATTTATTAATGTTTGAAAATATGTTTTCCTCTTCTTTTTTTTCAGGCTTCTTTTTTTTCGGTTTTTTTGATACTCACGGTGTCCGGGTCAGTTTACACGCACCACAATTTTTTCCTCACATATATATATTTTTTATAACCGGGGTAGGTTACACGTGTCACGAATAATCCTTGGACATTGTTTTTTAATTTTTTCCAACTTATAATTTTTTTTTTATAACTAGAATGTGCAAGCTAGCTTACGTGCACCATGACTATTATTTTGTACATAGCCAAAGGAGATCGCAATTTCAAAGAGTAATAAACAGTGATTTGAAATGTGGTTTTCGTTGTTCATTACTATTTTAAAAAGTGGATTGGACTATGATTCTGGTGAGAGATGACAGGAGTGTTTGGTAATGTGTTTGAAAATCGCTTTTGAACAAATTTTTTTTTTTAATTTTAAATTAAAAAAAGTGTTTCTACATGATTTTGATGTGCTAATGTCAAAAATATTTAAAAAAAAAATTACAACACGTTAAAAATCAATTATTTTTCTACATAGAAAAAAGCCCAGCGCAACGCGCGGGCAAATCAGCTCAAAATATTATGTTGATAACCGGGTTGTCTGTGTTGGCTTACGCACATCACTTTTTATTCCCCAAAATTAACAGTGATTTTCACTTTTTATTACTGTTTGATATTTTTTTTCTTTTTTTCGCTCCTTTTTTTCATTATTTTTTTTCATGAAATATTTTTTTTTCTGGTTATATTTTTTTTCTACTTATATATAATTTTATTTTATTTTTTTATAATAGAGGTGTTTGGGTTAACTTAAACACACCACAATTAATCCTCAGATCTTATTTTTTTTATAGTTTTTTTTCATATTTTTACTGATTTTGTTTTCATTTTTTTCATTAAATAATTTTTTTTATTGGGGTGTCCGAAATAGCTTAAGCGCACTATAATTAATCATCGAATCCATTTTTTTTCTTATTATATATACAGCTAAACCATAAAGTGGAAACACTGTGCATTTATTTTGATTGTTTTTTTTATTTTTTTATTGATTTTGACGTTTTTTTTTTCTTTTTTTTTTCACTTATGTTTTTTTTTTCTTATTTATTATTTTTTCTCTTTGTTGTTCTTTAAATTCTTTTTATTTATCCTTCAAGTCAAATAATTCTTTTAAATCTAATTATATTTATTTTTATTTTGTCATTTATTTAGTTTTTTAATTGCTTTTTTGTTAATATTGTTAGCTGTTGAAATTTCTAATTATTATAGATAAGACATTCAAAATAATGATAATGATTATTTGTAAGTTTTGTTTTTTTCTTATAGATATGTGAAACTAATTATATATTTTGATATTTATTTAATATTAGCGCCTTAAAATATATATATATATATTACTAATTAAAATAATAAAATACAATACATATACAAGCAATTAATTTTCTACATAGATAAAAAAAAAAACCCGCCGTATCGCCAATTATTTAGTTAATTATAGATAATAGGAGTAAATATTTTTTCTCAGATTGCTGGAGTTCGAGTCCCTCTGCCACCGAAAATGATTTTTGAGTAAAGAACAATGTTTTCTATTGTTCATAAGTGTTTGACATGTTTTTTTTCAGTCATTTTTTTGATAACTGGGGTATCCGGGTCAGCTTATGCGCATCACAATAAATCTCTGAACTTAATTTTTTTTTGCAATTTTCACTATTTATTAATATTTGAAAATGTTTTTTCCTCTTCTTTTTTTCAGGCTTCTTTTTTTTTTTGTTTTTTTATACTCACGGTATCCGGGTCAGTTTACACGCACCACAATTTTTTCCTCACATATATATATTTTTTATAACCGGGGTAGGTTACACGTGTCACGAATAATCCTTTGACATTGTTTTTTATTTTTTTTCAACTTACAAATTTTTTTTATAACTAGAATGTCCAAGCTAGCTTACGTGCACCATGACTATTATTTTATACATAGCCAAAGGAGATCACGATTTCAAACAGTAATAAACAGTGATTTGAAATGTGGTTTTCGTTTTTCATTACTATTTAAAACAATTGATTGAACTATGATTCTGGTGAGATATGACAAGAGTGTTTGGTAATGCGTTTGAAAATCGCTTTTGAACAAATTTTAAATTTTTTCAATTTTAAATTAAAAAAACTGTTTTTACATGATTTTGATGTGCTAATGTCAAAAATAATTTTTAAAAAATTAAAAAAATTACATGTTAAAAATCAATTATTTTTCTACATATAAAAAAGCCCAGCGCAACGCGCGGGCAAATCAGCTCGTAACACCTAAACTAAAGATCAACATTTCCAAATTATCTTTTATACTTGTTTCAGTTTCACCATTGGCAATCAGCATATAGCCAAATAAATATTGGTTTAATGGTGAAATTCACACCAAAAAACAAAAACACAGGCATCATATCATCATCTTTAGAGGCCAAGGCACCAAAACAGATACAAATGATCACAAGAAGCTGCCAGATACTTGTATCCTTTCAAGTTTCATGAATAACATACCTATGCTTTAAGTTCTGAAGATCTCTATACCCCTGGAAAAACAAATTAGCACGACCAGCTTGAAATGAATTACAGTTTCCAAGGGTAGTTAACCCAATTTTTCAACTGTTCATCTATGCAATAACCCTGAGCTCTCTAGGAGGGTTACATGAATCTACCATCTACATTGAAGTCTGCTATGTACTAAACGATGGATTTCTCTTCATCACTTCAACCCACATCGCCCTAGATTTACCTCTCCCTGCACATCCCAGTTCTTAGAAGCCCAAAGTTTTCATTGTTTTACATATTTGCTTAAGATTAGCTGCGGCATCCCACATAATGTCAGATAAAATTATGTGTTAACAGTGGCAAACGCCAAGAAAGCACAGCAAGAAATCATAAGCATCCCTTTAGGCTTGGAGGCCAAGTGACAAGAACATGATGATCAAAAGGAGCTACAATACACTTTACATCCTTTGTGAATGATTAGCACCCCTATTCCTTTTGTGTTGAAGATTTCTATAAACTTCAATCCTAATCTCTGAAACACAACTTTATACTGCGAGTTGGCTACAAGCTCAAGTCTATAGAGCAATTTGGTCACCAGATTTTCATTAAAACATGGTCAAGAACAAACCTAAGAAACATTGTATTAAAGGATTCAGCAAGGTAACCCAGTTCTCATTGCCTGATCTTGCCTCAATCCTAAGCTAGTCAGCTCGTTTACAAGAACCCACGTTCTTCATTAATACTGGTACCAACTAAACTCAGTTTTTTGCGATGCTAGATCTTTCTTTATAATTTCAACCAATGTCATCTTTATGTAACTCTCCCCTCCCCTCCCATTCCTACAAACTATAAGTTGTGATTACCTTCTCAAGTTTAGCAATGGCAGTTCACATATTGCCAGATGAAACTTTGGGTTGAATAGTTGAAAAAAGGCACAAAAGAAAACAAAAGACACCAGCTTTAGAGGCAAAATGGCCAGAACAGGGTGGTCAGGAGAGGGGAAAAGAGCTCTCTACACTCCATCCTAATCTCTAAAACAGAACCTCATACTCTTGTGAATGATAGCACACCTATGCTTTTAGAGTTAAAGATCTCTTTCTCTCTAAACTCGATCCTATCTCTGAAACACAACTTTATACTGCTATTTCACAAGGAATTCCAGTTCACAAAGCAACTTAACCCAGTATTTCCATAAAATAAGGAGGGGGCGGGGGGGAGCAACAGAAACTAAGCAACGAGGAGAGTGGAAATTTCCCCCCCTCCAAATTCACTTCTTTCATTGCATAACATCAGTGTAATTCATAAAATATAGACATTAATAAATGGAATTCATTTCCAATTTCACCAAATATAAGAAGATACTAAACCATCAAGATAACAACTTCATTGAACAGGAAGCACCTTCTTAACAATATCATCGCTAAGAGCAGCAATTTGTGAATCAAGTGCTTTGATAGTCACTTCTTTCTGAGTATCCAATTTAACCAATGCTTCTTGCAACTCAGCCTCAATTTTCTTCCTTCCTTCAGCCAACTTCTGCTCCACTTCACCCTGTGTTTCCTTCTTCATTTTATTCAATGCAGCCGATATCTCAGCCCTTGCTGCTCTCATAACAGCAGCAGCCTGTTCTTCAAGTTGCTTAACTTCTTCTGAAGTATCCTTAACACTGCTTAGCTTCTCCTTTATATCTGCATCCCTTTCATCCATGAAATTACCAAGTGGGCTGAACCAGATTTTGTCCAAGGCAAACATGAGGAACAAGAACTCAACCATGATTATTGGAAGTGTTAAGTTGAAGTCAAAGAGTGCAGCCTTTTCAATTTCTTCAGCTAAAGAAGGTGGTGTGAAGGTTAACGAAGTGGCTGCAATGAGAGAGAGGGACTTGAGGGTGGAAGTGGAGAGAGACAGGAGTTGGGGTTTGGTGATTTTGAGGAGTTTAGGGAAGGAAAGTTGTGGGGATTGGAGTTTGGGCTTGGAGTTAGTGGGAAGGGAAGTAGATGAGAGGGTGAGGAGAGGTTTGGCGGTGCCCATGATCATGTTGGCCATGGCTGATGACGAAATTTGGAGTCGTACAGTCCTTTGGAATTTCAGAGTTGATGGCTGTTGATGGTGGAAGTGGTAGATTTTGTGTGGAAATGGAGATTTTGGGAGGAGGGGTTATCTCTTTCTTTGCCACTCAAATTGATGAGGTTGGTTTGTAATGGGCAAGAGGAAGGGGTGGAGGGAGAGGCATGGCGTTACACGTGTTATGCACGTGCGATTTGTTTGTTCTTGACCCTGACCCAGATGGATCTGACCCGTTTACCCTTCTTTAATTCCGGAATTATTATCATCTGAAATAATATCACATATCATCATTTTAAGATTTATTCTAACCATCTTTGAATCAGTAGGAGCGAGGAGGATCTACTAGTGTTTTTTTTTTTTATAAAAAAATAGTATTTAAGGAAAAAATATAAAGTAAACCAGTTGATAATTGGGTTTTGATTGAATGATTTAAATCACTAATTTAAACTCGACTCTTGACTTTTTTTTAAGAGTTATCCCGGTAGATTTTGGTTTTTTTTAATTCAATCATTCAACATTTTTTTGAATAAAAATTATATTTATATTTTTTATATAAGTAATTATAGTTTTATGATCCAAATTGCAGACTAACCTAATTGTTTTAGTTTTTTAAATTTAATTTATTTTTTAATATTAAATTGATTAAATATTAGAGTTCATAATTTATTTTGGTTTGTTTTTTATGAGTTTATTTAAGCTTCATGACCTAGGTCACGAGTTTGATTTGCTTACTCGGGTTAACATACGTGGATTTTTCATGTTTTTTTTTAATTTTATCTTTTAACATTAGGTTGATGGAGAACTAGGCTTCAAAATTAATTTTATTTTTTTTCTATGTAGTTATCCATTTCTCATAACCTAGATTTGTCAAGTTAACCCGGGGTAATTCAATTTTTTTTCTATTTTTTTTTCAATTTTATCTTTAAATATTGAATTGATTAAGAATTGAAATTAATATTTTTTTTATTTACTTTCTACCGGACTATTGGGGGCTTATGATTTGTGTTTAAGATTTGACAAGTTAACACGAATTGATCCAAACAAATTCAAGTAAATTGAATATGTTGTCATCTCATTGTTCTTAATAAAAATATATTTTTATCGGTATTATTCATATTATCTTTAAACTTGCAAAATTGACTATATTACATTAATTTATCTACATATAATTTAATTTTTTTCTGCTATAAAACATGCAAATAACATCTGAATATATTTAAAACCCGTGCGGGAATTATCTAAGTATTTTTTTCAATCTTCCAGTGACAAGAATCGTTCATGCATTGCACTAATCAGTGTAGGCAAATTTGATTTCTTTTTGTCGAAGTCGGTGAATAGCTTGCTTAGCCCATGATGCTCTTCTTTACTTCCAGCGGTAACAGCTGCCTTTTCACACTCCGAGGCCCAACCAAAGGTATAAAACTGTTCACAATAACAGGCCCATTGATAATCCTGCAGAAAATATTTTTCATTTAAAAATACATTAATTTTTTTAAAAATAATTATTTTTGACATCAATAAATAAAAACGATCTAAACACCAGAAAATTTAATTTAAGATAAAAAAATATATTTTTTTAATTTTTGCAAAAACATTTTTAAAATACAATATCAATCAGCATCTATATGGATAACAGAACATGAGCACTAAAGAAATTTGCCATCTAATTAGAGCAGAAGCTTACAAGTCCCCCCGAGAGTGCTACCTACTATTTGCTTCATCGCTGCTCCGGTGAGCTGCAAAATTGCATTGCACAAAATGGAATTCACTGAGATAAGGCATTCTCTGAAGGCGAGCTCCACCAAATATTGCAATCATATATCTCTACAGGTTGAAGTCATTGGAGCATGCATGTCTTCTACAAGACAACAATTGCAACTCTGAAAATTCTAGTCAGTTTGCCTAACAATTTTGATGTTTTGGGTGGTTGAAAAGATGAAAACAAAAAAAATATTTTTTCTTCTCTAAACTACAACCACAAAATCTACCAAAATGCTATGAAGTATAATCTAGTTGGGAGCTGGTGGTTCCCAGAATAAGCATATTTCCACCAAACAAAAACATCCTCAACACTGTTAAATCTCTTCCAATAACCTGCAAAAGGCTGGAACATCCTGTGAAGCAAGCCTCTATTGTTAGCTCCCTATGAGCTTATAGTACGCATACAAACCGGACCCAACAAAACCAAGGGATTGCCCAATGACATTGAACTGCAAGGAAGCAAAATAATATTCAATCAGGTAGTGAAATCACAGATGCAGAAGAGATGTTAGAGCTTGTTTGTTTTTATGTTTTAAAAATGTTTCTGAAAAAAATTGAACAATCCGAAAACACCAAAAAAAAATAATTTGAAGTAAATAAAAAAATAATAATTTTTTTTCTTAAAAAAAATTCCTTGCTTCAGTTTTTTTTGGTGTTTTTGGGTTGCTTAAATTTGTTGATGTCAAAATAAATTTTAAAGAATGATTTTTTTATTTTATTTTGATGTATTTGCAAGACAAAAACATTTTGAAAAGCAATCGTCACCACAATACCAAACATGCTCTTAGTAGTACATGTAGAGAATAGGAGACAAGAAAAGGTTTATGGAGAGAACAAACATAAGAATATTTTGACTCACAATATCAAAAGGAAGCCCACCAAAAATAGTCCAGCCAAGTGCAATGGTAAATAGATCCTACAACAACATATTAACCAAAAGATCTAAGAAAATTATACATAATGGATGTTGCAAGAAAGGAATCTTCAGTGCTGTAATAGATCCCTTGAAGTGTTTCATCAACTCAGGAATTATACCAAAGAACTGATGAAGTTAATGTAGTTGATGTTCCTCATTGCTACTTCTTTAACTCATTATATGGAAACATTATTGCCATTTCAAAGCAATTCAAAATGGTAAAACTTGCAGCAGCTGACAATGTTTGAAAATTCTCAACCCCTTCAAAATTAATGCAAAATCTGTAATGATGTTAACAGGAGCTGGAAAACCCTTCATTTTTGCACATTTATCATTAGGGATGGAGATTTCATTTGAATCTGGTGGATAGCGATCCAAACCGACCCAGGTGGGTAAATATTTTTTGGATAGTTACTTTAGGTGATGGGTAATGAATAAGATATGAATATTGTCAAATTTAACATAAAACTAACCCAAGATACATGCATTTATGTTTTTTTTAATACAATATAGAATATACATATCTCAATATTGATATAATACACACATATATATGTATAGCATTTATAATTTTGTCATTCAATATATACATCCATCCCTTTTATATATATATATATTATTTTATATTGAATAATAAATAATACTAAGATAATGAACATACAAATAGATACCGAAACCCAACGGATAAGCCCTGAATATCAAAATTGCATATATGTTGGGTAATGGGTAGAGTATGGATACAATAGAAACCTGACCCATGGATACCCATTTTCATCCCTGTTTATCTTACACAATTTAAATGGCCACAGAAAAACTTTTCCAGAGCTTGAAAATGTGCCAAAGATGGCTGAATTTTCAACTCTCATCAATATTTGAAACATGGGATCTTCAGCACACTAAATATAACCAAGAAAGGAACAACTCTTATCATCATCAAGTTGCCCAATTCCATGATAAAGTGGTTAGTTAACTGACCTTCAGGTTACCACAAATGGTCTGCGTCAGTGCTGAATTGAGAGTTGTGTTTAGGAAGATACTGTAATTCAAGAAGAAAGCCAGGATACATGAAAAGAGCAATATAGCCTGCACAAGAGAGAACACAGAGACATCGCCACTTTTGTCAAATCCCTCTGCAAATAAGTGCACTGAAACAAGAAAGGAACAGAATAAAATAGCTTTATGCTTCAAATGATTCATGATGGCAGATCGACAAGGTTCCATAATGCTTGGAAAACCATTGTTATTCTTTGATAAGCTTGGCTAAGGGGGAGAACTTTACACATCATTAACACCCAAATAAAATATAAGAACTGAATTGCAGTGGGTTGTCAAAACATCCCCATCAATACTAAAAAGAAATTTTAAAAAGCGCTATGCAAAGACATCCATGATCATTGGTTCCTAAAAAAGTGTAGACCTTTTTCACTCATTTCCTAACTTACCCAGTATAGATTTCTACAGAAACATATCATGCCAATTACTATTCTTACAGGGAATTAAGTGTCATAATAGAAGGGAAGCTACACTAAATGTACATTTAAGACTTAACAAAATGCCAGTGGACTACACTACAATGCTTGGTTAAAAAAAGGGGGGAAAAGGAACTTTAAGAATTACCAAGAAACCTGGGGAAAACAAATAAGGGAAATTCATGGTCATCTGCAAATCGCCACGGATAAAGGTCCAAAACAACAAAACTGGTCCACATATAATTCCTGTAATAGGAGAAGCAACACAATGTACAACTTAAGGTAAAGGACAAAAATCTCCAGAGCAAGTAAATTAATTTCAATGTGTAGTAGATCAGGCAAACATTAGAACAATCGATAGATAAAGAATTAATTTAAATATCTTCACCTACCATTGCACCACATAAGGCCAAAGCTATTAAGGCCACTGGATTTCCCTGAGGAAAAGAACATGTTAGCCACTATAAAAAGAGAAATGTCATGCTAATGAAGAGGAAATCCATAAGGAAAAACAAGGGTGAGTACTACCAATACGGCTTATGGTTGCCAGATATATAGCCGTTGTAAAATTTGCTAAGAAGACAACAGCATAGCCATAGAAGTCAAATGACAAGTCCCGTGCTCCGGCAATAAATGCACCAAGAACTATCAAGCCAACACTGATAACATCCTTAACCTTTTCAGTTAAATGAAGCAATAAAAAATTACAATGCCACAATGGCTATTTCCAGTGGCAAAATCTACATTGACGTTTCTTGAGGACTATCACATTAGATTTTCAATATAAAAACACGACCATCAAAATGAATGAAGAAATTAAGATGAAAAAAAGAGTCAGTTTAAGCTAATGAGATTCACTTCTGATAAAATAAGTTTTTCAAGAAGTTCAATTTTATGTTGCATAAAAGTGTCAATGGGTGTTCTATTCCTTGAAGCTCTTTCTTTCTTCTTCTTCTTTTTCATGAAATACACACATTAATCAAGCTGATGCAAGTCCAAGGAGATTTTATAGGTGCAAAAAACCTAAATGGAGAAATCAGCTTAAATCTTTGGCAAAGTCATAGCATTGGATGCAGAATATAACCAATTAAATTGCCTGCAAATAAGATTTTCTGGAATAGCTACAAAAAAGGACCATTCACCTTCCAAAAATTGGCGGTGCATATCTCTGCCCTGCTAGAATGTACTCCATAATCATTGTAAATACCACTGTTGTCCGTCTTAGGGTGGTATACATGGGAACATTTACACCACGGACAGACTCCATTGTAACTAGCTTTCAAGGGGAAACATCAGAAGGGGTAGAAGTAGAAATTAATTAAAAGTGAAAATTCAATGAGGAAGAAAACCTAGTCAACGTTATGCACTAGCATACCATGTAAAGCAAATAAGTAAATGCAAGAGGTAGGGTGTGAATCAATGTCTCCAGTGGTACAAGATTAGCTTTGGCATCAGAAGCAGTTAAGGATCCACCATCAGTGAAAGAGATAATCCTCCAGCGTCTCAATACATACAATAAAGAGCACGAGCATACCATCTACAAAGAATCAAAACAATAGAGTGAAACGGGAATATAATGTTGCCAAGACATCAATTGAAAATAATGGAATTTCCCCAAGTAGGAAAGACATAAATACATAGCAATGCTAACTAAAATGGTGAATAATAAAATGCACCATATTGGCTATAAAAGGTCTACCTGAAATAAAGTTATGACATTTGCACTAGGGAAGCTATAAGAAGAAAGAGCTGCTTTATTGAACAATATCAAAAGCACTGCAAAAGACATACAACAGAAATTGTAAGTGGCTGAACGTAATGCAAAACAAAAATATCACAAATGGCTGTCTATTGATCTATCATTCTGCTGTTCTATGAATCTCATTTATTTTTCTTTTTTCCTTTTCAATTATTCATTTCCCTCTGTATTTAAAATAAAAAAATAAAAAATCCATTCCCCCTTCGTTGTTGCGCTTTTCAAGTGGAATACAGCAAAAAATGAAGGCATGATATTACATGAAATTCACTTTATGCAGACATATCCCTTGCGACTTTTGCCATTACTTTAATCTAAATCACCAAAATAACCAAATACATAATAAGCCATCCAAATATGGGAATTGCATCGAAAATTACATACAATCCTGTAAAATATCAGGTTTAATCACCCTAATAAACCTCAAATTAACACAATTAATCACATCCCTAATCACCAAAAAACAAAAATCCACAATTCACAAAATTTAACAACACAATCCTCTCTATAACAAAAACCTAAAAATAATCCAGTTCAAATGACAATTACAAAATTCCTTTCCAAAAACAATACTATATGCAATTAATTTAATGATAAAATTTCAACACCTAAGAATATCAGACGAATCAAATAATAATATAAAAAAACTTGATCGCTGTAAATTGTTAGAGAATTGGGTTATACCAGCACACGACATGTAGGAGATAGCGGCATAAGCTCCTCTCTTAGTCATTGAAGATCCTCTGAAGACCTTATCATCTCCTTTAATTAATCTCTCTTTCTCTCTTTGCCTCTCTTCGCTGATTGAAGATACGGAGACTGGTAGGAATGGATTGGACGAGGAGCTTGACGCCTCCATTGAACTCATCGTCAATTAGAGAGAGAAACGGTGATAAATGAGGATTCACGGTCAACTCCACCAGATGATTGAGTGAGTCGTCGACTCCAACTCGGACTGCTGGACGCGGGACGCGAGAGGAGTGTTTAAGACGTTGGGTTCCCTTAATTTCAATTTTTCAAATTTGTAACTCTATTTAGATTTGTCAACGACTCAGTGGCTCCCGGGCAGACGGTTCAAAAGTGTTACCAACAGCTAATCGGACCGAATGCTTCAAGCAGTGAACCAGACATTAGCGTGTGGTTAGTGTTTGGGAGTGCTTTACAAAAAAATTTTTGAAAAAAATTAAAAATTTTTTTTGAAAAAAATTAAAAAAAATATTTTTATTTTTAAGTTTAAATTAATAAAATTTAGTGTTTTTAGATCATTTTGATGTGCTGATGTCAAAAATTATTTTTAAAAAATAAAAAAACATATTTTTAATGTATTTTTAAACAAAAAACATTTTCAAAAGCAACCACAACCACACTCTCAAATAAGTATGTCTGTACCTGTACTTTATTTATCATGTTTTTGTAGTGAGGAGCATTTATTCATGGCTCTTCAAACTGACAACACTTCCAAGAAAAATATATGGTTACTTGACAGCAACTGTACCAGCTATATGACAAAGTATTTGTCGATTTTTTCTTCAATCGATCAATCAATTAAGCCAAAGATCAAGTTGGTGAATGAAGATATTGTGCAGGCCAGGGGTAAAGGCAGTGTTATTGTCAACACAACCAAAATCATGCAAAATAAATTTTTGAGGATCAAAATGAATAATAAAAAATACACAATGTCATCCACAATGTTTTTTTGTGTGGGTGATCAATGACAACTCTACAATATAAATCTCAAAGGTTTTAATTTTAGTATTTTGTATATTTATCATAGTTATTAGACCTGACCCAATAGGTTAAACCAAGACCTGGGTGACCCAAGGCTCTAATTAGGTTTGAAGTTGATAAAAATCAATCTTGTAATTGGCTCGATGAATTTCACTCAACTTATTAGATCCACCCATGACATGGGTGACTCAATGAAACTCACTAAAGACTTTTTTTTTTCAACATTTTTGCAATAATTAAAAAAATAATATTTTTTTTATTGCATGTACATGTATAAATTTTAATAGTATGTCTATGTGGAACAAAAACTACATTGTTAACAAATATAAAAAAGAAGTTGATGAATAGCAAAAACACAAACTTTGCCTCACACTCATCGAGGCAATCAAGTTAATAATATTACAGAGAGATGTTATGAAAATATTTATGTAGTAGAGAATAAAAATCTTATGGTGTATTTATAACGCATAAGTTGTGTTTTATAGAGAAAAAGAGCTTGAGTGTAACTTTATTTATGTGATATTTTGAACTATATCGCACTCATTCTATTCAACTAAAAAAATAAAGACACGATGAACTTCAATAGATTCAAGCTCTTTGCTACCAGACCAACTCGAAACTGGGCCTAACTATTGCTAGACCCAGCTTGTCTCCGCTAAAACATTTTTGGAATTGATGTATGTCAGCATGAAATTTCAAGAAAAATTATACTTGATCTAATATTGCTCAATAAAGGTATATAAAAATTTACCTGTGTTCATAAGCATAGAATTATGAAATCTATGTTAAGGAACCAACTCACCTAAAAATTTAAGTTAGTAGGTGATGCCCCAAAATATAATTTATATTTTTCTTTAACACACACCCTCAAGTGAAAGTCCTTTGAGCTTTAAACTTGCACATAGGCTCACTCTACCTTGTGCTTGATTTTTTTTTTTATCAAATAGAATGAGGGTGGTGAGATTCGAACTCATGACCGCTGGGTCAATAAAGCTTTGATACCATGTTAAGGAAACCTAAAAGCTTAAGCTATTATGTGAGGTTCCAGAATATAATTTTTATTATTCTATAACAGTCTGAACAGATGGTTGTGCTGAAAGTAGATTGTTTTCTGTAGCAAATTAAGTGTAGTGTCGGTTGGCAGTATAATCGAAGAACATGCCGTATGCTATCGATCATATTCTTGATGTGATTCTAATATTTTATTAAAAAAAAATAAAAAATTGAACCGATCGAGTTGAGATGATCTTAGTAAAAACTAATTAAAGACCGTTGATGATTGAGGGTTTTGCGGCACAATTTCTTAATTATAGTTTTACACCTCACTACTATGATTTTCATGTTCAGGAATTACGACCTCCTGCGAAGATGTTGATCATCCCTATCTGGAAGGCGTTGTGCGATGCTTCTGCCATTAAAGAAGGCTCAGACACCTTGAAGGTTGTCAGCTAAAAAGATGAGATTCACCATTCGCCATTCCTGCTCACAGTTCACTTCATCAATACACCATGATCATTTCACGAGGGCCATTTCTCACTGCAGGGAGCAGATTGGTGCTCACTTTTTAAGCCACCTCAAGGAATTCTGTACATGGAGATCGATATCATCGCGTTCCACAGAGCATACTCTTTCAATATAGGGTAAAGGATCACAAATTACCGATCAATTTTATTGCCAAACAAAATGATGATGTTTCACTGGTGTCTCAGCCCTCGTAGAAAATGACCTTTTGCGGCTGGTTGCGATGGATTGAACGAACAGACAACGAAAATGAACCTAGTTATGAAACATGGTTATGATGGAACATGTTAATCTTGACTTCGAGTTGAATATATAATCTACAGAAAGCATGAACCTTCGCACAAGATCCATGAAAAATGGTGGGTCTTCTCCGAAGACTCTTACGATCGTTGGTTGAGGAAGCATATGGCTCTACAATATCAGGTTGCTGCATTAATTATGAACATAGATGACAAACTATCAGATACAATGACCTAATATCAGATTTGTAGAATCGATAAGGAAAATTTACTTGAAGATTCTATTTCCTTGTTCCTAGATCAGTTGCTTCAGGACCACTTTAATTATTAGAACTAAAGTGATGTTCTTTAATACGAATATCTTTACATATCTTAGCAAGTTTAATGCAGAGAACTGAGAAAAAAAACTATCTTTTAAATATAAAAAACTGTATTCATTCATAGGAGGTTATGTCCATATTTATATAACTAGAGGAACCGTTACCTAACGATTATCTAGCAGTTACCTAACAGTTATCTAGTAGTTACCAATTAGTAATATCTCTAGATAAATAGACCGGGTTCATTTCTCATGTACGAACCAGACTAAACCCAATAACGAACAAGATTCAATGTTCTTCAGGTGATCCCCACCCTCTCACGCGTGCCTTGAAGATACACACTCCAAGGAAATTTACAGACATCTTCCCATCAATGTTGAGTGTTATCGCGTTTTGTGAGAATTGAGTGTCGAGGTGATGATCTTTGAGTGAATGTGACAAGAAACTACAGAGCACTTTGAATAGAAACATGGCAGTCTCCATCTACCAAAGGAGTCTTATCCTCGATCGATGTTGCCAAGGGAGAAGAATAGTAGGCTTCTTTAAAGAGCTCGTAATGCTTAGGATGCTTTCCATCTCTCCATCCATCGGAGACCTTATCGGGAGATAAGAACATGGATGCTTTCGTAGCACGCACTTGTGTTTAAAGCATGTAGGTCCATTCATAGTAAATGGGTCGAGCTTAGATTTAGCATATTAGAGTAAGTGGCGAAACTTTCTTTTGACTATGTGTCTTTGTTATTTAAAAGCAGTTTTTTTTTTTTTTTTTAAATATAGTTTAACGAAAATCTCGAACAAGCATTCTATCTTGCTCTCTTATATATATTTGATTGGAATAATATGATGTTATTTGATTTCATGAATTAGGGTCGCATATTAAAGAACTATTTCATCTAAAACTTTAAGTTTTTAGGTGGGATGATTTTTTTAATATGGTATCAGACCCTTGTTGACCCAACGGTCACAAGTTCGAATCTCACCATCCCTATTCTATTTGATAAAAATCAAGCATAAGGTAGTGTGAGTCTATGCAAGTTTTAAGCCCAAAGAATTTTCACTTGAGGAGGTGTGTTAGAGAATAATATAAATCATACCCAGGAACCTTGACATCGCAAACTTGAGAGGGTTGTATTAAGAAATCATCTCACATAAAAGCTTAAGCTGTTAAGTGAGGCTCCATAAATTATTCTCTAACACCCCCCTCAAGTGAAAGCCTTTTGGGCTTGAAACTTGCACAAACTCACATTACCTTGTGCTTGATTTTTTATCAAATAGAAAGAGGATGGTGAGATTCAAACTCATGACCGCTAAGTCAAGAAGGCTTTGATACCATGTTAAGGAATCATCTCACCTAAAAGTTTAAGCTGTTAGATGAGACCTCATAATATATTATATTATTCTCTAACAGGTTAGTGTAAAAGGGCTTCCATACCAGTAGAATTCATATCTCCAACGAGATCACAGAGTCAATTGCTAGTTGCATGTTTTTTATTCGATAACTAGAAGCAGAAACTTAGGAAAATGGAGCTTTAACCGGGGGCGGGCTTAATTTCTTGCCACCCCCACTTGCGGCTGAAACTCTTTCCCAATTCCATAGCACAGTTTTTCATCTTTAGGAACTATTAAACCCGGCCCTCGTTGTCAAATCCATCCATGACAACAAACTGTACAGCAGTTTGAACTTACCAGGAGCCAGCTAAATGAGCAGTAAATTATTTGTACAACCTGTTTGCAACTTGGAGCACAAAACTTGTAATTGGGTTCCACCATCACACGAGCATCACACGAGCATGATCCACGCCACATTGATTGGACTGATCATACAGGAATTAACCATAGCTGGTTTTGATCCACGGCCCCCTCTTGGGGCTAACATGCCTGCGACCACATGCTGGCCATCACGTGAACTCCACAAGGATATACCTTCTCTGTGTTCCAAACACCAAACATGGAAGATGCACCAAACCCTATATTATATTATTGGGGTGATTTGGTCATCCCCCCCCCTCCTCCTCCTCCCTCTCTCTCTCTCTCTCTGTATATATATATATATATTGACCTTAGCAATGGTAGAACTGAACTCCGACAAAAAGAATCGTTATTATTATAGCAGGAAAGTTGAAGATAGTATTATAGTTTTAGTATCGTTATAATGATCAAGAAGATGAAGAGAATGTTTTCTAAGTAGAAATACCACACCCCTATCATGGAGGTTCTTGAATGACAGAAGAGTTCATGCATCAAGATATGTTTGATGGACTTCTGCCGACATACTGGACATGTTTATTAATGAAATCATGTGCAAAATCTTACAATATTTATTCTATATGTTTCAAGAGGCAAATGCCAATTGTCAACGATCATTCAATGATGAAGTGTATTTGTTTAGTTAACACCAATTTGTAGTAATTTGGCAAGCACTTTTTTTGTTTTACTGCTAATAATTGAATCCTTTTACTTATAATCTTTACTAAAATAAAAATAAAAAAAACCTTTTATCGATCGTTGGGAGAATTCTACAGCAGTGCCTTTCGTTAATCAATACATTTTCTAATGTGCCTCACAGATTTCTCGAAATGGTTTTTAGTTTTTCACAGTCACAATATCTGGAGAGATTCTTACTGTTAGAGTATAGAAGAAGAATAGTCTAGAATAGTGTAATGTGTATAAATAGAGAAGTGCACACACAACAAATGTATGCAAAACAGAATTCAATACAATGTAATTCTAAATTTCAGTTTCCCTCTCTTTTCTCTCTTCTCCCTCTCTAAACTAATTCTTCTCTCTTTCAATTATCTGCAAACTCTCAATCCTAACATGGTATCAGAGCTGTTTTGCTAACGCATAAATTGATCCAAGCTTCCGCAATCTAATCCTTCAATGGATCATTCAAAAAAAAAAAAAAAAAAAAATCTGCAGCTGAAGATGAAGATGATCATCCATGCCGCTGCTGCTCCTCATTTACAATACCACTCATGGTAATATCTGTTCTGTTCTTCTTTTTTTTTTCAAATCTCCAGTCTCAGTAATATACTTTGCACGTTCCTTCAATAATAGTTTCAGTCTCTGTGATTTCCTCTGTTCTTCCTTAAAATACATATTCGTGTTGCTACTATGACAACATCTAGCATTTTTCATGCCAAATCCATGAACCTTATCATCACTTCTCTCATCTTCTTCTTCTGCTCTTCTTCTCTCCACTCCTTAAATCAAACACTCAGTGTTCAAAGAGTCTGCCGAAAGCCACACACAAAAATCATAATATAGTCTCAGTATTACTCTCAACTATTCAGTCTCTGCGCAACAAATTACTGGATTCAAATTTTGCGCAACAAAAGTGAAGCTCAAACAGAGCAACAGCAGAGTGAAAAAAAAAAAAAAAAAAAAAAAAAAAAAGAGCAATCGAGGGAGAGGAGAATTGATTTACCAGAGGTGTGGGCTTAGGTCCTGGAGTCGCTGGCGATTTTTTGATCATGAATTCGACGGTCCAGATCTTCTCTCATTTCTCTCATTAGATGCTCGCTTCTTCACGGTCCTTGCGTTCTTGTTCCAACCTCTCGATATTCTCCAGGAAAAGTGTCGAGCAGCAATCGAAATCTTCTACTTCTTCACTTATTGGGGGTGGAGGAGGATGCCAAGGCCGTTGATGAAGGATGATTGAGGATGGAAAGGGAGGCTGTCATCGCTTCTTGCATTTGGAGATTGAATGCGAATTCGAGATCGGAGTTTAAGGTTTTGGCCTCTTCGATTTCGCGTGCTTCAGTGAAAGCTGCCATTGCATCTGGTTTTGCAAGTAGAAGAGGATGAGGCGGCTGCTGGTAAAGAAATAAGTAGAAACCCTAGATGTTATGATTTTTGTAGTGTCGTTTGTATTGTCCTGTTGTTTGTTGTGCTGCCGTTTTGATCAGCTGTTATTAAAAAAAAAAAAAAAAAATCATAATGGCGAAGGTGGTGCAAGAGTCAAAAATTCTACAAAAGGAGGCAGAGGAGAATGCTAAGCTGCGGGAGTTTCTTATGGACCGTGGTTGTGTTGTTGAAACATTGCAAGGAGAAATATCCGTTATTTGTCAGGATGTGAGGCTGTTGAAAGAGAAATTCGACAAGATGAAGTGCAAATTTTTTGGCTGAGAAGAGATGAGGCTGCGGCGTGGCTGCGAGAAGATTAGTAGAAAACCTAGATTTTATGTTTGGGTGTTGTGTGATGCCGTTTTGTGTGTGCTTTGTGTGCCGTTTTGTGTGTGCTGTGAGTTTATGTTGTGGTGTGCCGTTTTATGCCTAACCTTCCACCGTTTTGCAAAAAAAAAAAAAAAAAAAAAAAAAAAACGAAAAAAAAAAAAAAAAAAAGAGATTAAGAAAAACTTAATCCAATGAAGAAGAAGAAGAACATGAATTCTTACACAGATTAAGAAATTCATCGGCAAAAACTTCAGAAAAGCTGAAGAAAAGCTGAAGAAAAACTTCAGAAAAGCTTCAGAAAAGCTGAAAAAGCCAAATGAAATCCTTCAGAAAAAAAACTGAAGTAGATAAATGAAATTTTGGTCAAGAAATAGACCAATGAAATTCCTTCTCTTCTCTCGTTTACATACTGTTTGTCAAAAGAATTAAGTACTCTTGTATTTCATTTTCATTGTTGCAATCTCATGCTTGGTTTGTCAAAGCATGAGATTGAGGGGGGATGTTAGAGTATAGAAGAAGAATAGTCTAGAATAGTGTAATGTGTATAAATAGAGAAGTGCACACACAACAAATGTATGCAAAACAGAATTCAATACAATGTAATTCTAAATTTCAGTTTCCCTCTCTTTTCTCTCTTCTCCCTCTCTAAACTAATTCTTCTCTCTTTCAATTATCTGCAAACTCTCAATCCTAACACTTACCACTGCTATAATATTAGGGTTATAATATAGAGGTTAATAATCAAATATATGTCTATCCAGCATCTTAAAAAACCAATTGCGAAAATTTAAATTAAAACCTCTTAATAAATGAATCGTTTTCCTTATCCCTTGTTCCATCTTTGAAATTAAGGGACAAAGAATCAGATTCTAATGCTTCTGGTAATACCATGTGGACAAACATGGACGGTCACTGCAAAAGGATCCGAAAACTTGTGCTTCCTCAAGTTGAATGGTGTAAATATTTACTTTCTATTTAATCTTTAGAGATCAACTGTACTAATACCATACAGAAGCCTGCTGTACAAGATATAAAGGAGAGCATCCAAACACAAGCAAAATCTACAAATTGATTACAGTGAATCAAACAATTGCAGCAATCAACTCTTCTTCTCAATCATGCAACGGCTACAACAAACAGAAATGGAAACTTCAAGCAAACGGCTACAATTGTATATGGAAACTGTATCTTGTAGCCGTTGCATATTGTATATGGAAACTGCATTTTACTCTTAGAATTATGTGTATAAATAGAGCTATATTTGTATCTCAAATCAATTGAGAAAAACAGAATACAATTCAATTTTCAATCTGTCATCAATTCAATCTTCATTATGGTATCAGAGCAACAAACCTCAAACGAGGAAACGATCCAAACTTCAGCCATGCCTGTATCATCCCCAGAACAGATCCACAATCTCAACACCCAACCCCAATCTGCAACCACCACACCACTCATTGCCCTCAATATCTCAGCCCAGATCAACGACAAATTAACCCCATCCACCTTCCCTCAATGGCATGCCCAGTTTGAAGCCTTGCTCATTGGATATGATCTTCTTGATTATGTAACCGGAGACACTGTTTGTCCCTCCCCTATAGGCACATCTGCTGCCAATTTGAATAAAACCCATTGGGTTTGACAGGATAAGTTGATATTGAGTGCTATACTAGCATCAACAACCTCTGCGATCACTCCTCTCATCGCATCAGCAAAAACGTCCCATGCTGCTTGGACGAAACTCAACCTTCCCTATGCCAGTCGCTCAAGAACAAGAGCCATGCAATTGAAGGAAGAACTCACCCTCATTCAAAGAGGAAATCGTTCTATTTCTGAATATATGCACACTGTGAAGGCCTTAATTGATGAACTCACCATCATAGATCATCCAATTTCGGATGACGACCTCACTCTATATGTCCTAAATGGATTAGGACCTGATTTTAGAGAAATTGCTGCGCCAATTCGCGCACGGGAAAAATCCCTAGCATTTGAAGAACTTCATGACCTTTTAATTGGTCATGAAACCTATCTCCGGCGTCTGGATGTCGCCTCTCAACAGCAGATCATCACTGCCAATTACTCCAACAAAGGGAGAAATAACTCTCATCGCGGCAATTTCCAGAAGAAACCCAACCAGTATCATGGCTACAATCGGTATCAAGGCAATAACCCATCTCAATTCGTTGCCTCCCCTGAAAATCGCTGGTCTCACTCCAGCCGACCAGCACGCTTCACACGACGATTTCAGCCAAAATGCCAACTTTGTGACCAAATGGGTCACACGGCCAAACTATGCTCACAGATAAGTAAAGCATCTTTAAATTGCACTCAATCTTCTGCAGGTAAGGATAAATCATGGCTTTTAGACTCTGGTGCCTCTCACAACATAACCGGAGATCTTGAACAGTTATCAATCCATTCTGAGTACAATGGAACTGATGAAATCCTCCTTGGTGATGGTTCAGGTTTGAATATCTCTCACACTGGTTCTTTAAAATTACCTTTCAAAAATCGAACATTTAATTTAAATGATATTCTTTGTGTTCCTCACCTTAAAAAAAATTTAATATTGGTTCACCGCTTTACTAAGCAAAATAATGTATTTGTTGAACTTCACCCGTTTTATTTTCTTGTGAAGGACAAATTCAATAAAGGAAATCCTGCTAAGAGGCATGTGTAACAATGGCGTATACATCTTTCCAAAATCATTGTTGTCTACATTTTATCCCAAGTTTGCCCTTGTGCATGAAAGGGCATCACTTGATGATTGGCATAAACGACTTGGCCATCCAACCCCAAAATTAGTACGAAATCTCGTCAATAAGTTTTCTCTTCCAATAACGTCAAAAAAAGAGTCATCTTTATGTAGCTCTTGCTCAATAAATAAATCTCATTAATTACCATTTCGCGTCACTAGTTTTCAAAGTAATAATCCGCTTGAGTGTATTTTACACCGATGTATGGGGACCCGCTGCATACACTGGTATTGATGTATCCAAATATTATTTAATTTTTATTGATCACTACACAAAATATATGTGGTTTTATCCAATGATTGTCAAATCTAATGTTTCTCAAATTTTTCCAAAATTCAAAATATTTGTTGAAACACGTTTTAATACTAAAATAAAAAATCTTTATTCTGACAATGGTGGTGAGTTTATTGTTTTAAGAAATTTTTTGTCCCTACATGGCATTAGTCACTACACTACAGCACCACACACTCCACAGCAAAATGGCATTTCTGAAAGACGTCATCGTCACTTAGTTGAAACAGGATTAACACTCCTTCATGATGCTTCTCTTCACATATCTTACTGGCCTCACGCTTTTGCCACAGCTACCTATCTAATTAATAGGCAACCTACCCCCATTTTATCAAATAAAACACCGTTCGAAGCATTTTTTTGTCAACAACCAAATTATCTTAAATTACGAAAATTTGGTTGTCTATGTTACCCCTTTACCCGACCATACAATACCAACAAAATGCAACCAAAATAAAAAATGTGTGTTTTTCTTGGTTATTCACAGCATCAAAATGCTTATAAATGTCTAGAACCATCAACTAATAAACTCTTCCTATCTCGGCATGTAGTCTTTGATGAAAGTCAAAATTTATCGACTATATTTCCACACTTGTCATCACTTATAACTAACTCTTCTCCTGCTCTCACCAACACAAGTCCAGCACACACTTTATTTCATCTTATTCCAGGTAAGACTACTCCTGTGCAAGTTACTACTCCACCTGCTCAAGCCGACTCAGGAACTCATTCACCATCTTCTCCAGTAAACTCTCCAACACCTTCTCCTCCTCATGTTATCTCTCCCATACAACCGCAATCACCTAATTCCTCTTCATCCATACCTGTGTCCTCACCTGCTCAGCCCCCTCCTGCCCCAAGAACTCATACCATGTGCACTTGATCGATGAACCATATTTACAAACCCAAACACATGTACTCAGCCACTCTTCATCCCCTACCTCTACCACTTGAACCAACCAGTGTAAGGGAAGCTGTCTCTCACCCTCAGTGGCGGGAAGCAATGTCAAATGAGCTTACTGCTCTTATGAAACATGGAACATGGGAACTGATTGTTCCCCCACCAAACTGCAATCTCATTGGTTGCAAATGGGTCTTTAGAGTTAAAAAAAATCTGATGGTTCATTAGATCGGTTCAAAGCTCGCTTGGTTGCAAAGGGTTATAATCAAATTTCAGGAATTGATTACAAAGAAACATTTAGTCCAGTTGTCAAACCCGCAACCATTCGCGCAGTTCTCACCATTGCAGTTCTGAAGGGCTGGTCACTAAAACAAATGGACATTAATAATGCTTTTTTGAATGGTTCTCTAACAGAAACAGTCTATATGATGCAGCCTCCAGGTTTCAAGGATGCCACTCGTCCATCTCATGTCTGCAAGTTAAATAAAGCCATTTATGGCCTGAAACAAGCTCCCCGAGCTTGGTATACAACTCTGAAGACTGCCATTCTCAATCTTGGGTTTACACAGTCAAGGGCAGATCCCTCTCTTTTCATCTACAATAAAAATCATTATACTTGTTTTTTACTTGTGTATGTTGATGATCTTCTTATTACAGGAAATAATTTAAAATTTGTGTCTTCTATGATCGAACAACTCAGTTCTCGGTTCTCTCTTAAAGACATGGGCAATCTTCATTTTTTTCTTGGAGTGAAAGTAATCCCCCATTCAGCAGGATTGTTCCTCTCTCAGCAACAATATATCAGGGATTTGCTATCCACCACTAACATGGATGGTGCAAAGGATGTCTCTACTCCTCTATCCACTAGTTCCATTTTAAAACTTGATGATGGGAGTGCCTCTGTTGATAGCACTGAATTTCGCCGTGTTATTGGTAGTCTGCAATACTTATCTCTAACCAGACCTGATATTTCTTTTGTAGTGAACAAATTATCCTAATTTATGCATCGACCAACACAAAGTCACTGGATGGCCACGAAGCATCTTCTTCGCTATCTCAAACATACACTCTTTCATGGTCTTCAAATCAGCAACTTTGGCTCCCCTGTTCTCAGAACCTTCTCTGATGCTGACTGGGGTGGCAACTTAGATGATCGAACCTCCACCTCTGCCTATGTCACCTTTCTCGGCACAACACCCATTTCATGGTCTTCAAGAAAACAAAAAGTTGTTGCCCGTTCATCCACTGAGGCTGAATACCATGCCTTAGCATCTGCAGCTTCTGAAACAATGTGGATTCTAAATCTTCTCCAAGAACTTGGATTCCCATTGTCCTCTCCACCAAAGCTCTTATGTGACAATCTTGGTGCTACTCACCTAAGCTACAACCCAGTGAATCACTCTCGTATGAAGCATATTCAAATTGATTTGCACTTTGTTCGTGATTTAGTCCACAGAGGCATCCTCCAAGTCCATCATGTTCACACAGATGATCAACTTGCTGATCTGTTGACTAAGCCATTGTCAAAGCAACGTACCGTCTTCTTGAGGATCAAGATTGGTCTTGCCGATGGCAGCTCAATCTTAAAGGGGCGTATAAAGGAGAGCATCCAAACACAAGCAAAATCTGCAAATTGATTACAATGAATCAAACAATTGCAGCAATCAACTCTTCTTCTCAATCATGCAACGGCTACAACAAACAGAAATGGAAACTTCAAGCAAACAGCTACAATTGTATATGGAAACTGTATCTTGTAGCCGTTGCATATTGTATATGGAAACTGCATTTTACTCTTAGAATTATGTGTATAAATAGAGCTATATTTGTATCTCAAATCAATTGAGAAAAACAGAATACAATTCAATTTTCAATCTGTCATCAATTCAATCTTCATTACAAGACTCATTGGACTGAACTGTACTAACTAATAGTCAGATTGATTTGGGGGATTAGGGGGCCATGCACCAAAACCAAGTTTAAGAAAGAGGGTACTTAGATTTGTTCTAGGAAAATCACTAGTTATGAGTCTTATAAATCTCAAGATCACTGGAGACTTATATGATCGTTCACTTTAAAATCTATAAAATTAGTTGAGATAAACGCAAGTTAATCCGGACAACATATTAATAAAAAAAAGAGGGTCCTTCGGTTGCTGAATGTAGGGACAGTACAGAAACAAGCTGGGGTTAAGACTTGAGACCATGGAGAGAGCTCCCGTGGCTAAGCGGTCCTAACACGTTGGCGCACCTTTTCCTTACCTGTCCGAATCAGTGCTGTGCTTTTGGCCGACCCAACTTACATGCTGTCCCTAACTCACTCTCTCTTACAGGACAAGATGGCCAGCTTCGTGTGCCTTTAATTCTCTCTCCCACTTGTATATATATATCTATATGTTTCACTCTATCAAGCAATTAAGAAGCATCCATAAGCCATCTCATCCCATTTCTTGCTTTAACTTGTTCATATTTTATTGCTACCTAAAAGCATATTGTGCTTGAGAGTATCATGGAGCTTCAACTAGGTCTTCCCCTTCCAACCCACAACTTTATTGAAAACTTTGACTTGAACAATGATGGGTTTGACCCAAAAGATGATATGGTTGGTTTGAAACCATGGAACTGTGAAGATGGTCATCTGGGAAACAAACGTAGCTTTGAAGTAGCCTTTGGAAAGAATATCAAAGGTGGATCTCAAGAATTGCCTTTACTTTCATGGAGTGGCCAGCCAAATGATGAGGATGACTGGAAGGGAGAGAAGAAAATCTCTTGTAGCATTAACATGTGAGTTGCAATTCGTACGTTGTACAATTTATCTTTTCCTGTTTACATCTAGCTAGGTTATAGCAAGTACTTTGATTTTACAGGAATGACGAGGAGGAAAACCAAGTTGTGGGATGGCCACCGATCAAGTCATGGAGGAAGAAGATGCTCCATCACCAGCACCAAGGAGCTCATGTCGTGAATAGAAATTACAGAATGGTAACTGGGAATCACGAAAATGGTGCTGGATCAAACACCAGGTATGTCAAGGTGAAGATGGAAGGAGTAGCCATAACAAGAAAGATTGATTTAAGGCACTACAACTCTTATCAGACACTCACGAACTCCTTGACCAGCAAGTTTGCTAAATGTAAGCGGAAGTTGCAATATTCATCAGAGAAATTATAATAATTTCTTGATTAGTTTCTGCTTGTGGATTCAGGCCAAAACCTTGAAAAAGATGCTGCACATTCACACTGACATACCAGGACAGAGATGGAGACTGGCTAATTGCAGGAGATGTTCCATGGCAGTAAGTATCAGCACTTCTTTATATATCTCTAATGCTAAGAAAATATAAATAAAGAAAGCAAACCTGCGTTTGTCAGGTATTTGTTTCCTTTATTTTCACTGTATATTTATTGATTGTTGATAATTAACATGTGTGAATTTTAAATTAATAGGGTTAAGCAATGTGTTAATTAACCTAAAATTTGAAATTTATGGTTTAATTTCGCAGGACTTTCACTGAGTCTGTGCAGCGTTTGGAGATAGTAAGGAATGCTGGTTAAATTTGGCTGCAATGATCAACTGTATCCTTGTGATATATTGTAATAAAAACTACAAGTAATGGAGTAGAGATCATATGGACTGGAGCAAAAACATAATTAGATTATCAAGCCTGCCTATATGCATTAATTGTAAGTTTGTAATCTTTTTGTTAAATCCATGCTACAAGTTGTATTGCTTTAGAAAAAGAAAATGCTGGTGTGCCATCATCATCCTGCAGGTCTTGTAATTGAAATGTATAAACATCGACCTCCTAACTAAAACCTGGAATTCATAAATAATTTGATTTCAAAATAAAATAATATTTAGAAAATATATGGTACTTGGACTTTCATTTGCCCTAATTGACAATCATTTCATACATGTGGGTGTAGCATTTACTTTTAAATCTTAAGATTGTGTACGATTCATGTCTCATGATAGAAGCAGACAGATATAGAAGGCGTAAGAACATGTTTGGCTGAGTAAAAAAACACAAAAATAAAGATATAAAATAAATATATCCCTGAAATAACTTTAGAGTGAGTTTCTGACTTTTAATGTTAAAGAATCATCTCATCTAAAAGTTTAAGCTGTTAGGTAATACCTATAATATAATTTATATTATTTTTAAACACATCCCCTCAAGTGAAAACTCTTTGGGTTTGAAACTTGCACAGACACACACTATCTTGTGCTTGATTTTTATTAAATCGAATGGGGATGATAAGATTCAAACTCATGACCGCTGGGTCAACAAAGCTCTTATACCATGTTAAAGAACCATCTCATCTAAAATCTTAAGCTGTTAGGTAAGGTACCAGAATATAATTTATATTATTCTCTAACATTTAAAAATAAGGACATGGAAATATATATTTTTTTTCTCTGTTTTTCGAGTCTCTTTTGTCTTGAAATAGTAACTAAAAGATATAAAAAAAAATTAGATGAAAAGTGAGTTTGTATTCTATATTATTATTAATTGTTTGCATCTTAGTTAATACAGATTAATTAGCCTTGAAATACATAAAAATATATATATATATTTAGGAATTTGGGATGCGTTGGTGAAAGAACTAACTAAGATGGGAGAGCTACCCTGAAAATATATGTGTTAATTTAACAAACTAAATTGAAAAGGATGAAATTATTAATTTTATTGAATGAGAGATTATTGAAAAACAAAATATTGTAGACATAATTAAAAAAATAAAGAAATCAGGTGAACCAATTTGATGTGATCTGGGTCTTTCAATGATCAAAGTCCAATCATAAAAATTCACAACATACCCCCTACAGGTTACAGTTCTCAGTGCTTATTTGAATTCCAAACATGATCTTATAGATAATCCAATCATGTCGTTTATATTTATTGTTGTTATGCCCTACTAGTTTCCAGCCAACACCACCAAATAAATGATCAGTGTACATTATGAGATTGATATTTGGATATGTTTGGATATGTTTTGCAATCATATAATTTATATTATTTTATAGCATATACCCTTAAGTAAAAGTTTTTTGGGCTTGAAACTTGCACATAAACTTACACTACCCTGTACTTAATTTTTATTAAATAAAATAAAAGTGGTGAAATTCGAACTCGTAACCACTGGGTCAACAGGGCTCTGATATCATGTTAAGGAATCATCTCACCTAAAAATTTAAGTTGTTAGTTGAAGTCCCAGAATGTAATTTATATTATTATCTGAAATGACAATCACTCCTAAAAAAGGTAGCTTTGGAATAAGATGCTCTTATTTCCTAACTCCTGATCTTTCAATGGATTGGAACCAGTATGATTGTAAGATGGTTAATTTGACACAACTAGCTAGCAAACATTCATGTGACTCGCTACCTTGAGGGAGTCCAATCTGTTCAAATGTTAAATGGCCTAGAATATTAGGGTTCTTTCTTACTCACATCCATGCATGGTTTTGAATGTTTGGAACAAGACAACCATTGCCGGCCGAATAAGATTAATTTGCCGATGATCATCGCATCACTTGTAAGCTTGCGTTGGCTGCTACTTAGGATGTTTCTGCAGATCATTTTCATATATATTTCAATTTCAACTTGGCCAGGACATTCTCCTGTTCCCACTGCCAGATCTCACTTGCTTTGATTTTTTCCCCCTCCAGCATACGACATTACACCAGCCCAAAAAGGATTATTTATTTAGTTTGATTCGTTAATTATTTGGAAAGAAAACGATGTGATCACTCCCAGCACGACACATGAGCCGGCAAAATCTAAAAAAAAAAAAAAAGTTCCCAGAACTCAATTATATCAGTTTTTTAGAGACAAAATTATCATTTGATTATTACCCACATTAATTTTTGCTGGTAATTTTTTTCCCTTCATAGGGGAGCAGATAATTAGATAGGATGAGAGGAAGATTTCTAAATTTATCCCATGCATGACGATTGTCAGAAATCTTCATCTATGTAGACATTTCTAATTAACAGTAGATCGAGCCCACCACAGCTACGAGTCTGTTGGCAATATGACCGATTCCTTATTGGTCTAATTAATCTACTTATTTAATGTCTTCTAATTGACTCTGCAAATTTCAACCTTTGATCATGTTCGACCTAGAAATGGACGGAGAGATAGGAGCAACGAAGCCACTGTCTCCTCTATAAATGTCATTAGCAAAGTGACTATTGAAGAATGAGTACACGGGTTTACTTTTGGTTGGTAATAGAAAAAAAAAACCTTAATTACAGGCTTAAGAAAGTTCATGCATGATGCAACTGATTGTGAATGTTTGAATATGTGTAGCAGAGTCAAGAGTAGACTACTCCTCCTAATATTCTAACATGTTTAAGATATAAAATTTGATTATTCGACCCTCATCATGCCTTTATTTTTTGTTCTTGTTGTTACACTAGCTTGTGAATCTTTAGGGAAACAATATATTAAATTCTCGATATGAGGGGTTATCAAATACTTTATAAATTCTCTAGCCTGTGTAGTCCCTCCCCCACTATCCCTTCCTGAGTGCTTTGTAATGGGGGTCTTGAGCTTCTGTTTCTTTGTTTTTTGGGTGTCGCAGGTTGTTTCTGCACAGAAAACTAGTGATCCTGATGAAGGTCTTCATCGCTTCAATATTTCTGAACCTGCCTGGACAGGTTTATGATTCTTAAAGAAAGTTAGATTTTTGTTTCTGCAATTTGATGATTGTGCTTTTGTTGTTCAGTGGATGCTCTTAACAAACTGATAGATTACTGGGATTTGAGAGACAAGTTGAATATTACTAATGACCCTTGCATCCAGAATGCAGAATGGGCTAATGAACAAGCAAACCCTAGAGTTGCTTGTGATTGCAGCAGCAGCAACTGCCATATCACTCATCTGTCAGTATATAATCATCATTTCTATGCCAACCACCCTCAATTCTTAGCTATAGTAGTTATTACTGTTGAAGGTTTTGTTTTCATTTCTATAATGGTTCAGGAAGATTTATGGTTTGGACATTTCTGGTGAGATACCAAGTGAACTGTTTGTCCTGAAGGAGCTGGTGAAATTGTAAGAAGATCAAATTTCATTAGAACTTCTTCTGTCGTGGATTTAAAGAGCCTGACTTTTTTATCATGATGCAGGGATTTTGGTCAGAATATACTGAATGGTACAATCCCAGCAGAAATTGAACAGTTATCAAACTTGCAAAACCTGTAATTGCCTAACAAGCTCTAAAGATCTTATATTTGCAGAGCTGTTGATTTTTCTTTTAATGAAAAAAAATAAAATTAATTTCTAACCAAGTTGATATACTCATAATTTCTATCCCTTGTGTTTGAAAATGAACCAGTAATCTGAGCATCAACAATTTCACAGGTGAAGTGCCTCAAGAACTTGGAAATCTAACCAAGTTGATTACTCTGTTAAGTTCTATCGGCAAAGTTTTGGATATTTTTGTGTTTTCATGTCATGAATTATACCCAATTGACTGAAGCTGATACTGATTTTATGAGTTTATATCATGTCACAGAGGTTTGGGCTCCAACAATTTCGTTGGACCACTACCCCCATCCCTTGGAAAGTTGACATCCTTGCAGGAGCTGTAAGTTGTTCATAACTAATTGGTCAAGATACATTTGGAAGGACTTTAGGCCAGTTTAATTGAAAGGGATCATTGGACTAATTGAGTTATGGTGTTCTTGATTGGGAGCAGCATGTCGCCTTGTCTTGCTTGCTAGCTGCACAATCTGATTGAAAATTGCTCCTTTTTTCAGGTATGTTGATAGCAGTGGAGTCAGTGGACCGATTCCACGAGAATTTGCAAATCTGAAATCTCTTCAAACTCTGTAACTCTCTCAGTTTCTGTGTATTATATTTTTAGAGAATAATATAAATTATATCTTAGAATCTCACCTAATAGCTTAAATTTTTAGATGAGATGGTTCCATAACATGGTATAAGAGCATTATTGACCCAACGATCATGAGTTTGAATCTCACTACCGTCATTCTATTTCATAAAAATCAAGTACAAGGTAGTGTAGGCCTGTTTGTAAATTTCAAACCCAAAAAACTTTCATTTGAAACGATATGTTAGAAAATAATATAAATTATATCTTGAGATTTCACCTGATGAAATGGTTTCTTGATATATAATACAGTGTTTTTAGATTCACATGATGGATTGCAAGGTAATTCTTGGATTTGGTATCCTTCGTTTCAGCTGGGCATCTGATAACCTGTTCACTGGAAAGCTTCCGGACTTCTTCGGAGCTCTGACAGAACTCAGGAACCTGTATGCCTCTTTTTCCTTCTTCTATAATGCTAATGCTTTGAAAAAATATCTTAATGCTATAGCGTTTTCGTTCTTCGCATTTCATCATCTGCAGGCGGCTTCAAGGGACATTGCTTGAAGGTCCAATTCCAAGCAGTTTTAGAGCTCTAAAGAAGCTGGAAGACCTGTAAGGCCATCATAAAACATAAAACATGCTGCTGTTTGTTTTTACTCTCAGAACAAGAATGCCCCCCCAAGTGTGGCGTAACATGATGACGAAGGACTTGTGATCTGCACAACAGATCTTGAGTTCGAGTCAGGGTATCCACCCCTTGTAAGAGCCTGGGATAGCCGGGGTTTTAAAAGTCCCCAAGGGGCGGGGCGTGATGGCAAAGAGCTTGTGATCTGTGCGGCAGGTCTCGAGTTCGAGTCAGGGTGTGCACTCTTTATAAGAGTCTGGGACAACCGGGGTTTTACTCACTCGTCTGGGCTCGCAAAGTGCGTTTTCCAGAGATGGGGTTTCTCGCATCCAAAAAAAATTAAAAAAATCAAATAAAATGTAGCAGGCTATATTCTAGCAGCTGCTGAATGTTTGCAGATCATCGTTTTTTACCCTGCCCGCACTATTTTTGTATTACTTATCAATCACTATGCAGTAAATCAGAGTGTTTTATATTAGTATGTTCTCAGGAGAATCGGTGATCTTAAAGGTGAAGATTCTGTTCTTGAGTTCTTGCTAGACCAGAAAAGTTTAACTATATTGTGAGTTTCTGTAAATCTCAAGTAAAAGTATTTTTTTCAGCAGTTTCTTACCCCCATCCATTTGTTTTATTTTATATTCTCTAGTAAGTTCATTGCCTAGTACGTTTTTGCAGGATTTTGAGAAACTGTCTACTGTCGGGACAAATTCCAGATCGACTGGGAAACTTTTCCCGGTTAAAAGAACTGTAAGCCACTTAGACATCAAAATTTGTGCATTAGGAGCTTCATTTTAACCTATGCAAAACAAATTGTGATGGCAGGGATTTGAGTTTCAACAAATTAACAGGTCAAATTCCAGACTCATTTCAAGATTTAGCTTTATTACAATACCTGTAAGTCTTATACTCTACCACTTCAGTCTCCTTTTTCTTATGATGCGATCGGTGAAGCTGAATCTTGTTCATCAGAACCATTCCACTTTCATTCCTATGATGAATCATGTTCAGGTCATAAAACTGGGAAAAATGGAACCTATTTTATCTGACAAGTGTATTTTGGCCAGCTGAAAAATGTTTTGGTTTCAGTTATTCTATTTGGTTTTACTTGAAGAAATGCTGGCTACATATATCAGGTATCTTGGAAATAACAGCTTGAATGGGCAACTCCCTGCAAATATCATAGGTCCAACTCTAATTGCAATGTGAGTGCCGCCCTGAGTTTACATACAAGGAAATTAAAACACATTTATCATAATAACACAATTAAATTACAAGTTAATGCCATGATAAGTTCATCCTTCGTCTGCTACATTCTGAAAACTTGTAGCAGATGAGACTGAGGAAAGGATAGGCTCGACGAATGTCAAGTAATAGGAGCATAAGTCATTTTTGTAGTGTGGATATTGATAAATTGGATCGTGCTTCTAGTTAAGACTAAGTTTTCAGTGGAAATTTCATGGCAGAGATGTCTCATTCAATCCCATTTCTGGAGATTTGCCACAAAATTCTATGAAGGTTGGATTATCAATGTAAGCTAAACTTTGTTTCCTTCTCATTCAATCATTTCTGGGAGTAATCTTTACAGGTTTTTGTCATGTGGCCATGCTGCAGTCAAGCAAGATGCAACGTTTATTTTTCTTTTTCAGGAATGTTGTTGGAACTTCCATTAATGCAAACAATTTACAGGGGTAAGCTTTCTGGAGATTAATATGTCATTGAAAATCTGTTGCTCTATATAAAACATTGCCTGAAGGTTTCACTTTCAGATATCGCACTCATAGGTCACATCAAATTCTGATTAAAATATTTACAATAGGAAAATTATCTATGGCCACAGTTTTGTTGAGAAACCCTCACAAATTTTCTCTAATAAAGTGATCAAAAATGAACACAGAAAGGCTTCTGGGATGTTGCAGTGCCTCCAAGCTGATTTCAAGTGCAGCAACAAAGTTTCATCGAGTAAAGCTTTCAAATCTCGGCATGTTTAAAACTGATTTGTACATCATAGAATTTTGAGGATTGTTTTTTACCAAGTTCATCTTCCCAACCTACTTGCATTTGATTTCCATTTCAGAATCATTTTCTGTCAAATGTGGAGGCATGAACCAAACATCTGCATCTGGGATAGAATATGAAGGTGATTTTGAATCAATTGGAGCTGCTTCACTGTACACAAGCTCAGAAAATCTGTGGGCAGTAAGCAATACTGGGAATTTTATTTTGAACCCAAATGAACAGCAATATTTAACACAAACAGCTTCTCAAATCACCACAACTTTGGACCCTGAGCTATATAAGACAGCAAGGATTTCACCGAGCTCGCTGAGGTACTATGGCCTTGGTCTAGAGAATGGAAGATACAGTGTTAAGCTTCACTTTGCAGAGATAGGAATGGATGATTCTCGATCTTGGAAAGGCCTCGGACGGCGCTTATTCGACATATACATACAGGTATGCTGAAAAAAAAAACCATTTACAGGAGAAAGAGGCAGCTTGTGCATGCTTGATGATCATTAGTGTCATGACTGGTTTTAGGGAGAAATAGTTCTTAAGGACTTCAACATTAAAAACGAAGCTGGTGGATCCAAAAAAGCCTTGATTAAGACATTTGAAGCAGATGTGACCAACACAATCATGGACATTCACTTTTTCTGGGCTGGAAAAGGCACCTGCTGCATTCCAGATCAAGAAACATATGGACCTTTAGTGTCCGCCATTGATGTTTCCCAAGGTAGATCCATCCTTACATTTTCTTTCTCATGCATGCAAATGTCCATTTTCAAACTTCCTTTTGCATTTCTAACATGCTCGACCTTGCCTGGATTCTGCAGTATCTGATGGTGCTGGCTCTTCCAGGAGGGACAAGAAACGTTTAGGAAAACTTGTCGGGATATCAGCGGCATGTGTAGCTGGGCTTGTGATCATCTCTTCTGTATTTTATCTATGGTGGATAAAAGAGGATTCACCTCGGAACATGAGAATTTAATGATTAATGACAGAAACTTAATGACCCCATGAGTGTTGCTGCAGAATTGCTGTGTGGCTAATTATTTTTCTCTGTAATATAGCTGATTGTTTTCCAACAAGAAAGAATTTATCTCTGCATGCAAAAACAAGCAATAGGAATTAGGTTCCCCATTCGATGCCAATGGGATTTCGGGAATCAGTCATCGATCCTGCATCATATGTTTACAACTGCCGGTGGGCCTGGAAACAATGGTGATTCAAGGGAAAGAACCAAGTATGGTGATGGCCTAAATGGGGTTTCATTGCTCTGAAAGTGAAAGCACTATTACACAAGGTTATCAATACCGTTTCGGTTGGTGTTTTGTTTTTTTAATTAGAACGGAATGTTTTGGTTTCGGACTGTTTCGGCATGTCGTTTCGAGGTTGTATTGTTTATATGTGTGTGTGTATAATTAAATATATTAATTCAAAAAAAAATTAGTTTAAATCCAAAAATAAAATTATTTAGCATTATGCAATTTAATATAAAAAGACACAATAACATGATTTTTCTGAACAAAATTATGAACATGTATAATATTACAAGAATATCATCATCAATCTCGCAAGGTCATTATATTCTCTGATTGCTCTGAAATTTTAATAAAATATATATAAATATGTCGAGAGACTCCTCAAAAAATTTCATCTTAATCTAACGGTCGGATTAAGAGATATTATTGATATTGTAAAATTATTCATTATTTAAAAAAAAAAACACTATTTGGCCTAAACGAAAAGGGCAGAACGAAACCGGAATGTTTTTTACTATTATTTGGCCAAAAAAATCTGGAGCGAACTGGAATTTAAACCGAGATAAAAACAACACAATTTTATGTCATTTTTTTAATTGGTACAAGAAGATCATCAATCATTTCATGCATGTTAGGCCAAAAGTATGCGAATTCGATATGAACTTTAGCTAAAGATTTGCCAACTTCTGAGTGCTATAACACCCACATCACAGGGCAACCCTACAAAAATTCTAAAAGAAAAAAGGAGAAATCTAGTGGATGCTTCTCTATGCTCTAGACTTTGTTTAATCATCTTCAACAAGAAGGAATGAGTTGTTATTTGTTAATCAAACAAGAACACACTTTCTAGGCATCCAATGTTGAAAGAGAACCAATTTGATCAGCTCCACTATCTCAAGGATACCCATGGCACAAGCCCTACTTTAATGCATACCTTTTGCTAGTTCCCTTTAATCTTTTACGAGGTGTTTGTTTGACACTACGTTTTAAAAATATTTTTTAAAAAAATGAAAAAAATCATTTTTATTTTTTACTTTAAATTAAATATTTTTAGTGTTTTTAGATTATTTTCATGTGTTGATGTCAAAAATTATTATTAAAAATAAACATTTATCATTTTGATAGATTTCTTGATAAAAAAAACACTTTCAAAAACAGTTTCAACCATACTATCAAATAGACATTTACTTTGGATTGTGTTGTTTGGATGAAGTCATGAGATTCTCAGTCGATCGAATCGACTAATTAACATGATTGAAAAGAATTATATAATGCTTCAAACACTTCCTAATCAAAAGGGTTCCTTGATGTTATGGCATCTTTCATTTTCATTGCTTTTGTTGGATTGGATCATATTATATGTAAGGGTATCTGTGATGAAATCTCGTATAGAAATGCATCGAAATTGTTTTATTTACGTTGTTTATTTACAAAATCTCCATAGATGTTACTGTTATTGTTATTTTATGAGGAACACTTTCTAGTTTGATTTTTAGTTGGTTAGCGTTTATGAAATTTGACAACATTCACTCTCCAAAAAAGAAAAAAAAATTATGAAATAAAAGAATTAAGCTTACAATATCCCGAGTTTTTTTCAGCACTAATACAACATTACAAGAAAAATTCTAAAAATAAAAAACAATACCACCTTATTAAAAATAATATTATCGATGACGATAATGATGCTATTCATTTTTATTACCATTTTCAATTAATTATTTCATTTCAACTAAATACCTCCAAAGTAAGAATAAGAATTTTATTCCTAGTCACATCATTCCATTATTTATTCTCAAACAATAACTACATCAAGCTATATACCTTTGTGGTACACAATAATAGATTATAAAAAAAAAAACACAAAAAAATAATAATTTTCCAATATGGAATATGTTTTTCAACTAATTCCTTAACATAACAAATGTCAGAAATTATTCATTAGCATAGAAAAAGTTTTTCTTACTATAAAAAATTGTTTATTGGCAAGCCAATGGAACCTTGGACGAAAATGAAAGGTTTTGTAATAAAGGAAGTAATTTGCACACGAGATGCCTAAAATATTTTTCTACATATAAACATTAATAAATAAATAAATATTTTAATATATTCTAAAAAATTATTTATCATCATACCAGATACACATCGTGTGTCTAGCAATTAAAATAAATTGAAACATGGTGAGTTTAATTGTCTGCCAGCCAGCCATGTTATCATGAGCTCATGTAGAGTCGGTGTGTTTTTGTATTTTAAAAATATTTTATAAAAGTTTGTTTTTAAAAAAAATAAAATTAAAGATTTTTTTAATATTTTAAGATTATTTTAATATGTTAATATAAAATAAATAAATTTAAAAAATGATATATTCTCAAGCAAAAACACTTTAAAAACACAATCATTTGATTTAAAAGAGCATAAATTTTCACGTTTTCCATTTCTAAATCAAAAGGTTTGAGAGAAAATAGTTCATGAATTAAGTGGACTTTTATTTATTTATTTATTTATATATATATATATATATATATATATATATATATTATTCTTAATTTTCCACTCATCTTATTATATTATTTATTTATATATATATTATTCTTAATGACTCCACTTTCTCCCCACATTCATTCCTTTAATATAAAGCAACTAAAGCTAGCATTGACCGTTTGTCTTTATATCCCTTTTCCAATCCCTTTTCTTTATGCGTGCATCTAGTATTTTGCCCTGGATTAACATTTAGTTTAATAATTGTTTTTGAAGAAAAAAATGAAAATTTTTATTTTAATTTTTTTAAAAATTATTTTTTAATATTTTTAGATTATTTTCATATGATGATGTCAAAAATAATTCTTAAAAAATAAAAAATATATTATTTTGATTTATTTCTGAATGAAAATCACTTTCAAAAACAACTTCAACCATATTCTCAAAAATACACTTAAATTTGACCCGTTCTAGCAGGTTGATATTAAAAAATTAGGTCTAGTTTGAATTTAGTAAGATCAAATTAATTCGGTTAGATTTTTAATATTAACTTAAATAAATCTTGTTCAAACCTGATTGAATTATATTAAAAACAATTAAAACAAAAACAATGTTGTTATAACAAAACAATTGACATATTTTTTTTAAAAAGTATTTTTAATTATAAATACATTAGAATATATTTTTTAATATTAGTACATCAAAATTATTTACAAAATGTTAAAAATAATTTAATATTTTTTTAAAAAAATGATTTTAAAAATATTTTATAGTATAAAAAAACCGACAAACAAGGGTAAAGTAAAGTGAGGGTATATTTTCTTGCCATTAAGATAATAAAAAAAAAAAAAAAAAAAAAAACGTCATACGCGGCATTCTCTGCTTGCACTTCCTACTGAGACCTTGTTTTCACTGCATGTGTTTTTGAAAAATATTTTAAAAAATATATTTTTCATTTTTTTTATTTAATTTTTTTATTTTTTTTTAAATCATTTTCATATTAATATCAAAAATATTAAAAAAAAAAAAAACCCAACCGCCAAAATAAAAATCGCCATTCGCCTAATCCTACACTAGTTTGGTTATTTTCAACGCCAACAATTTATTTTCTGTGTCCTTTTTGCCCTTTGACTTTGGACAATAAATTTTTATTTAATACTTTAATCACAGTTTGAATCTAATTAGTACTTGCAAAGCCATGTGTCTCCAAACTTGACATCAATCATCAATGAGCAGGTGATTGTGGGACCAAGCAACCGGATCAGCCGCCACGTCAATAATCCCGAAAAGCTAAAATCCACCAAAAGAGAAAATCGACATCACCATATACCGTACTCGTAGTCGGTGTTTGGTCCTGTGTACCGTTATTTTTTTAAGGTGATTTTAAATAATTTTTAATTAAAAATATATTATTATTTTTTAAATTTTATTTTTGATATTATAATATAAAAAATCTCAGAATATATAAAAAATAACTTAAAATGAAGAAAAATAAAACAAAATCATTTTTTTAAATACTCTTAAAACACAAAAACAACTAAAATTCACAATAAAAGAAAATGGCATCACCATCATATTTATTTGCTATTTGCTTGTATTTAACTATTTAATGTTTAGTATCTATTTGGGAATATAATAGATGTCGTTTTTTGAAATATGTTTTATTTAGAAAAATATCAAAATAATATTTTTTTTTAAAAAAATTATTTTTAATATCAGAACATGAAAATAATTTGAAATTATTAAAAAATTAATTTAAAAAAATAGTTTGTTTTAAAAACTTAATTTGATAATATTTAAAAAAAATACTTTTAAATCCCGCTAAAAACACCCTAAGAACAACTCCAATAGAAGAGTTAAAAGAAAAGCTAATGGGAAAAGACAAAAAAAAAAATTATTCTTCATTTTCATAGCTCCAAAGAAAGAGTTATATTAAAGAGTAAAAATAACATTTCTAAGTTGAAGAGTTATTACTATATATTTGATCAAAAAAATCAAATATTATTTAATATATTTCTATGCAAAAAAAAATACTCTTAAAAAAAAAATAAATTAAAATGAAGAAAAATAAAACAAAATCATTTTTTTAAATACTCTTAAAACACAAAAACAACTAAAATTCACAATAAAAGAAAATGGCATCACCATCATATTTATTTGCTATTTGCTTGTATTTAACTATTTAATGTTTAGTATCTATTTGGGAATATAATAGATGTCGTTTTTTGAAATATGTTTTATTTAGAAAAATATCAAAATAATATTTTTTTTAAAAAAAATTATTTTTAATATCAGAACATGAAAATAATTTGAAATTATTAAAAAATTAATTTAAAAAAATAGTTTGTTTTAAAAACTTAATTTTTTTATTTTTAATATCAGAACATGAAAATAATTTGAAATTATTAAAAAATTAATTTAAAAAAATAGTTTGTTTTAAAAACTTAATTTGATAATATTTAAAAAAAATACTTTTAAATCCCGCTAAAAACACCCTAAGAACAACTCCAATAGAAGAGTTAAAAGAAAAGCTAATGGGAAAAGACAAAAAAAAAAATATTCTTCATTTTCATAGCTCCAAAGAAAGAGTTATATTAAAGAGTAAAAATAACATTTCTAAGTTGAAGAGTTATTACTATATATTTGATCAAAAAAATCAAATATTATTTAATATATTTCTATGCAAAAAAAAATACTCTTAAAAAAAAAATAACTTAAAATGAAGAAAAATAAAACAAAATCATTTTTTTAAATACTCTTAAAACACAAAAACAACTAAAATTCACAATAAAAGAAAATGGCATCACCATCATATTTATTTGCTATTTGCTTGTATTTAACTATTTAATGTTTAGTATCTATTTGGGAATATAATAGATGTCGTTTTTTGAAATATGTTTTATTTAGAAAAATATCAAAATAATATTTTTTTTAAAAAAAATTATTTTTAATATCAGAACATGAAAATAATTTGAAATTATTAAAAAAATAATTTAAAAAAATAGTTTGTTTTAAAAACTTAATTTGATAATATTTAAAAAAATACTTTTAAATCCCGCTAAAAACACCCTAAGAGCAACTCCAATAGAAGAGTTAAAAGAAAAGCTAATGGGAAAAGACAAAAAAAAAAAAATATTCTTCATTTTCATAGCTCCAAAGAAAGAGTTATATTAAAGAGTAAAAATAACATTTCTAAGTTGAAGAATTATTACTATATATTTGATCAAAAAAATCAAATATTATTTAATATATTTCTATGCAAAAAAAATAATTTTGATTGAAATTGTATTAGTTATTTATTATTAATAATAACTAATTATATCAATATTATTTATATTAAAATAAAATTGACTTCTCTAAGTAATTTTTTCTATTGGAGTGCAAATATAAAAAATATTATATTTACATTATTCAAAAATAATATTATTAATTTGGCTATTTAAAACAAATATTGTTATTGTAATTCGTCTGCACAAAAAAAAATCATTACATAAATACTATTAATGCTATATATATTAAGTCAACTAAATCTTCAATTTTACCATTAAAAAAACAAAATTCTCTTCAAAGAGAAGAAAACAAATCAATCGAGGAGTCCCTTCCATTCTTTTTTCTTCGAGTATTTATTTACTCCGTTCCGACAAACAAACACACAGCCCAGAGACATGCTTGTTTCAGACAAAAGCTCCCCCGCCCCCATGACACTTCCGCTGCGATAGCTGTCTCTCCTCCACATCTTTGATCAAATCAACGCCTCTCCTTCCTCCACGTCCTCTCCGGACCCAACTTCCCCTTTAAATTTACCTTCTTTTAATTACAGCTAATTTCAAACTCCCACCCAAAAACACTTTCCGTCTTTCTCTCCTCCCCTCCCCCCTCCAGACACAGAGATTGTCTTTAGATCCGACGCCGTTTTCAGCACATTTCACTCTCCTCTTCCCAGATCCAACAACCTCAAAATCCGACACACCGGTAATCTCACTTTCTCCTTCGGTAACCACCTCACTAATCACTTCTATTAGCCATATAAACTAAGTCCTCATTTATCGTCTGCTTCCGCCAGCTCAACGGTCGAGATGGCGCCGAGCACGATCCGAAAAGCGATCGGGACCGTTAAAGATCAAACAAGCATAGGTATAGCGAAAGTAGCGAGTAACATGGCGCCGGAGCTTGAGGTGGCAATCGTGAAAGCAACGAGCCACGACGATGATCCGCCGAATCAGAAATATATTCACGAGATCTTGAATCTAACCTCGTATTCTCGCGGTTACGTTCAAGCTTGTGTGTCTTTCGTTTCGAAAAGGTTAGGGAAAACGCGGGATTGGATCGTGGCGTTGAAAGCATTGGTGCTTATTCATAGGTTATTGAACGAAGGAGATCCGTTGTTTCAAGAGGAGATTTTGTATGCTACTAGGAAAGGTACTAGGCTGTTGAATATGAGTGATTTTAAAGATGAAGCGCATTCGAGTTCTTGGGATCATTCGGCTTTTGTGAGGACTTTCGCGATGTACTTGGATCAAAGCCTTGAATTGATCTTGTTTGAAAGGAAAGGAGGTGATGGTGGCCGTGTCGGTGGGAGTCGTGGTGCGGGGAGCGCTCATGGTGGTGAAATTGAGAGATACTACGGAGGCAGGGGTGATTTTGGTAGAGGTGATTTTAGGTCGCCGCAGCCAAGAGCTTATGAGTATAGTGATCAGTATAATGGGGATTATAACAGGGGGGAGAGTGGGAATGGGATGGCGAGGAGGACGAGGTCCTATGGGGATATGAGTGAGGTGGAGATGAGAGAAGGGAGGGAAGAGAAGAAGACAGCTACGCCGTTGAGGGAGATGAAGCCGGAGAGGATTTTTGGGAAGATGGGACATTTGCAGAGGTTGCTGGATAGGTTCTTGTCATGTAGGCCGACGGGGTTGGCCAAGAATAATAGGATGATATTGATTGCGTTATATCCGGTTGTGAAAGAGAGTTTTAAGCTGTATTCGGATATATGTGAGGTTTTGGCTGTTTTGCTCGATAAGTTTTTTGATTTGGAGTATCCGGATTGTGTCAAGGCCTTTGATGCTTATACTAGCGCGGCGAAGCAGATTGATGAGCTGACTGCGTTTTATAATTGGTGCAAGGATACTGGTGTGGCGAGATCGTCTGAGTATCCTGAAGTGCAGAGAATTACAGGCAAGCTGTTGGAGACTTTGGAGGAGTTTGTGAGGGATAGATCTAAGAGACCCAAGAGTCCGGAGAGGAAAGAGGAGGCGCCACCTGTGCCTCAAGAGGAGGAGCCTGTGCCTGATATGAATGAAATTAAGGCCCTGCCCGCACCGGAGGATTTCACTCCTCCCCCACCTCCCGAGACAGAGCCCGAGCCTCAGCAACCACAGGTTCCTGAGGATTTGGTGAATTTGAGGGAAGATGCTGTCACGGCTGATGATCAAGGGAATAGGTTTGCTCTGGCTTTGTTTGCTGGCCCACCGGCCAATAATGGGAATGGATCATGGGAAGCATTCCCGTCTAACGGAGAGCCACAAGTGACCTCGGCCTGGCAGACTCCAGCTGCTGAACCCGGCAAGGAAGATTGGGAATTGGCATTGGTTGAGACAGCTAGCAATTTATCGAGGCAGAAAGCAACTTTGGGCGGTGGGTTTGATCCATTGCTGTTAAATGGAATGTATGATCAGGGAATGGTGAGGCAACATGTGGGCACTGCTCAGTTGAGTGGAGGTAGTGCTAGTAGTGTGGCGTTGCCAGGGCCGGGGAAGAGCTCAACGCCCGTTTTAGCTCTGCCAGCTCCGGATGGAACAGTCCAGGCAGTTAATCAAGACCCTTTTGCCGCATCTTTGTGCGTGCCACCTCCCTCATATGTCCAGATGGCTGATATGGAGAAGAAACAACAACTGCTTGTTCAGGAGCAGGTGACATGGCAGCAATATGCCAGGGATGGGATGCAAGGTCAAACTAGTTTGGCCAAGATCAGCGGTGGTGGTTACTACAACGCAGGTCCTATGCCAATGATGCCTTATGGAATGCCACCTGTCAATGGAATGGGGCCACCTCCGGCCGGGTATTACTACACCCCTTACTAGTCTGAATGCCATTTATCTATAGATATTGTTCATGTCCATCGTTTTAGTGCGCTTTATTTCTCTTAAGAGTATATGATGTCATGTTGTTCCTGCAATCTGTGCTGGGGAAGGGGTGAGGCCGAGCTCAAGAGATTAATGATGCTGGGGGATTTAGATGTCTGGGAGACCTGTGATTGGAATTGTGATGTCTCTTTGTGCTTTGTAATATTAGAATTTTCTGACATTTTTATTCTTTATTTCTTCACTCTTATCATTGGTTTGAAATAGCAGAAAACCACCTTTAACACCATTAAAACAGCTGCTTCTTGCTACTGATTGTAAAAACTGCTCTTTTTTTATTGGTGGTCGTCATGAACCATGAATCTCCATCTTTACCAGTTAGGTATTTCGTATGGAGGCTGACTCATTTCCTGTTGTTTATTCTATATGTGTATGTATTGTGATCAATATTATAAGTGTAGTTCGTAAGTTCCTAGCAATGCTTGGTCCCTTTCTCCCCTGTAACTTTAAGAGTTGGGAAAATTATCGGTGTTTATTCCAAAACGTCCCGAAGAGACGTGGTGTGATGATAAAGAGCTTGAGATCTGCATAACATGTTTTGAGTTCGAGTTAAGATATGTTTTTTTTATAAAAATTGAGGACATTCAGAATTTTACTTGTTTTTTTACATGTTTTTCTAGGCCTACAAAGTATAGGAGTGAAATTTTCTCAAAATCCAAAAAAAAAAAAAATTCTGGAAGAATAGTTGCCTCCACCAAATTTGGTGAGGAGAGGTTTTCCCCACCAGATGACTGGTCTGTATCTTGTGCGATAAGCTGACATGACTTGACCCTGACCCACCGAGGTTTAGTGATCGTCTGAGAGGGTGTTTTTTTCTTCATTTCAAAGCGAAAAACATTTTTATATTTATACCAGTTAAAACATTTTAGACAGAGTGCCTTCAATTCTAATTCTTCCTCGGATGTTTAGCGAGGTAATTGGTGCGTGTCAGGAGGCCAATCCTTAATTAATTGTTTAATTTTAAGATGATTTTGTGTCTGACAATGTGGCCTGGAACTTAACACTCTGACTTTGAAAGGTTTTGTTAAAATATATTAAAATAATATTTATTATTATTTTTTAAAAAATATTTTTGACCGAGACTGTGTGCTTTGAGTTGATAGCGTTACTGTATATGCTGAAGGGGACGTCAATTGCAATGGAGTAGGATTCAATACAAATTGAAAGGTTCAAAGTAGACAGGACAGCTAACAAAAAAAACACAGGTTCGAATCGATGACACTGTCAATGTAAAGTTAAAAATTCTTGCTGAAACTTGTAAGGAAACGCTGTTCAGGATCTGCTAGCGTCGAGATAGGAACAAAGAATCCATAATCCTGAAATGACTTCACTTTGATAAGTATTAAAAGATTGGTATTAGATTCCATGTTTCTTTAATTAAGTGATTGCTTGGACTGTTGATGAGGTTGTTTTTAAAAGTGTTTTTCATTAAAAAAAATGCATTTAATTGCTATTTTTTTATTTTTTGAAAATTATTTTTGACATCAGCACTAAAAATAATCTAAAGATACCAAAAATAAAAATTAAATAAATAAAATTTAAATTTTAAAAAAATATTTTTAAAATACAATGTTAAACACAACCAATAAACACTTCATATTCTGTGGTGGTGTGCCTATTTTTGGTATTAATTCCATGTTTCCTTAATTAAGTGATTGTTCGGACTGTTTCTGAGGTTGTTTTTAAAATTATTTTTCATTAAAAAATACATCAAAATAATATATATTTTTTTATTTTTTACAAATTATTTTTGACATCAACACATGAAAACGATCTAAATACATCAAAAAAAATTAATTTTAAATAAAAAATAAATAAATAAAATTTAATTTTATTAAAAATATTTTTTGAAATGCAGTGTCGAACACAATCCTAGCACTTCATATTCTGTGGTGGTGTACCTGGCATGGACCACCACCATTAAGATTTAAGGCCATGGTTCCTGCTGGTAACATGAGAACCAGAAGATTTGCGGTGTGCCGGTGTGCTGACCGTGAAATCAACTATTAAACCGCAAATCGATTTCGGGTGGTGGTGGTGGTCAATTTATATTTGCTGGGGGGCATGGATCCCACTGAAAAGAACTTCATTGTCTTCTTTAAGCGTGTGGGTGGTTTTTTTTTTTTTTTTTTTTTATTCGAGAAAATCCCAACCTTTAAAAAAAACATATTTTATAAATATAAATAAGTAAACAAAATTTTAATTATTCTATACCAATCTACATGAAACTGTGTCCACGGATTCACAGGAGGATTTATTTTTGCATCACACAAAGTTAAAAGTTTGTGCACCCTATGCTTGGTGCCGTTTTCTTTTGTTCTGAACGGGTAGTAGACCTTCTAGACATCCATTGCCATTCATGTACTGGCAGAGCCCCATCTCCCTTTACCAAGTTAAGGGCCTGTTTGGGAATGCAGTTGTGGTAGCTTTTCAAAGTACTTTTCATGCCGAAATACATCAAAATGATATTTTTTATTTTTTAAAAATTATTTTTGATATCATCACATCAAAATGATCTAAAAATACCAAAACATATTCATTTAAAATGAAAAAAAAAATCAAATTTCGGCAAAACACCAGTTGCAACGCAAAGCCAAATGGGCTCTAAAACTGTTGAAGTGTTAAGTGAGGATTGAAGTGCGTAACAAAATCATATATCTCAGTTAAATAGGATTTTAGAAAATAATTTATATTCAGTTTTAAGGAGATTATATTAATTAATATATTATCATAGCCTTTTGATCTAGTGATCATGAATTTGAATCTCATCATTCTCATTCTATTTGATAAAAATCAAACATACGATAGTATAAATCTGTGCAAGTTTCAAACAAAAAAAACTTTTAATTAAGGTGTGTTAGAAAATAATATATTATATTTAGAGATATTATATAACAGATTAATTTTTTAAATAAGATGGTTCTTTAACATATTTTAGTGTTTGGTTTCAAAAATAAATCTGAAATTTTTTTATTTTTATTTTAAATTAAAAAAAAATATTTTTTATATATTGATATTAAAAATATTTTTTTTTAAATCAGAAAATATCATTTACTAATTTAAAACTGTTGAAGACTTGAAGTGAAAAAAAGTGAGAATTGAAGGACATGACAACATCACATCAATAGTGTACTCTTCTCCCTCACTAGTCTGCTGCTGCTGCTACCAGAGCCACGATTGTAGTTGACTCTTATTTCCAGTCTGGATGGTTTGGGTGGGTGTAGCTGTTGATAGTGATACCAGTTGTCAATTCTGTTTTGGTTTTTATTTTTTTAATTAAAATTAAATATTTTGATTTTGAAGTTTTGTTTTGGATTATATTGTTTATGTTTTTTGTTATATATATATATATATATATATATATATATATATATATATATATATATATATATATATATATATATATATATATTCAAAAAATAATTTAGTTTAAATTTAAAAATAAAATTATTTAGAATTGTACATTTTAAATTTCAAACATGAGTAAAAAAATGAGAGTTGAACTGATATAGCTTGACTAACTTAATGAGTTCAAAGATAAGATGAAAAATTGATAAAAATATAGTTTAACTAAAAAAAAATCAAGTTGACATCTTAAAGAAATATTGAAATAACGATATATTGAATCATCTCGGGAAAACTTAGGTTAACATTTCAAATGTGTGGCATCCGTTATAACTTATAAAACTATGATAACCTTAAATATAGCAAATCAAATTATAAAGTTCAATAAGTAAAAAACTCGTTGTTGAATAATGAAATTGAGAAAAAAATAATCTAAAACAATACAATAAAATAATTTTTTGAACAAAATTATGAACATGTATAATATCACGAAAATATCATCATCAATCTCGTAAGCTCGTTATATTCTCTAATTGATCTGAAATTTTAACATAATATATAAAAATATATCAAAAGACTCCTAGTAAAATTTAATCTCAATTTAACAGTCGGATTAAAAGATATAATCGATATTGTAAAACTATTCATTATTTAAAAAAAAAAAAACATTATTTGGTCTGAACGAAACGAGCAAAACAAAATCGAAACGTTCCGGACAAAATTTGGGTGGAATTTTTGAAACATACCAAAATTTTGATCGAGATAAAATTTAATCTAGTTTGTTTTATTTTTTAAATTAGAACAAAATATATCAATTATTCCGGACAAAACCGGACGAAATTGACAACTAATAATTAATATAACATCATTAGCATAAGATCAGCAATAATAGGGGAGGCTGGCAACATCAAGGACAAATGGGGTGATAATTAGGCAAATCGTCAGATGATTAGGGGAAACTGCAATGAAGATCACCTTCAACCGTTTTGCTGAAATGTCAACCGCTGCCATGCCAGGCTGGCTGTGCGCGTGCAAGAAAAAACTGCTGACCTGCTGGATCGAGACAGGTCATCAATCCCACCGGTCCACTTGTTCCAGCTGGCAACCTTTTCAATTCATCTTATTACACACACAAACTAATATTAAAATACCATGATCATTATAAAACAAAACTACAAGCTACATCCAAGACGGTGTATGTGAGTGTGGTTGGGGTTGTTTTTGAAAGTGTTTTTTGTTTAGAAATATATCAAAATAATATTTTTTTTTATTTTTTTTAAATTATTTTGACATCAGTACATCAAAATAATTTAAAAACACCAAAATAATTTTATTTAAAATAAAATAAAATTCAAAATTTGATCAAACGACAATTCAACCGCATAGCTAAACAAACACTTGGAAGGTTCATTCATACGTACGAATAGTTTGGTTTTTCTTTTGAAACACCAACTCCATAAAGTAAGAAATTGCACGCAAAATCCTTTGGCAATGACTTTATTGATGAGAGTTGTATTAAACAACGTTGATAAAACTTTATTTTATTAGTCATGCTCAAGCCTCTTCTTTGAATAATCAACGAATCTTGACAAAAGCTCTATCAAGTGTGTGTTTATATTACAATGCAAGTGTTTTTAGAAAATACGTTTTAATTAAAAGTGTATCAAAATAATATTTTTTGAGTTTTTTTTTATATTAATATATCAAAATTATCTAAAAATACTCGGAGAATCTTCACAGATTTGCCATGTGGGCTAAATTAAGTCGTGGGTTTCTTTAATCATGAGTAAAAGAAGCTGATAATTGCAATGAAGTTTACAGCTTGGAGAATTTTTAGTTCAGCTCGTGGCATCTGTGTGCAAACAACAGGTGAATGTAGTTGATGATGCAAGATCAGTTTATCAAAGAGTGGTTGAATCTTTCTTGAACAAGTTTTTCCCATCATAATAATTTATTTCGAATTGTAGATTCAATTTTTTTATGTTTTCTGAACATAAACAGAATTTAACATGGAAAGAATATCATATACTTTTTTATTTATTTCATACCACAACATTGTTTTCTAAGAATCGTGTTTTTTAGTGCGCACAAGCTAGCCCAGACATCTATATTAATTAAAAAAAAAATCATGTTTTTCATGATAAAAGTAAACGCATTGATATAAAATTTCATTGGTTGTAATATTACATTATAAACAAGAAAGTTTAATTAAAAAAAAAACACAATTTTTTTTTTTTACAAAAACACTCAAATATAATATTTTTGTTAAGATAAGAGACTTGTTAGGAGTTATGAAGAAATCAAATTTAAGAGGAGATATTGAAAATTAAACTTGATTTCTGGTTTTTCTAAAGAGAAAAGGGTCCATTAGTTGAAAATCAGTTGATTTAAATGAATCGATCCATTAATTGAGTTGGTAGAATACAATTTTTATTTAGATTATATTTTTTTGAATAGTTTAACTCTTTAATTGTTTGGAATATGAATATGAGAGAAAAATATAAAAAGAAAAAAGTTATATCTTTTTTAAGAAAGTATTTAATAAAAAACAATCATTCCTGTTAATCTTGGAGGAGAAAATTTAAAGAATGCTGACATTTAGCTTCAAAAATGGGGCTAACTTTTAATCTTGGAGAGGTTTTCAAACGTGAGAATTATTGAACGATGGTTCATCATGGACGACATTCAATGGAGTAACCCACCAGGATGTATACGTGGAAGCTTCAACAAGTTAGTCGATGCAATCCACACATAGATCTGGAAAATAAGCCCACGAGATAAAGCCCATATCTTGGCCCAGGATCACATGCAAAAAACAAATATCTTTTCAACAGCTCAGCCCATGGCAAATTTACAAGTTAGAGCTTAGAACTATTATCTAGTAAGGAAAAGCCTCTTATTTTTCTCCTTCACAAATAGGATGGGACACTGTTTTTTTTATAAAAAAATTGAAAATTTTTATTTTTATTTTTTTTGGTGTGTTTAGATCATTTTGATGTATTGATGTCAAAAATAATTTTTAAAAAATAAATAAATATTATTTTAATATATTTTCAGTCCAATTTGGTTTAAGTTTCTTAGGACTAAAATCAATAATTTAAATTGAACTGGATCAAATTTTAAAAAATATTTATTATAAAAAAAACTTTTGTTTTGGTCTAATTTTTTCTGATTTGGTTCTATTTTGATGAAATGGAACGAGAAAATTTAGTTATAGTCCTAAAAAAATAGCATACTATTTTTCAGTTTTTTACATAAAAATCAAATCAAAACCAATCCATTTGAATTGATTTTGTATTATTTTTTATAATTTTAATTTGATTGTTTTTGTAGATATAAACCAAACCAAAAATATAGATGTGTTACCGATGAATAAATAAATAATCCGTATATTCAATTTATGATCCAATTTGACCCCACCAAGCCAGAATAAATGAATAAAAACCCTAACCAGCCACCACCATGGGAAGCTGTATACAGCCCGTGGGACGTCGTCCAGGCCATGATAGCTTGATGACAACACAAGCTTCGATTTTTAACTCTTTGAAAACTCGCTCACACACTCACACGTGTTCTCTAGAAGTCAACAGCTCCATGCTTGCCTGTCGTTGTCGTCCACACACTTACTTCTACAGCCACCTCAGACAGGTAAAAGTAGTTATGTCTGAAATATTACAACCCTTCTCAATCAATATATAAAAAAATTAGTTATTAGTAGGTGCTTCAATAATAAAAACTTTGTTATAAAGTTTATTTTCAATATAGTCTCAAATTTGAGATATATAATTACTAATGTAAAAATTATTAAAAAATTAAATGGTCATTAACTTCAGTATTCCTGGAATTAGTCGAAGAACATGTGAACTGATTTGGATACTCACATTAAAAAAAAGGATTTTGATATCTAAAATTCCAATCCTTGACTGTGAAATAAAATTATAGATAAAATTGTAATATATTTTAAAATTTAATCATTTACAAAATTATTTAAGTGGTAAGAATTTAATTAGATTGGAAATATTAGTCTAAATAGTAAAACAAATACAAAATAAAATAAAAATATAGAAACAGCTGGTTTCTGAGTCCAAATTCAGCTTGAAAACGAAAACAACAGGTCTTTATAATGATTTCATATAATTTCAACCCAGTTCAATAGAATCAGATAAAAAAAAATTGAATTTTTTTGAATATTTTTAATAAACTAATATCAAAAATATTTTTTAAAAAGTAAAAACATATATTATTTTAATATATATCTAAATAAAAAAACATTTAAAAAAAATCACAACTGCCCTCAACTAACTGTATATGATCCACTAATTAATTAGGTAGCTGAAAGAAATACGTGATAAAAAGTAGGACTGCGCTAATCAGTCATACATCAATAAATTTCCATGGTTATAAAGGCAACCCTCTTTATTTAAAAGAGAAAAATAATTTATAAATAAATTTTTAATATTAAAATCTCATACATAAGCTATTTTAAATATTAATATTCTTTATATTAAAAAAATTGCTAAAATTTTGGTGGTATTAGGTATTACTTTAAAAAATTCTTTTAAAAAATAGAATTAAATTATTGTTATTATTTTATGTTTTTGAAATGTCTTAATGTTTTAGTATTAAAAATAAATTTTAAAAATTAATAATAGATTTTTAAGTGATAAGTTGGTCTTTATACAATTGCCTGTAAGAACAGCTAATTTTACAGCACTGCCATCAATAATCTTGAAAAATGACATCCTTTGCTGTACAGATCGACGGCTGGATTGAATCGGGACAAATAATTTCGTGAGCAGGAAAGGGTCATTTCGTGACATCACAGACAAATCAGAGTCCCTTTTGGTTTCTCAAAACCTGATAAGATCCGGGGCCACCTCAGACGGCTTATGCACACGTGGGTGCCACCTGTACTTAAACTCCAGTCAATTCTTGTCAGGGTAGCAAAAGCTGAACTCCGTGGGTCCCGCAATAAATGAAGGTCAGAATTTAATTCTCTGAAGTTTGAAAACTATCGTCCCTCGGTCAATTTTTTTAACCATGTATTATAAGTCGTTTTCTAAAATTCTTTTTTATTTTATTTAAGACTATATTAAAATAATATTTTTAATATAATAAAAAAGTAATTATAAATTAAAAAAATTATGAACCGGGTAAAACTAAACGTTATTATATATTTTATCGGGTGGGTGGTTGAAGGGTGAACCTTTGGTTGAACCAGGAATAAGATAACCGGTCATATGACACTAGAAATTAACTCCGTTCAATTTGATTAAAATCCAGTTGATTTGAATGAATTTAACAACATGTTTGAGAGTATGATAATTTTTATTTTTATGTATTTTTAAAAATTATATTTATTATTTAAAAGTATTAAATTAAAATTCTTTTAGTATTTTTTATAATTTTGATATGTCCATGTAAGAAAATATCTAAAAAACTAATTTTTAAAAAGTATTTCACACCACAATACTTAGCTCATACTTGATTAGATTAAAAATTGATTTGACTAAATGATTTAAATATTGGTAATAATTAAAATTCTTGTCAATTCACCAAAACTAATATATATGAAAATATTTAGTTTTAATATCATATATATATATATATATATATATGGGATCACATTTCATGTATCATAATTAAGCTTATTCTTTCTTCAACATGGAAGTTGAATATTTATGTAAAAACTAGAAAATTGATTAAAATATTACAATAGTTAAAAGTTTTAAAAACAAGAAAGTTGAAAAATGGTCACTTTTAGAGCACTAATATTGAATTATTTGCTTGTCAAAACATTAAACGAATATCAATTCGAACACAATTTACATTTCAACTCATGCACATACGAAAGATTAGGTGATTTGCTCGTACCTTAGTTACACCAACCATCTACCTTCCAGTAATAAAATGAGGAAAACAGGTGGATGGAACTCTTTCTGGTTAATCTATGATCATCGTAATGTTCAGAAACCAAATATTGTCTGTGAACTGTTGCTATATAGCGAATCTAAATTTTCGTTTGATTAGATAATAATATAAATTCTATATTAAGATCCCAGTAAAAAGTTTAGGTTTATACATAAGTTTCAAGTTCAATAGATTTTTAACCGAGTAATTGTGTTAGAGAGTAATATAAGTCATTTTTTAAGGTTTTATCTAAAAACTTAAATTTTTAAGTGAAATAATTCATTGAAATGTTTGACTCTGTGTTTCAATATTATTTTTTTTGCTTTTAGACTCCAATTAGGAATTGAAACAAAAACTAAAAACATGCATGTATTCCATACACTAAACCTATATTATGTTTAAATGATGTGATGTCTCCAAAGGGCATGTCATAGTGACAGAATGCTTGTGATCTGCTTAATAGATATCGAGTTCGAGTTAGATCGTGTATCTTTTATAAAAGACTAGAACAACAGGAGTTTTACTCGCTCACCTAAGCTCTCAAAAATATGTTTTCTAAGAGTGAGGTTTCATCAAATTCAAAAAAAAAAATCGACAATGTTTATGAAGAAATATAATAATTTTCGATAAAAGGGTATAGTCAATGAAAACTATAAAATTTAACCCTTGAAAAACCCAGTTAAAACATGTTGTTTCCTGGAGACTCCATTATTGAGAGAATTTATGCAGTATTTAATAACTTATAATCAGAGGGCTGCCAAATGAGTGCATGTTGTGGGACTAATTAGTATAATGTAACATTGCGAGATCCAAAAAGATATATGTGTTGGATACGATCAAAATATACCTAACTTTCTAAGGGTGTGTTTGGTATTGATTTTGTTTTTGTGGTTGGGTTTTAAAATCACAGTTTTATGAAAAGCACTTTAACTATGATTCAAAATAATTTTTAAAATGTTTGGTTAAAACTATGGTTGAGTTTGAGGTCAATAAAAAACAGTTTCAAGTGTTTGGTTACTAAACTTTTCATATTGCTTTCAACTTATGAAATTACTTTAAAGTGTGTGTGTGTGTGTATTATTTTTTAAATATTTAATAATTATAATAATAAAATATAATTAATAATTCAGGTAAATTAGACACTTATTTTTATTCTCCCATCAAACTACTTGTAATTTCATCACGAACTATAAATCCATACATGAGGCCTCTGCGATCCCGGAACAATATATAGTAAAATATCATCTAAAACAAAATTAGGATTACGAGACAAAAATTATATTGTAATCTCTTTCTAATATATTTATTTATATTTTAATTAATTTTTAAATTACATTAATATTAAAAATATTTTTTTATACGAAAATATAATAAATAAAACAATAACAAACTCTAATATAATAATCGACAGCACTAAATAAAGCAATTCATTATTTTTATCTGCTATGAATGGACCCACCAATCCTTCCCTCTTTGTACCATTCCCCCTTCTATTTATTTCCCTAAATAAAGCAATTGATTATTTGTTATCTGCTTGTACTAGCAACACAGAGGTCGAGAAGCCATAGTTTTTGGCTGAATTTATAGTGCCCGTTTGGGACGGGTTTCAAACGACGTTTCCAAAAACTTTAATTTTTTATTTTATTTTAAATGAATATGTTTTGTTATTTTTAGATTATCAAAAATTATTTATAAAAAAATAAAAAAAATATTATTTTGATGTATTTCAAAAAACTATCACAACCGCTCTTCTAAACATGCTTTTAAGCGAAGCCCATCAAAATTTATTTATTTATTTATTTCATTTAATAAACATTAAAACACAAACTTATTTCCATCCACAATCCCACCACACTACCAAACACCTTTTTAAATTCAGCTGAGAATTCAAAGGCTAGGCTTTATAGGAGGTCCACCAACTATACCTAGTCGAGGCCCGTAAAACATTCAAATTCTAGCTAGTTTTATTTTATTCTTTTTCTTTTTGGATTTTATAATGTGTGTAGGGCTTTGTTTTTTCTTCTCTCACAAGTATCAAGTGAAATATGTTAAAATAATAATAATAATAATAATAATAATAATAATAATAATAATAATAATAATAATAATAATAATAATTTTATTATTTTTAGCATCAATACATTAAAATTATAAAAACAACTTAAAAAGATAAATTTAAAATACCAAGTAGTCACATAGTTTCTTACCTTGTTTAAGTTAGCTTTTTTTAATTTTATTTAGTGAGTTGCAAATATAGTTTCTTACCTTGTTTAAGTTCGTTTTTTTAATTTTATTTAAGGAGTTGCTAATACATTTTTAAAAAGAATATTCGATGATAAAGCTTTGAATCATAACATTTATATAACGACCCTTTTAATAAATATGAGAAATCTTCGTTTTAAATTAATTTTTTTTAATATTTTTAGATTATTTTGATGTATTAATATTTAAAATTATTTTTTATTAAAAAACATTTAAAAAAAATACATTTAAAAACAAACATCATTGCGGCAATAAATTATTTACAGCGTCCGCAGCAATTTGTTCTCTTACATTTATGATCAAGTGTCGCAGTTTCCTTCTCAGGTCAGCAGATGCAGAGCAGAGATACAGATATTGATTGATAGCTGAATTTTCAAGCTTGTATGTAAGGTCTCATTCAGACAATCCAGCCATCCATATTAAGCAAAAAGCTTAGAAAAAAACAAAAAAACTTTTATTTTCTTACCTCTGAGACCCATCTTCTTCACCATATCAGAATTTAGAATTTAATCTTGATTCAAACATATATATATATATATATATATATATATATATATATATGTGAGAAATTGATCCATCAAAGAGAAACTTGATACTCATAATTAAGATTGATATCTGATATTAAAAAAACTAAAATGAATTTGATATGAGTGTGATACAATATAAACTTATCCCAAAACATTAATATTATTGGAATAAGTTGAATGACACCACAAAATAAGTTAATACTCGACAAGTCGAATTCAGTTCGTTCAAAAACTATAGAATGCAAGAATCACTCTCACATGTAAAACTGGAAAAAATCAGAAGTAATATTCATCAATGACTACATAAATTCAGCTTACATAAGTTTAAATAGTTTATAAAAAAAACTAATCTTAATTGATCATTTATATGGACTTAAATGAGATTCACTCAAAGCTAACTCAAAATTCTAAATTGAAAAACTCATGATTTAATCCAAACAAGCCTTGGTTCTTATCTAAAAACAAAATATTAATTAAACCCAAACAAGCCTTGGGTTGTAACTCACAAAATTAAATAAAACTCATAATATTAAATTCATGTTTTGCCATAAGGAGAAGAGAAGTAAAATATTCTCACCATATCTTTGAAGTTTTTGTAAAAAATTATATAGATGATATGTTTAGAGGGATTTTCATCAAAAACAAATTTATTAAATTGATGTTTTTCAATAATTTTAAATGTTTTTATATCAAAATCACCATATAAATCATTAATTTAATATTTTTAAAATAAACAAAACCTAAAAAAAATAATTCTAAACCGAAACGTAAAACAAGAATTTTACAAAGCAATATTGTGTTTGAAGTGAAAGGAAAAAGGTTCATTATAAAAAGACTCATGTTTTTATAGTTTTTTCTTCAATCCCTTTATAGAGATGTTGGTGTCCTCTTCTGCAATGACCAAACGCGTCCTTAATCACGGTAGATACACTGCGTTTTAAAAATATTTTTTTTTAATTTATTTTTTATTTTAAATTAAAAAAATAGATTAGTTTTATATATTGATATAAAAATAATTATTTAAAAATAAAATAATATTTTTTAAATAATTATTTTTATATATTTTTAAATAAAAATTATTTTAAAAAACAAGAACGAAAATTACAGCATCCTTAATTTCAGGCCGTGGTTTCCCTAATTCCATCCACCATGGGCTTATGAACAGAAGACGGTGCTTATTGGCCACCTCTTTGTAAATGCAATCAAAAGCGACGGCGTCGGAAATTGCTGGAAAAGAGGAGACAGAAAATGCCTACCATTGTATTTTTCATCCCTAACTTGATCCCAATTTTCACTATATATATATATATATATATATATATATATATATATATATATATATATATATTCTTATTCTAAGACAATAACATATTAAATCTACGTTAAAAATCCAAGTTAATTAGCTAAATCTATGACAATGATAATGAGATTGTGGTAAATCTATAAAATACAAAACAAAACAAATTGAGTTATTTTTAATAAACTCAATGTTAAATGACAAAACTTTATTAAAAATATTTATTTATAAAAATGACAAAAAAAAACTTGAATTAAACTAGGTGAACTTGCTAAACTCATGCTCTGAGTTATGCATCCCACTAGATCTAACAACTCTTTATTTTCAAAATTATCTTTCATTTAATTATATGCCAACTAGGTGCATGATAGATTTTTTTAAACAAACAACATTTTTTCCTTAAAAATTTAATAAAAAAACAGGGATGACAAGTGAGATTGGAATAAAACATAACCCTATTTCTTTTAAAGCTTAATAATGAAAAACAAATTCCAAGTAAAAAAACAAAGACCTTTAAAAACACAATCAAATGATAAAAACTCATAGGTCACGTGCTAGGTCTGTGCAAGTGCTCAACCCATTACAAAAACACGACACGTGCACTATGCCCGTTAAAAAAAGTCTGGACCACTAGTCAAAACCTTTTTTGCTCAATATTAAAGGGCAAATAAGTCATCATTCTCCCTTTAGTTCTTAAAAACAAACATAAATGACACGTGGTTGGTCGACCTTGTTTCTAATGACTCTTTGGTCGATAATAAAATCAAACATTTTAATTGTTTTGCCCAAAAACTTAATTTTTAACCAATGCTTTTTACTTGTAACATCTAGAAAAATACCGTAGATATTTTGATAAACTCATATATGACCTTAAACAGGAAAAATATATGTCTAAAAATCTAAAATAAAAAACTTATTAAACTCAAATCTATCATTTTAGGGAAGTAGAATGACAAAGAGCACATTCGCTATACTTTTCTCATTGAAAGAAACCTATTGACATCAAAATAAATATTTTTCATGACAATGCTATTTTTCAATCTAGATTTTCTCTCTCTATGACTAAAATCCAGCAACGTTTTCTCTTATCTCTCAAATCAGGGATGAAAAATAAAGTTTTGGAATATTGAGAGATTGAAAGTTTATAAAATGGAAAGAAGGTGGACCAAAATGATTTTTTTTACCTGTTTTTGTAATTACCACATATATTTTCTGTCTTTTTCACTTGGATCCCCTTTCTTCCAATTTTAGCTTTGCTAAACAAATTTTAAGCAACGGGCTTCAATTTATGTGTATATATATATATATATATATTCCATTTCGAAGAAATATAAAAATGTTAGTTTAGTGTATAGGACAAAAGTATGATATAAATAAATATAAACATGTTTAATTAAAAAAATAAAACTAAAGATATTAAAAAAGTCTTAAAGTAAATGTATGTTTATTTCAAAATAGCAATTAAACACTATCTGCAATATCCTTCTACTTCGGACTCATTATTGATTCTAATTAAAAAATTATCTGGTATCGGGTTAATTTGTTTTTGCTAAATCATAGAGAAAAAAAACATTTAGATAGTTAAATAAATTTAGTTTTTTATATGAGGTTCCACACATAATTATATTTTAAACCTTGATTTTATAAAAATTAAAATCATATGTTTTTTTAGTAATAACAATATATCTTTTATATATTATACATAGAAAAAAATATTTTGTAATAATTTTAAACAAAACATATTAGTATTTTTTAAATCTTTTATGGCACCCTCCTCATTCCCATCTAATTACTTAAAATAAATAAATGGTGATCACGGTGAAACGCATAACCAAGCAGCTCTCTTGAAAAATGGTCGTTTTTTGTTTACTTGTCTCGGTTACATTGACCCACAACAATTATCTTTCTTTTATAGCAATGGAATGGAGCACCCTTACCACATAACTCAGCAAGAGGCTTGCTAACATGGTAAGAACATGAGGCCAACCTTTCTCCCTGGTGACGGTCCATGTTGTGGTGGTGGGGGCGGCGGCGGCGGGGGGGGGGGGGGGGGGGGACTGAGAATATTTTCACTGTCGGCGGTATCTAACAAGGCATTGGCAGGAAAAAATTGAAGAGGGAGAGAGACTGATAGACAACGTAACGAGGCAAAGAAAAGAAAAAAGAAAGAGAGAGAGAGAGAGAGGGACTCTTGGGGCTAGGGGAAGCAGGCATGTGGATGAGTGGGGGACACACCAAACTCATTAAACCCCATTGAAATAATTGAGTTTGTGACAGAAAAGAGAGAAAAAGAAAGCCAAAGCCCTTATAAAAAATATTAAAAAGCCTCCTGCTTCTCTCACCACTTCTTGCATTTTAGTTTACTGTGTTGTTGTTGATGGTGATGGTGATGCTCTGTTCAATGTGTGTGTGGGACTTTTGAAGACCTGACAAGTCACAAGCAAGAGTAAAAGGCAGGAAACCAAAAACTGAAGCTACCCTTTACTTCTTGGTTGGACCCATCAAACAATAGAGAAATCTTGTTCTTTCTTTCTTCCTCCCAGAGAGTTTGTACTGGTGAAGAAGAAGATGCCTCGACCAGGACCAAGACCTTATGAATGTGTTAGAAGAGCCTGGCACAGTGATAGACACCAGCCCATCAGAGGTTCTCTCATTCAAGAAATCTTCAGGTGCCCTCCTTCCTCTTTATTTGTTTCTGTGTGTGTTCTTATTTGATAAAGAGTCTGTATTTTTTCACTGATTTTGGTTATGTATTTTGTTTAAGACTTGTCAATGAGGTTCATTGCTCAGCAACTAAAAAGAACAAGGAATGGCAAGAGAAGCTCCCTGTTGTTGTCCTGAAAGCAGAAGAAATCATGTACTCAAAAGCCAATTCCGAGGTTAAAGCTTTCTTCTTTTTTTATTGTGTCACTGTCAATTGAAATTTGAACACCTCCATCTTTATCGATTGATAACTAGAGACACAGCTAACGATCAATGAAGTGTGTGTGTATTTTAGTTTTGAGCTTGAGGTCATGCTGCTGGGTGCTGATAATTTTATTGAATTAAAGATTCAGAATTGACATGTATTTTGCTTTCTATGTTTCTCAGCAATAGTGCCAAGTCTCTGCTGGTTTAGTAGATTTGATCGCTGTCTTTTTGTAGAGCTTATTTTTGGATTCTAATTCTTGCACAGGCTGAATACATGGACCTTAAGACACTCTGGGACAGAGCAAATGATGCCATTAATACCATAATTCGACGCGATGAGAGTTTGGAAACTGGAGAGCTTCTTCAACCTTGCATTGAAGGTACCGGCCCAGTTTTTATTCCTTGTGCTAATTGTAGTCTTTGATTTCTGCATGTCTTGAATAAAGATTTTGTTACTTCAGAATTTAAAATACTTTTGGCCCAATTTTTCAGTGCTTGAAATCAATAACAATGAGTGCTACTATGAAATTTAGATTCAGTGTATGTTCCTTTCAGCATACTTGATTCAACCATCATAATTATATCTCACATAGTGCTGTCACTTTAAGTTCCATTTTATGTGACTCTCCACTTTGTTTGATACGTTGTACGGACAATGTTCTGCATGCAAATGCTATATGAGTAACCCTTCTCATCCTATTTCATTACTGCTCAGCTGCTCTCAATTTGGGCTGCACACCAAGAAGAGCCTCAAGGAGCCAACGAAATTGCAATCTGAGGTTTTACCTTAGTCCTGGCACTCAAGAGTCAAACACTTTGTCACCTGCTGCTGTGCACAATGCCATTCGGGCAAATCACATATCCAACTCACATTGCCTGCATGATTATTCCACAATCATGAATTCTGCTCCTTCAGGCTCAGAATCACAGGACCTTGCTGGCAAGGGCAATGACACTTCTAACAGATTTCTTTTTAGAACCGATAGCATTCCTCCATCTAATGTTAACAGATGTTTACCCTTTGAAAATTACCGTATACCAAGCTTGTGCTCTGTTTACCCCTTATACTATGGTAGTTTCCTAGAGCCACAGCTAGGTAGTGGAGCTCTTCCTAAGACTGTTCCTGGCACTGTAGAGCCTGTCAAGGTGGTTGCTGTGCAAAACTTCTTCCCTTGTAACGAGGACACCCCTGCTAGAACCAGTCAAGTTGATCATAAGGACTGTTCTTTGCAGCCACAAGAAATTGGGTGCGATCTATCATTGCGGTTAGGCTCTCTCTTAGCTCCAGTGCCAAGTGCGAAAACCAAGCAAATCAAGGATGCCAAATATGGTGTCCATGATTGTTCTCAAGAGGGGGGCAAGTTTGATGATTGGATGCCACAAATGGACGAGTTATCTTTCTTCCCTACGGTTAATGTGGTTGACCCACTAGTTTCACATTCAAGCAAATCGAGGGAACATATAATTGTAGATGTAACAATGAAAAAACGCAAGTTGGTTTTCGATCACCATGTTGAAGATCAACAATTCTTATGGCAGCCAAAGCTTCCTTGTGATCAGTTAACTGGCAGAATGAAAAGCGTAGGTTCGTAAGCTGGCTGTTGCTTGGTATGTTGCTTCAAACTCTTGATATGCCTTAGCAAGAATATCTTGTAAAGCTCTTTTTGGCAATGTAGTGTTTGCTAGTTTTGTTTAACAATGATGAGTTGCTAGCTGCAATATTGTAAGAATGTTAGATGTAAATATTGATCTTAGTTTAATTAAGAACTAACATGAGAAGCATGTGGTTTAAATTTACGAAGAAATGCTTGATGTCACATGGTGTTGCTTTTGGATCACAGACCAGAACTTGCATACCATCATTTCTTTTTACCTGGATGGAGAAAGTTTGATTTTAAGACAACATCTAGGTGTAAAAGAGGAAAACGAAAGTGGTTTTAAAGAGCAGGCTTTATTCTGTTTGTATCTTATGTACAGAAGCTGGTAGGGTAATCTATGTCACAGCATGTCCAATTAGATGAAGCTTTATAATTACAAGTCCAAAAGGCAGTTCCGAGTTGCACTTTGAATGTATTCTTATAAAGCATGGTATCAATGTGGAAAGGTGAGGCAAAAACGTGTCTCTTCAACAAACCTTAAACTTAGCCATTAGGAGAAGTAATCCTGATCATTAGATCCATTCTGATCACTAGTTCAGTGGTCACTGGCCCCCATTCTGATTGGTTTTGGTTAAAAAGTGGGCAAGAAATGATTATTGAATCACTGGATATGCATTTTGTTTGTCTTAGTGGGGAACAAGAAGGTCTAATCTTGCCAAATCTTACCATTATATTGGGAGTCAATGTGCTTTGAGGCTGTTTTGTGGACCCCTTGTGCATGTGGTCTTTTTAGGAAGAGGACAAAACCTTTTGTTTGTATGAATGGTGATTAATATCTGTGGGCACTGGGTGCTTATCAGCCATCTGTAGGGGGTGTGACTCTAATACTAAATGGCTTTAACACATCTAAGATCATAGTGGAACTGGATGTGGACCATATTGGTCTTGGTAAATCTGTTAGACAGAAATTGGGAGGTCAAAAAATGTAGACTGAGGCCATTCCTAACTATTTCAATAAACTATACTCTCCTAACTTTCATGATTGTGACTGGGGAACTGATGTGTATATGAGACATAAAGGATGATGGGATTCTAAAACTACTTGAGAATGGCTGTAAATGAAATCGTGTTAAACATTTTTCACCATACTAATGGCAGCGCCAAATAAGCTGCTGAGCGTGTATTTTCCTCCCAGAGAGGAGTCCTGAATTCTGCAGTCGTCTCAAGTTCTGTACACTTTTCTTGCTGTGGAATCTATCTAGCTCTAGTCAAGAGGGAAATGTGTTGGAAAAAGAGAGTTAAAAGTGGGAAAAGAATTACGCCGTATGTATATACAATGTGTCTGCTCTAGAAGAAGGTGGAAGATGTTGGAGAAGTGTAAGAAGCATCCAAAGAAGAGCAGCAGTGGAAATCTATCTGAAGTCTCTTCAGGAGAGAAAAGGTAGAAACCCCGCCTTTTTTCTCTTCCTCTTCAAGTTCTCCAACTGGGATGGCAGCAAGGAATCTTTTAATGAATTCTTTACAGCACTCTTTTCCCTTGCAAACTATGTCATCTTTATCCTTAGCCCTCTCCTCCCCTGCCATTTCCATCGCGGCAGCAACATCTTTCGCCGTCTTCCCGTACATCAAGCTCGAGTCATCGAACTTTAATATGTATGCCTGCCTGCAGCCCTCGAAGAGTCTCTCACCCAGCGAATCAATGATACAGTAAGCTTCGGCTTCTACCTTCAACACGAAGAAATGATCGTTCCAACTCACTATATATATCCTCTGCTCATGATCTTTGATGTTGCTGGTTATTTCTTGCCATATATAGTCGAAAGATGTGGCTCCCTTTAAGTTTTCAAACTTTTCAGGGCTGAAAATCCCAGTAAAAGATTTCTCGTGTGAGATGGTCAAAGGCCGGAGATCAGCTTTCAAGACGGTTTCAAGATCGAAGTGGTAATCTGGGAAGGAATTCATGTAGGCCTCATTGTCGCAAAGCTTTCGCCATTCATGTGAACCTTGTGCTACGAGGTTGTCAAACTGAGACAATGTTGGCATTAGTTCCTGGTTTGAGTGAAGCCAGTCGGCAATGACCGCAACTATTGCCGTGCAGGCACTTTCTCCGGCAGCCTTTTCGCTTCGTTGATCAAAGGAAGCAAGAAACACTTCGGTTTTGAGCTTTGCTTGACCATCTCTGCTGACTAGCTCCTTGACCTCCCACTTGTCTTTCTGCAAGAACAACAGTGGAACCAATTATGTGTCAAACTTCCTTTTCCACAACTTTCAAAGGCCAATGAGTTTGTCATAGCAAATGACAAAAAATCAGGGACATGGTGATCATGATGAATTTTTTGTGGTCCACCATGCCATTATATGCTCCAAGGCAAGTTCTTTCATCATTTCCAGAGCAACTAAGAAAATCTTGCGTACTATTCCTGGATATGAAAAGTTCTTTCAATCACTTACTTTTGGATTGATTGAATTATGAAGATCTAGCTTTTGAAACCGATGTGACACTACTATATGGGGCATGTCTATGGGGTTCGGCCGACACAACACCATCAGAGATTCAACAGGTAATACAGGAGTATCTTAATAATATAAAATGCTCGAATGAACAGACAGGATCGATTCACATGTACGGGTGTTTCTCTGTACCTGCGTGGAATCGGATATGTCGACCTTCGCATTAGTTTTCTCAATGAATGGCTCTACTTTCCTCCTGGACAAACTGAAGCTCAGCCTTCTCTTCTTCCATGGGAATAGCCTAACCTTGGTAAACCGGTCCGACCGAGTTTCTGGGGATGAACCCAAGTCGGTCCCTGAACTCATCTCTTGACTACTACCGTCTCTCGTGGAAGTCAAAGTTCCGGCCGAATCATCTGAGTCAAACATAGTTGACTGAGCACGACAACTCCCGTGATTTACTCTGTCCATTACATTCGTAGAAGCTGTAATGCTCTTAAAAAGTCCTTTCTTGGTACCTGAATCATCCGAGTTTTGAGCAGTTTGGTCACATGAATTTCTGACCTCAGCGAAGCTTACACCAATCTATATAAAATGAAATAATCATGATTAAATATTCAAGCCAAGAGTAATTCAGATTATATTAAACAAAAAGGTCAATAGTAGCTACATATCATGCTGGTTTCAAGGAAAATGTAGACAATGAAAAGGTCAAATAGTACGAGTAATTGTTTATTGTTTATCTAGCTGTTTCATCGATGACTTGGGCTTTAGATGGTCAAGCTTTAAATCCCCCTCCCTGTCCGGTGAAATCTCCTTCCCTTTCCGGTGAAACCTCCAAGTTATTTTCATCTCAATCGGTCAAATTCTTACAGCTAAATTTTCCATTTCAATAAAGGAAGTGGTGCAAACAGCTCAGATATGCTGATAACACCATTTCTATTGTTTCTTTCACAGAATTGAACAGAGGGTGGTATCCTGATCCTATCTATGGGATAGAACTTGGACAATCTAAAATCTTGGAAAATGAGTTGATCTTTTGGTTTTTACGATCTGAATCGTTTTCTCCAGGCAAGGTGAAGATAGACAGTACTCTGGTACTGTTTGAGAGAAAATGTAATAATCTTTTAGAATAGAATTCTATGAATAAATATGCAATATATTTTTGACTGATCCTGATAAAATATTTTGAGGGAGTAAATATCTCTAATTTATCAGATTAGATTAATTACAGAGACTAATTTTTCAGATTAAAAAGATTATATGCTCGATTCTCGAGATTGGAGGTCTGACAACTCGCTAAACCCATCTATATTTAAGTTTAATGCTGGGCTGAAAACAAAAAATGCTCATCCATTAATTTCTTACACCATCTTGTAACAGCCGATACAAGTGAATTAATGCAGGCATTTATTGAAAGTTAATTGCAAAATGTTTTGTTTTTTAGCAGAAAAGATGAGTTACAGAAATTGGTCTGCAGGTGGAAATGAAACTCACCAAAAGAGTAGCTTGACAGTCAACTCCATCAAAATGTAAAGAAATTGGCAGCTTTTGTTCAATCTGGGAGTTCATCTTTGAAGCCAATTCTGCTATATTCATCGTAGCATTTCCCACGACTTCCATTTTTGACCTGGGTTTCTCATCCTCGCCCTGCAAAAAGACCACCATCACCATTGCCATTTTAGTTCTGGATTCTTACAAAAGCAGAGATGAACATCACCAGAAGAGTAATAATAATAATAAAAAGGCTTCTTACATATAAAACGCTGAAAGAAACATCCCACTGAGCAAAAGAATTGTCTTTAGAAGGAATCCAAACATTCTCAAATTCTTCACCATTCCATTCTATATCAGACTCCCCTTCCTTGAGGGATTTTTGGCTACTGTAATTTCTTTGGCACTTGGAAACTCGATAAAATGGAACCAATCCTGACGACTTGGGGCCTTTCCATTTCATCTCGACAACAAAAACCATTCTTTCTCTTCCGCTATCACCAACCTTTTCATGACTGAACAATCCTTCTAGCTTCAATGGCCTCACCTTGACATGAATCTTCTTGGTTGTCCCAGCTGCCTGAATCCATGGCCACTTCATTGTTATCTTCCTCTCTCTCTCTCTCTCTCTCTCTCTATCTATCTATCTATCTATCTATCTGTGTGTGTGTGTATATTTTTACAGGTTAGTCAAAGAGAGAAATTGAATGCTTAAAGGAGATGAAACAGCAAAGACTTGTTCTTTAATTGGCTCTATGACAGCTTATATCTATATATTTCCTTTTTTGTAACTACTACTTTTTCTTGATTTTCCTTAGCGTGTGTGTTTCCGTGTGAGCTAGCCCACCTTCCTGGATACACGCACCCATATGAAATCACGTTACTCCTCACTTCATGAGTTTCTATTCTAAACTTGTCATTGTTTTTTTCCTTCAGAGATTAACAAGTTATATATATATATATATATATAGAGAGAGAGAGAGAGAGAGAGAGAGAGAGAGAGAGAATTCTCATTATATCCATATTAAGATTTAAAAAAACTTAGAATAATCTTGATAAAATGACGAAAATGGAGTTTTGATAATCCCAAATCATGGCCGAGATGTGATTCATATTCTAATTCTGTAATCCAAAATGATGTTTGAGTAGGGATCACCCCTTATCATTGAGGCGAGGCGGAGTCATAAGGGCATGTGGGTGGTGACACGTCAGCACAGATGACCTGGACAACTTGGTCTACGCGTCTAAAGATGAGGATGTATGATTTTCTCAGACAGAGAAAAGGCGTGGGTTCTGCGCATATGCCGTGTTGGTCCTACAACTTGGAAGAATTATTTTATTTTAGGTTTGACATGTTGATTTTCGTTCAACAAAAAATGTTCAACCCATCAAATGATTATTATAAACTTATATTTGATAGCTTATTTTACTGTTTGTGATGCGAACCGGCCCAGAAACACCAGCAAAGACCCATTACATGTTTAGGGGCTTGATTCGTGGTTTTGAAGGTTTCACCCAAGTTATAATCTCAAGGACCATTAAAGTATCTATGTGTAGGAAGGATCCAACTCGACTTTATTTGGGTCATGAAGTGAGGACAATAAAAGAGCCAAAAGAATCTTAGTACAACTTGGAAACATGGGATTGATGGGCTGGATGGAAGAGAATAAATAAACCTTATGGCCTTTATTTAAGTTAGTTAGTTACAGTCCAAGGCTTGTTTGGGCTTAATTAAGACTTTGTTTTCAGTTAGGATCCAAGGCTTGCTTGGATTAAGTCATGGGCTTTTCAATTTAGGATTTTAAGTCAGTTTTTAGTGAACATCTTTTAAGTCCACATAAGAGGTACATTAGCGTTAGTTTTTAAAAAACTATTTAAACTCATGTTAGCTAAATTTCAGCAGCCATTTGATTAATTTTAATTCTGAACTTTTCAGTTTATGTGTGAGAGTGATTCTTGCATTCTTTAGTTCTTGAACGAACTGAATCCGACTCATCGAAGATTAACTGGCTTCGTGACGTCATTCTACTCATTTCAATAGTGCTGGTGCCTTGGGGCAGGTTTCCATTGTGTCACACTCCTATCATACCTATTTCGGCTTTCCGGGATCAGATCTCATTCTTGGTTGTGGGTTGTGTGACTATGTGATCACGAGGTTCGCATCAATTTGAATTCAAAACTAATTTTTAAATTTCAATTAGGATTTTTCTGGATCAGTTATGAATTAAGTGAGTTTACCTAGATTAACCCAAATCAACTTAACTTTTTTATTTTATAAAAATAATAAAAGTCAACAAGCTTTGATTGAATAAGTTAGTCTAGATGGTGTTTAACTGGATCCAACCATATCATTTTTCTTCTTCTATTTTTAGTGAAACTTGGCCTAAGCTAAACCCTTAATTATCTAATCAAACCTGCTAAGTCGGGTCGGGTCGGATCAAGTTTTAAAATAGTAGAAAAAACAGTGTATTTATTTCATCATAAAGAAAAACAATTCCTCCTTTGTTGGCTTAAAGTTAAATAAAACCATGATGGAATATATGCTATTCTTATTTGTCTAAAATATATTACTTATTATATTAAAATCAAAATAAATTATATTTTTTAGTTTATAATATATATTTTAAACATTAGACAAGACAAATATATTGTCATTACAATATTCTTTTTTATTCTATTCAATATCTATCAAAACATAAAATATAATAAATTATATGGTTTAGAAAATATAAAAAAATAATTAAAGCAGAACAAATAAATAATCTTTAGGGAAAAACACCGATTAATCGCAAAAATAAACACTATTTGGTGATTATGGACAATGAGGTGGGACCCAGTTCAGTCAAGAAATTTCTGATTAATACCACTGGGAACAACATAATATAATAGTTTTCTCCTTTTTTTTAATTTTGAATAGTGAAAAAAAAAACCCACCAATTTAATTACATGTAAAGGACTGTAAGGTAAGATGGGCCGTAAAGGGCCTGTGGACTGAACTTATATTTATTGGGCCCAGTGTACCTGGGAAAGATAAGAGCTTTCCTTCTCTAGCTGCCCTAACCAAAAGCCTCTCTTGATTGCTGCCAATGGAGCTTGCTTTCAATTCAGTGCTCCATATTTGGGGCATGCTTATATTGCATTTTAAAAATTATATTTTTAATATTTTTAGATTATTTTCATGTATTGATGTCAAAAATGATTTTTTAAAAAAAAATATTATTTTGATATATTTTTGAATGAAAAAACACTTACAAAAATAACATCAACCATAGTACTAAACAAGCATTTAGTAATATTAATTTTTTAAATCAAATTCTTCCTTTTATTTTTTCTATTATTTCATCCAAAATAAAATAAAAAAAGGGCACATCCAAGCCCTATTATATCTCGCTATGAATCCTTAATTATTTTCAAAAGACTAATTTGTATTAATTCTAGAACATGGAAGCCGATTTTGTCTTTATAATTAATCTAGGGTTAATTTATTAAAAAAATATAACATTTTTCTAACTATGAGGTGTTTGCACATTAAACATATATTCATTAAATCAGTATGATGGTTTTTTTAATAAAAAAGTGAGCGGGCCTATTTGAAAAAAAAAGAAAAATTGAGGGAGGATGATTTTGAATTTTTCAGCTCAACAACTCCTAGGAAAGTGACTCTACTTTAATAAATAAATTAAAAAGGGCTGAACATACCTTCTAGAAAATGAAATAATTAACTTTTGGTTTTTTTTTATTAAAGAGTATATTAAAATAATTTTTTTTAAGAATTATTTTTAATACTAACCCATCAAAATGATAAAAAAAAAACTAAATATTTTTGCATGCAGTTTTAAAATACAAAACTCTAATTATCTTTTACCGATGGCAACATTGTTTTTGCTTGTTTTTAGAAGGAACAAAACACATGAAATTACGGTGTTAATTTCATTGTACCATGGATTATTTCTAGATGCATATTTCATCCTCTTGTTATTAAATCTAATTTAACACATTGAGTTGGTTTAAGATCTAATTTAAGTTGATTTTGTAATAAATAGTAAATATTAATTCAATATAGTCCTATTAATTTTTTTTCTTAAAATCGAGGGAACCCCGTTTCTTTTAGGCACTCTTTGTAGGTCCAAGTTAAACGAGTAAAACTTTGACTGTTCCATATTTTTACAAAATAAACACGTCCTAATTTGAATCAAAATATCATAAAATTATTTATTACCACGTCACACCGCTTGAGTACTCGAATTAAAACTTGAGTCTACACGACTTGGATAAAATCCATTAACCTCTTCTTTCTTTCTTTTTTATATTTGAATATCTATATTTCAAATGTGAAAGGGAGATTTCTAGACAACAATTTTTCAGACCACTTACAATTTTATATATCTCCCTTGAGGATCTTTCTTAAAGCTCTCCTATTGCTTCAAAACCAACTTTTTAGCTTTCTTTGTTGAAACCTACAAGCTTTCCAAAGGTCTACCTAAAGCATATTTTAATGTAAAACTTAGTTATAATTGGTTTCCAATCTCTTTTTAAATCGACTAAAAAACATTTTTTAATTTCCAACAATTGAAAATTTCAGCCCATCATATTTCAGTAACATCACTATCTACTGACTTCTTTTTGTTACCTCCACCCTATATATATATATATATAAAAATATATAAAATATGTAAATAAAATATGTATAAATAAGGCATTTGCCGGGTTGAAAGTCATTATTATAATTAATTAAGTGGACTAATGATCTAAACCAAAAAGTTGTTACCTGAAAGGAAAGGGGATTGTCAAATCTGCAGGCTCTCCTAATTAATCTTGTTTTGAGTGGAAGTTTTGGTATTACCTAAGTAAAAAGGAAAAAAAAAAAAGGGATAAAATTCTTATTGGAAAATAATTCCTTGTAAATAAAAAAAAAAGTAGTTCTTCTTGGAGCTTTTTATAGCTTGAGTAGAGGATTTATTAAAAATATCATAAAAATAAATAAAAATAAAAGGAATCTCGCTTCCTTCTCAGCTTTGTGTAAGGCTTTAGGGATATGAATAATCATATTTATTTATAGGATTTTCAAAAGACTACAACTCCTGCAACGATAAAGATAAGCCAACTTGTGAATTTTAAATCGTTAGTATAAAATATTTAACTTAACATTGTTATACCCTCCCAATACAATTATAATATCATATAATATAGTGCAATTTTTTTTATTTTTTTTAATGTTTTTTGGTGGAGGAACCATTGATTTGACAAAACACCCCCGCACTTTTATATATTTATAAGAAGGTCTTTGACTACTTCATAATTTATACGATGTTTTATTTAGAATAATTAATAAGTTGCTTCTTATCACCTTGATCTTCATGCTGAGTTGATTTTGAAGCTTGCCTTTTGAAATGTTAGAACACTTCTAAAGCTTCGTCTTTGCTTCTATGCGAATTGACATAACAATATTTAATGTATTAAACAATGAAAATAGTTAAATATCTTTTATCACCTCTAGTTTGCATAAATTTTAAATCACATGAATTAAATCTAAGAGCTCGGTCAACAAGATTTTAATCATAGTTGTATATTTCGTTCTATCAGTTTAAAAAACAAGACAAAACATCATAGTTTTTACCTCGGTTTAAATTTCAGCCGTTCCATTTCATCCAAATAGTGTTTTATATATATAATAAATAATTTTACAATATCAATCATATCTCTTAATCCGACGGTATATTGAGATGAAATTTTACGAGGAGTCTCTTGATATATATATATATATCTATATATTATGTTAAAATTTCAGAGCAATCAGATAATGTAATGACCTTGCAAGATTGATGACGATATTTTCGTAATATTATACATGTTCATAATTTTATTAAGAAATATCATTTTATTGTGTATATTTTTAGATTAAATTGCACAATTCTAAATAATTTTATTTTTAGATTTAAACTGATTTTTTTTAATTAATATATTTAATTATATATACATACATAAACAGTACAACCCCAAAATGGCACGCCAAAACATTTTGAAACCGAAACATTCCGTTTCAATTGAAAAAACAAAGCACCAACCGAAATGATATTGACAACCCTGATTTTAATATAATATTAAAGAATCATCTCATCTAAAAATTTAAAATGTTACATGAGGTTTCGTATATAATTTATTAACAAATAACTAAAAGAATACGAAAATCACTATTCATGCACTGTTCATTGTCTCTGAAAACACTGTGGACGCGAGCTTTTTCATCCGTGTGTCGCGCGAGTTCGTCCACCCTATTTTTTTTTTGTTTTTTCCGCATGTGAACAGTGCATTACCGATTAAAACCCCCGAAAAATACAAAATAGTGCACAGTTGCAGGGGCTCTCTCGGGTTTTCTCACTTTCTCGGAACAGTGCACTACCGAAAAAGGGCCCAGAAACCGACAAATTAGCTAACAGGACACGGGGGCAGCGCCGTCCTTTCCCTTCCGGTTTTTTTGTAATTACGGGTGGGGGCAGGGGTGATCCGGTAATTCGCCCATTATTTTATTATTTTTTCCGCGGGCGACTGGCGCGTGTCCGTCCCGCGCCAGCGAGGTTCCGTGCTTACGCGCCACTGTGGCGGCGCGTGCGACCTCTTCCCGCCTTCAAAAATTAACTTCCGCCTCTCCAGACGATGCGCCGGGAGGTCCTCTATCCTCCGGCGCGGCGCGTTCAATAAACAGATGATCGGTTAAGCCGCGGCGGATGGGTTTCGCTCCGGCGTCCCTTTTCTCTCTCCTCCCGCCCCCAAATGCAGATAAGGTCCCTGATGTTTGTGTGAAGTTCCATTTGGTCCCTGAGGTTTTTATTTCGTTTTTATTACTGATTTATTCAAATTAAAGTTTTATTGTTTTCAATTGTGCCCTCCAATTAAAACTGATTATATAAGAACGTTTTATTTCAGTCCTTATACTTTTGATTTTGTATTTATTTTTTATTCAGTCAATTATTCCGGTACAGATGTTTTGATTTCTTTGATTTGGTCCTCCAATTGAAATTGGTAATATATACAAAGTTTGATTTCAGTCCTTCTTCTTCTGATTTTTTTAAAAAAGGCAGCAGTTTTCAATATTTATTTTTGGTCCTCCGAATTTGTTTTTCTTTAATTTTATCCTTTAATTGGAATTAATTTAATATATGTTATTTTACATTTCGGTCCTTATTCTTTTAATTTTTTATTTGTTATTAATTCATTGTTTTTTTTTTTGTTTTTTCTGTATTTTTAATTGATTGATTTTTTTATTGTTTTTTATACAAATATTATGCTTTTTTGTAATAATTTCCCTGGGCAATTTAATTATTTGAATTCCTTTTTTATTAATATTGCTCATTTTTTCTCTTTGTTCATTTATTTTGTTTTTTGCTTCTCTTTTTTTCCTTCTTTGGATTTGGTGATTTTTATGATTTGATTATTTATGCAATAATCATGATATTATTACTTTTGTCCATGTATATATAAGTGTGTTTAACACAATAATAATAATAATAATAATAATAATAATAATAATAATAATAATAATAATAATTTAATTGTTTTTCTTGCTTCCCCTTTTGTTAATTTTTTTTCCTTCATATAATTTAATAATTTTTATTGTTTTAACAGTAATGGCAATGATATTTTTTTTCCTTTTGTTAAAGTTTCTAAAATATTTTTAGTCTTTCATTAATTATATGTTCTAATATTTATTGAATATTATCTCATAGAAATATATATAAAGCGAAAAAAACATGACCTAAAATTTTTTAAATAAAAAAAATTGATATCAGTATTCTTAAATACATGTAATATAATCATATAATGATAAATCAGATAAAATAAAATAAAAATTGTCTTCGAATTTTAATTTTGTACTTAACACAATAATAATAATAATAATAATAATATAATAATAATATAATAATAATAATAATAATAATAATAATAATAATAATTATTATTATTATTATTATTATTATTATTTTTCTTGCTTCCTCTTTTGTTAATTTTTTTTTTCCTTCGTATAATTTAATAATTTTTATTGTTTTGACACTAATGGCAATGATTTTTTTTACCTTTTGTTAAAGTTTCTCAAATAATTTTAATCTTTCATTAATTATATGTTCTAATATTTATTGAATATTATCTCATAGGAATAAATATAGGACGAAGAAAACATGACCTAAATTTTTTTAGTAAAAAAAATTAATATTAGTATTCTTAAATACATCTAATATAATCATATAATGATAAATCGGATAAAATAAAATAAAAATTGTATTCGAATTTTAATTTTGTACTTAACACAATAATAATAATAAGAATAATAATAATGATGATAATAATTTAATTGTTTTTCTTGCTTACTCTTTTGTTAATGTTTTTTTTTCTCTATATAATTTAATAATTTTTAATCTTTTAGCAGTGATGGCAATGATATTTTTTTTTCCTTTTGTTAAAGTTTCTAAAATAATTTTAGTCTTTCATAATAATAAAAATAATAATATAATTATATTCAGCTTAAAAATAATAATAATAATAATAATAATAATAATAATAACAATAATAATAATAATAATAACAATAATAATAACAATAATAATAATAATAATAATAATAACAATTTTTTCAATAATAATAATAATAACAATAATAATAAGAACAATAATAAGAATAATAATAACAATAATAATAATAATAACAATAATAATAACAATAACAACAAAAATAATAATAATAATAATAATAATAATAATAACAATTATAATAATAATAATTATTTTTGTTAGTAACTCTTTTGTTAATATTTTTTTTGCTCTTCATAATTTAATAATTTCTATTGTTTTGACAATAATGGTGTTAATTTTTTATATATATATTTTTAGTCTTTCGCCTAAGAATATATATAGGGAAAAGAAAACATGACCTAGAATTTTTTTAATATAAAAAATTAATATAAGTATTCTGAGATATATTTAATATAGTTATATAATAGTAGATGATCTGCCACACAATTACAAATAACCGATTAAAACACATTCACAAATTTAATTTTTTTTATTTATAGAATAATGTCTACTTTTGTCCATGTATATATAAGTGTACTTGACACAATAATCATAATAATAATAAGAATAAAAATAATAATAATAATAACAATAATAATAACAATAATAACAACAACAACAACAATAATAATAATAACAATTATTTCAATAATAATAACAATAACAATAATAACAATAATAACAATAATAATAACAATAATAATAATAACAATAATAATAAAAATAATAATAATAATAACAATAATAATAATAACAATAATAATAATAATAATAATAATAATAATAATAATAAGAATAAGAATTATTTTGTTAGTAACTCTTTTGTTAATATTTTTTTTGCTCTTCATAATTTAATAATTTCTATTCTTTTGACAATAATGGTGTTAATTTTTTATATACATATTTTTAATCTTTCGCCTAAGAATATATATAGGGAAAAAAAAACATGACCTAGGATTTTTTTAATATAAAAAATTAATATAGGTATTCTGAGATACATTTAATATAGTTATATAATAGTAGATGATCGGCCACAGAATTACAAATAACCGATTAAAACACATTCACAAATTGATCAATAAACTACAACAAAAAAATATCACACCAAACAATCAAATAATTCACCATACAGATGGTTACAAAAAATATTTTCATAACCAGTAAACACAACTGAATAAAGAAAAATTAGATGATCGACCACACAATTACAACAAAACCAACCACCAACAAATTCCCGATTGACTACAGCAAACAAAAATCTCTAATCAATATAATCTATTACATTTTTTCAACCAACTGATTATATAATTATCAATCCAATTAAAACACACCAGATAATCAAAACATTGCAATTTTGCAATCTATGAGTTAATTAAATCAACACACAATTCAAATCCAAACTGTGACTAAATTATTCTCCAAGACAGTAAAATAATGTCAACAACCAACTAAATCAATGCAAACAAAAAATAATATATCTTTAATACATTTCAGCGATTATAATATTGGTATCAACCAGTTAAATGCTTAATAACTGTTAAAAAATATTTAACAATCAAAACATTCAGTTCAAGACAACAAAATATCATCTTTCATTCATTTTATTGATTACAGATTTACATCAACCAATTAAATAACCATCAAAACAATCAATACATACTAAACAATTAATCAATTATGGTCTTGCAATACTCAAATTACAATTAGTTGATCTTTCAAAAAAAATTTCGCTAATAATTTTTAAATTTCGCAATTGAATTATTATCTGAGTATTTAAGCTTATAACAATAATCAACTAATTCAATACATAAAAAAATGTTATAGCATTATTTAAAATTTACAATTCTCTATCTATTAACTAAAAAATTCTCTGCTTACCACATAAATAATCAGTTTGCTACATATAAAAAGCCCGGCGCAACGCGCGGGCTACCCAACTCGTATTATTCTATAACATAAACAAGATGAACCAAAACTTATACATTATTTTTTTTATAAATAAAAAAAAGTTTTAGAAAGACTAAAAGTTTTCTCCATTATCAAAACCATATTTGAATTGTCTTCTTACACATACAACCAAGACTATTAATTTTAAAATAACTCTTAAAACAAAAGAATACAACCCTCTAGTTTAAAAAACACAACTCTATTTCAAGTTAAGTTTTAATAAACACAATTTTTTACTCACACCCTAACATAAAATAGTAAAATTTAAACTAATTAATTAATTAATATCAATACAGACAACAACAATAACATGCAACAACAACAACAACAACAACATGCATTAACAACAACAACAACAATAACAACAGGAACAACGCATGTGACCAACCCATGAAATCCTGTCTCCTTGAGATGTGGATGAATCCCGAATTCATGCCTGCTTCTCATCTTAGTGAACGGTGCGAATTAATTCCTGCTGGCATCTAGGGTTTAAATAATCCATGCACGCTGCCGTTTTATCTACCAGAATAATAATAATAATAATAATTTAATTTAATTTAATTTATTGGATATTGATTCTGCAACAAATAGATATCAAAATTAACAGAGAAGAATGAGTGGCAGGCCTCATTATAATTAATAAATAGCAGCTGCGTTAATTATAATCGATCATCCTTTGGAGTCTTGCTCTTGGACATTCATATTTTACAGTGGTTAATTATAAAAATTTATTTTCTTAATTATTTTGCTCCTCAACAATCCTTTTCAAGCCTCAATCTATGCAAAGCTGCGTTAGCTTTTCATCTTTTCTTCTTCTTCTCATGAAGTGACAAGGAGCACGAGAACACGAAGATACGAACAAATTACAAAGTACCACTAATAATTTGCATGATTGCGAGTCCTTTTCCTCATTTTAATTTGCATGATTGCAAGTCCTTTTCATCATTTTTTCTTATATGTTTTTATACCCCCACAAACGATCAAATTAAGATAATTTTTTTGGTTAATTTAATGAGCAAGAAAAATTAGTGTTGGCAACGTACAATATCAACAATTATATAGGACAATCCAAGAGTGTCTGACGTAAAATTTAACATGATAAGATTAGGGTTTTCAAGAGAGGTTGCGTGATGATAAAGTGTTTATGATCTGCACAGTAATTCTCGAGTTTTAGTCTGTTAAGAAACCATCTCACTTAAAAACTTAAGCTTTTAGATGAGATGATTTTTTAACATGGTATCAGAGCTCCAGAATATGATTATATTATACTCTAATACATCCCCTCAAGTGAAAGCCTTTTGGTCTTGAAATTTGCACAGACCCATATCACCTTATGCTTGATTTTTTTATCAAATAAAATGGGGGTGGTGAGATTCAAATTCGTGACCGTTGGGTCAACAAGGCTCTGATACCATGTTAATGAACCTTCTCATCTAAAAGCTTAAGTTTTTAGATGAGATGATTCTTTAACATGGTCAGGACGTGCATTTCTTGTAAAAACATGAGACAACCGGAATTTTACTCATATAACTGGATCCACAAAGCATGTCTTTCAGGAATGAGATTTCTTCGTATCAAAAAAAAAAAAAGTTCTTGAGCAAAATAGTTAGAAGCATTTTATGAAAAAAATAATAATTTTGATAAAAACAAATCATGACACTTTATCATATATATACACATAATTTCACTTTAATTAATAAGAAAGAAAGACTTGATCTTGTCGCCAACAAGCCAGCCCATAAATTAAACCCTAAATAAATTAAAATATAAGACGGTCTAGATTATATTGCTATCGTAAGTTACCCTTTTCTTTTCCTAGTTGTTGTTAATATTATTAAATATATTCTTTTTTTTTTCTAATATGTTAAATAAATCTCTCATAGCATAAAGTTAGAGGGTGTCCTAATCATTAACATAAATAATTAAATATATTAACCTAAGTTCGAAATCTGCTGTCACGCAATTTCTTCCCTGCCACAGACAATAAAAAATCAATTTTATTTAATAATCATTATAAATCAAAGTGTACCTAATATAAAGATTTGGTCGAGAAAATCAAATGGCATAAATCAGTCCACCTCAGAGCAAATATTTTGAGATCTTTTTTTTAATTAAATTAGAGTCTGGATGATCAATCCTTGAAAATTTATATGAATACATGGGACTCATTTTCTTGGACCTACAAAAATATATCACGATACAAGGATCTTGTCGAGCTTATAATCACTCTTCCTGCTGTTCATGTCTCGTGTTTAACCTAAGATTAATTAATACACTGTCATTAATTATATATTAAAATACTAATGTGCCCTAAAATTAGCTTAAGGCTATAAGAGGATGTTTCACATTCCGTTTCAAAAATATTTTTTGAAAACAAAAGTTTTTATTTATTTTAAATTAAATTTTTTTAGTATTTAAGATAATTTTTATGTGCTGATATTAAAAATAATTTTTAATAAAAAAATATCATTTTGATATATTTGTAAAAAAAAAACACTTTCTAAAATAATCTCAATTACACGCAGAGAAGACAAGCAACACTAATTCTAGGATAAGATAACATTCCCACAAGTATTGCTTTGGCTGTTTTTAAGGTTTGTTTGTCGATTTGACCATACTCTTAGGGCACGTTAGTCTTCCAATATAAGGAATATTTATTTATAAATAACAAAAAATAAATCACCATTGGAGAACTGAGAATCAGAATCCATGCCGTACGTTCCCTTAGCAAGGTGACAGCCAAATGCTGCACTTGACCTTTTCTTCTTACAGTGTAGAAAACATAGTCAAAATATGAGATTAAATAGAAAATTAAAATAGAAAATTAAGAGTTTTCTACAGTCTGAAATTTTTTTGGTATTTTTAAATCATTTTAATGTATTGATGTCAAAAATAATTTTTAAAAAATAAAAAAAATTATTTTAATATATTTCTAAATAAAAAACACTTTAAAAAACAACCGTAACCGCTCTTCCAAATATGCTCTAAATCTAATTGAGAAGGGATGCCTAATAATTTGCTTAGGATTATGTTTTAAATTAAGTAAATAATTTGAAGAGCAATAATTAATTGAGTTGGTGGCCCACTTGCTTGACTTTATCTTCACCTTCCATGCTTTAAATTATCCCAGCTGTCATTACTGCTGAAGACACCATTCTTGCGCCTAGTCAAATATGATATTCAATTCGAGGTGTGGAAATAGATTGCGACTAATAAGTTGTTTCTTCCTATTTCTTAAAAGTATTTTTCAAAAAAAATATTTTTTTATTATTTTAAATTTAAAAAATAGATCCTTTTCATGTGTGTTGTAGTAAAAAATGATTTAAAAAAATATTAATTTCAATGTATTTATGAATAAAAACACTTTCAAAAGCAATCACAACCGCATTCCTAAACAAGCACTTTTATAAAGTTATTCTCATGTGATCTCAGATTCAAGCGTTGTGGTTATTAATATGATGATTACTGGAGAGATACATGATCATTAGCTTCAGGTTTTCTGGGATTACTTGAGGCACGAATAAGTTGATCTGGTCATCCATGTTATTAAAAAAAATGATATTAAGAAGAAAAAAAAAATTCAATCGAAAGAAGCATGCAATACCAAGACCAATCTACCTCCACTGAAGCTATTCCAAATTAATTATAGTTGGTAAACCTAGATAGGACTCGCTGGTTAATCTGAAAAATTTATGAATTTGAATTTGATTTTAAATTGAATGATTCATCTGTAAGGTTTTCAACTCTAGTTGCAACAGTTTTTATGATGAACAACTGTAAGAAAGAGAGAAAAAATTGAACGCAGAGAGGCACAATGAGCAGGAAAAGTTTTTGATTCATCTTCCACGAGCACGTCTTAGCTCTCACATTTCTTACTTCTGCAAGAGAGAAATTTCAGTTGGGTCATTCTTGCAAGCCTAAAAATGAATCCAGCAGCACCGCCCCATTCAAGTCTTCCATTACAATCCAAAAGTCATTAAGATTCTGAACTACTAACTTTTGGACTTCTGGGTGCTTGAAAATCAAAAGAAGTTATCAATAATTCAACATTTTTTTAACTTTTTTATTAATATAAATAGTTGAGGAGGTAGCTTGTTCATATCTCAATTAATTTAAGGATAATGGAAGAATCCAGTTTCCTTCCTATAATCACTCAACATTTTGACCGGCAACACAGTAAACCACTATTGATCCGTATAGAAAGTGATGTGATGCTTGCATAATTAAATTGTAAATGGAGCCCTCAACCATAAATCGAAGAAGAAATTAAGGACATAAAAATTGTTATTTGTGAAAGGAAGACAGGGACGGCTACCTAGGACATGATATTATTGGATCTGTCAAACCAGTTGAAACCATCCATGGTTTGACGTATTGGAACTTCCAAGATAGAATCCAACTCAACTCGGAGCTCTTCAAACTTCAAAGACTTCAGCTTTAACGACTCGTGATGACACAGGCAAACCATGCACGAAACGTTTTGTTTATAGAAGCCAGCCAGCCAGCCAGCAAGAACAGAAAGACCCATTTTTGCAAGTCCGCTTGTTCTGCAACAGCAGAAGAAATGAGGTGATGTCTGCACCTACCGACACCTCTGTTTCTCTAACACTTCGACCCTCTCCTTCTTTCATCTATTGCTCAACGAAAGAACTCAACTTTCTGTGAATCTGCACCTTCTTTTCAGTTTTCACATTTTGTCTGTTTCTACAACGTTGTTGGTCTGGATTTATTGTCTATAGGAAGAGTGCCCAGCAATGGAAATTGATGGTTCTCTTCCTCCTCCTTTAGTACCTCTCAATTCTCATATCTGAAAGGTACCCTTTCAATCAGCTGTCATTCTTGATTAAGAATTTGGGGTTATCATGAGTTGTTCTGGGTTTGAAGTTGTTTGTGTACCCTGTTCTTGAGGGTACACAGGCTGTGTCTTTTGGCTTGTTTCCTTGACTGACCATTTTAGTTTCTCTTTCATTTTGTCCAAATTTTGTTGCCCCAGTTGAAGGGAAGAAAGTTTAGAAGAGGGGTCATCTTCTTTCACATTTATTCATTTTTTTGCTCATACAATTCTATACTTAAGAATTCAGTAGCCTGGCGTTATCTTTGTCTTCTGATATCTGAAATTGTCCTGAATTTCGGAATTGTTAGCTTTAGATGAACAGCAACCTGCTTCCATGGTTCAGCTTGTTACGGGTGGGAGTACTGATTCTAGAATCATTGCAGAATGTGGAGTATTTTCATGGGCTTGTTTAATATAAATTGTCCATCAAAGCCCTGTTCTTTGTGTGCTGGATTTTGGAGCTGAATTGTATTCTTCTGTTCAGTTAATTCGCCCTCCTCTTCTTGAGTGGTTATGGAGCAATGGGGTTTCGTTCGCTTTATGGGGTCCATTTCATTGCTTGTCCTCCTTTTTCCTGGAGCCTGTAAGGCTGGTATCCAAAGTGTACGCACGATCCATCCAGGGTTTCAAGGGTCTCAAATGACTTGGATCAATTACGATGGGCTGTTTCTTATATCCAACAACTCGGATTTCGCGTTTGGCTTCAGTACCACTGATGATGTTACACGGTTTCTGTTAAACATTGTCCACTTGGGTAGCTCGAAGGTCATATGGTCTGCAAATAGAGGTTCTCCGGTTTCAAATTCTGATAATTTTATCTTTGCTGAAGATGGCAAGGTCTCTTTACAGAAAGGGGAAGACGTGGTTTGGGCAGCTGATACTGGTGGCAAGAGGGTTTCTGCAATAGAGATGCTGGATTCAGGAAATTTGGTTTTGCTTGGGAATGACACCACTGTTCTCTGGCAGAGTTTTAGCCATCCCACCAATACACTTATATCAAACCAGGATTTTGTAGATGGAATGAAACTTGTAAGCGATCCCAACCTCAATAATCTGACCCATATCCTTGAAATCAAGTCCGGGGACATGATTCTCTATGCAGGTTTCCAAACTCCACAGCCTTACTGGTCTGTCCAAAAGGAGAGCCGGATAACCATCAATCATGGTGGTGGGAATGTTGACGTGGCATCTCTCAGGGAAAATTCATGGAGGTTCTATGACGGAAACAAAGTGTTCCTGTCACAATTTATTTTCTCAGACAGTGTTGATGCAAACGCCACTTGGATTGCAGTTCTAGGAAGCGATGGTTTTATAACTTTCTACAATCTCGATGAAAATGGCAGTGCTTCGCAAAAAAAAATACCAAGTGATCCATGCAGCAGACCAGAACCTTGCGACGCGCATTTTGTTTGTTCTGGCAACAATGTATGCCAGTGCCCTTCTGGTCTTCGTAGCCGCTCAAATTGCCAGACAGGTATTGTCTCTACCTGTGATGGTTCGCATGATTCTACAGAGCTTGTAAGTGCCGGGGATGGGCTCACTTATTTTTCTCTGGTGTTTCTTCCACCCTCTTCAAAAACAAATTTGGAAGGCTGTAAATCCGCTTGCCAGAGTAACTGCTCGTGCCTTGCTTTTTTCTTCCAGAACAGTTCTGGGAACTGCTTCCAGTTCAGCAACATAGGAAGTTTCCAGAACTCTGAGGCGGGCCCTAGTTTTATGGCATACATTAAAGTTTTGAGTGGTGGAGGCAGCGGTTCCAACGCTGGAGGGGATGGAGGCAGCAAAAAAAGCTTTCCAATTGTCGTGATAATAGTCATTGCCACATTGATTGCCATTTGTGGTCTACTTTATGTAGCATTTTGTTATCACAGGAGAAAGAAGAAAATGCCAGAGTCTCCCCTCGAAACCTCAGAAGAGGATAACTTCCTAGAGACTTTATCTGGGATGCCGATCCGTTTTAGTTACAGTGATCTTCAGACCGCAACTAATAATTTCTCAGTGAAGCTTGGACAAGGAGGGTTTGGCTCAGTTTATCAAGGAGCTCTCCCAGATGGAACCCGACTGGCTGTGAAGAAGTTGGAAGGCATTGGTCAGGGAAAGAAAGAGTTTCGAGCTGAAGTTAGCATCATTGGTAGTATCCATCATCACCACTTGGTTAGGCTAAGAGGCTTCTGTGCTGAAGGAGCTCATCGCCTCCTTGCTTATGAGTTCATGGCAAATGGCTCTTTGGATAAATGGATCTTCAAGAGAAACACAGAAGAGTGCCTGTTGGATTGGGAGGCAAGATTCAATATTGCTGTGGGAACAGCAAGAGGACTGGCTTACCTCCACGAAGACTGCGATGTAAAGATCATTCATTGTGACATAAAACCAGAAAACGTGCTTCTTGATGGCCAGTTTCTTGCCAAAGTCTCAGATTTTGGCTTGGCCAAGCTAATGAATAGAGAGCAAAGCCATGTTTTTACAACACTGAGAGGCACCAGAGGGTACCTTGCACCAGAATGGATCACAAATTATGCCATATCAGAGAAAAGTGATGTTTATAGCTATGGAATGCTTTTGCTTGAGATCATTGGTGGAAGGAAAAACTTCATTGCAACTGAATCTTCAGAGAAGTCCCATTTCCCTTCTTATGCATTCAAGATGATGGAAGAAGGGAAACTGAGGGAAATCCTCGATTCGAAGCTGAGTCTCGACAAAGACGACGAGAGGGTCGCCACGTCCATTAAAGTTGCATTATGGTGTATACAGGAAGATATGCATCTCAGGCCATCAATGACCAAGGTTGTGCAGATGCTTGAAGGTCTCTCTCCAGTTCCACTGCCACCTACTTCATCACCACTGGGCTCTCGCCTTTATTCAAGCTTCTTCAAATCTATAAGTGGGGAAGGCACTTCCTCAGGACCATCAGACTGCAATAGTGATGCCTACCTCTCTTCAGTGCAGCTTTCTGGCCCAAGATAGCATTTGCTGACAGTTGGTGTGATTCTTATGCTTAGATGTAGAATTGAGCGAGCTATTCCTGTGTATGTTTCCCGTGATGTTCTTGTATATTTTTTATATTACTTGAAAGTTTTGTAACTCTAGCCATTGGTAAAGCTTGATCCCTTCTGTACACTCACTGAGTTGATGTGGAAATGAGGCCTTGTTTGTTTCAAGGAAAGTGGTTTCGGGAAACCACTTTCCAAACTTTCTTGTGTTTGTTTGCCTTCCGGAAAGTTGGTCAACGAAAAACACTTTTCAGTCAAAGAAAAATTTGGTTTGGTTTTCAGAAAAGTGTTTTCCGAAAAATTTGGGCGAAAAACACTTTCTGGAAGTTGTGAAAAATTTAGAAATATCATTATTTACTGATTATATCAAATTTGATCCTCAAACTTTTGATTGTTATATATAATTTGTTTTGAATATTTATTTTTCAATTCCATCTCTTAAAATTTAATTTTTATATTAATTTTGGTCTTTATTTTTATAATTGTTATTTGCTTTTTTCTTATCATTTTTTTATTGAAATTTTTTATCTATCAAATTTGGTCCTCATTTTTTTTATTGTTACTTATTTTATTTGAAATAATTTATGAAATGTTAATTATTATTATTTTAATTTATTCACCTTTCATTTTTTTTTTAATTTTTTAGATTTGATCTCTATTATTTTGATTATTATTTATTTTATTTGAGATAATTTATGAAATTATTTTTTTTTTCAATTTCATTCTCATTCAACTTTTTAATTTGTAAGATTTGTTCCTCATTATTTTAATAAACTTGAAAAAAAATAATTTATTAATAAATTATTTTCCAGTTCATTTTCCATAACACAAACAAATACTGGAAAGTGTTTTCCAGTTTATTTTCCATAACACTGTCAAATATCGGAATTTACTTTCCAGGAAATCACTTTTCCCGGAATTCACTTTCCAGGAAATCACTTTTCCCGGAATTCACTTTCCAAAAGGAAACCACTTTCCAGCAAACAAACGGGCAGAAGAGTGTTGATGTTGATTAAAACTAAGTGATGCAGTACATAGAATTTTGACTAGAAACTTTGAAATCCCATCTTATTTTTAATTGATTTTCCAAGACTTCAGAGAAGTTACTAGCTGTAAATGATAAGGCTAGGAGAAATGATTTCTCAATCTTATAGCTTTGAAATCCCATGTCTGAATGTTCTCAAGCTCTGTGCTTCCTTTGGCTGGATCTGAGACAGGCCATCAATGATGAATTGATGGGAAAAATTCTTTCAAGCAAAACTCAGTTTAGCAACCTTAAGATAACAGCCCATAAAAACACCAAGCCTTCCACCTGTGTGAGAAACTAACCAATAGGATTGAGTCTTTTTGTTCCTTCCATCACTCCAACCTCATCCAATCACCTCCCTGCACACCACGGAGCAAAACTAAAGTTTTCTCTAACATCATCCATCAGAGATGGGTTCTTTAACTACCCTCAACACCAGCAAACCCTCCTCTCCACTCTCCCTAGTTTTCTCTCCAAGAATTCAAATTTCCAGGAAAATCTCAACGACCCTTTTCCTCAACGGTCAAATTTCAAGCCACACCACTCAAATCCTGTGTCTTTTCCCTCCAACAACAGTGATATTGGTTATGGTTAATTACCTTTCTGCAGCAAAACCTCTTCTTGTTGTTATTTTAATTGCTTAAGTGGGTCCCAGTGAACTAATGGGTTCAAAATAGGATGGTGATCGAGTTTTATTCGTTTGCAGGAGAGAAAGATGATTGCTTGTCAAATAGAAGGGCATTTTTTTTTTATACTTTGTGGTGTGGGAGTAAAACTCAAATTGTACATGTTCTTACAAGAGATACATATCTAATTTGAATTCAAGACTTGCTGTGCAGATCTAAATCTCTTTGTCATCATGCCACGCAATTGAGGACAAATAGAAGGGCATTGCTTGTCTGTATATCAGCATTACATTTTCAAATTGGTATGCATGAATCTGTCGAATAGGACATTGCTTGTCTGTATGTCAGCATTACATTTTCAAATTTGTCTGCATGAATCTGTGGATGATCTTGATGCTAGAGAAACCCAGTAAGTTCAATGAATACATTAGTAGTTGTTTTGGTTTGGATTTGTGTTTTCTTTCTTGCTGAATTTTGGATGATTTTAGTGGATAAGAGTTGTGGCTTCAACTGGGGTCCTTGATTAGCTGTTCTTAATGGAGCTATTTGTGCTATTCAAGTGTGAGTTATAGCAGGTTTTGAGTTCGAGTTACGGCATGAATTCTTGTAGGAACCTGAGATAATTAGGGTTTTATTCGCTCACTTGGACCATAAAATATACTTTCCGGAGAGTGGTTTCCTCTCTTCCAAAAAGAAAAAGTTATTGCATTCTTCACAGAGAGCCTGATGCTGAAGGAAAACATCCACAAGAATCTTTGAATGCAGCAGTTCTTCAAAAGAAAAGGCTTATCGTGAGTTCTTGTCCTTTTTTTCATAGACTCTTACTGCTGTCATGGCATTCTCAGGCTTGGTCAATGTGTGCATTGGGTAGCGATGAATATTGTAAGGAAAATATGACATTACAAACACAATAAAGGTTTGTCAGGGCGTGTGGCGCACATGCCAGGCGGTTTTCCGCCTCACGCCCTGTTCAGGCGGCGCGTGTGGCCTCCTACGGTGGCCGAAAATTATCTACCGGAGGACAGAACGATGCGACGCCGCATGGTCTTCCTCCCGCGGGGGTGCATGTAGCCACCAGATGTCCGTGGACGCGGCGGAGGCCGGTTGAAGCTGCCGGCCACGTTTCTCTCTCTCCGGAATGGCAAAGTTGCACTTCAGTCCTTCTACTTTCAATTTTCGGGTTAGCTGTATAGAACTCAATCAATTCGGTATGAAAGTTCTGATTTTTGCAATTTTGTCCTCGGATTTCAATTGACAATAAATTGAAGTTGCATTTCAGCCCTTTGACTTTAATTTTTTAATTTAAGCCCTTGATATTTGATTTTCATTTCAGCCCTTACACTTTTTTTTTAATCCCTACTTTTGTCCATGTATATATAAGTGTATTTAACACAATAATAATAATAATAATAATAATAATAATCATGATTTAATTATTTTTCATTCTTTTGTAGATTTAATTGTGTTAAATTATATACAAAAAAATACCCGCGCCAACGCGCGGGCAAATAGCTATATTCTAAAAAATGTAATCTATGCTTACATGACAAACTCAACTCAAAATTTTAAACATTTTATCTTTTAATCTATAATTTTTATTTACTTATATCATATAAATTTATCGTTGTAGATTTAAGTATGTTAAATTATATACAAAAAAATACTCGCGGCAACGCGCGGGCAATTATCTAGTTTCATTATAATTACTGTCTTGTCTACAGAAAATATAACATTTCTTTCTTCATAGAACACGGGAACTTGTCGCATTCTGAAATAAAAATGAGGAATCACAAGATATTACGAACACCTCTTCCAAAACCATGGAATAATACCTTTTCTAACCACTCTATAGTTTTATATGTCGAATAATCTGTTAACAGATCCAGGTTGGGACAGACCATGAACATCTAATCTGTCTCTTTTTATTTATGTTTCAAAAATCTCAATTCGTACAATGGCATTTCTGAAACCGAAAATCTAATATATCGTAAAAGACTTGCGATCTGCATAACAAGTTTTGAGTTTGAGTTAAAACGTATATCTCTTGTAAAAAGTTAGAACAATTAGGGTTTTAGTTGTTTATTTGGATCCACAAAGTATGTTTTTTTATAAAATAAATTTTCTCGCATAAAAAAAAATTGATCCGTTGTTTCTGGTTTTTGAATGTAACTAGTATGTCAGACCTGTTAGACTTCCTTCAGATCATGCACTTTATGGTTTTAAAAATATTTTTGAAAAAAATGATTTTTTATTTATTACTTTAGATTAATTTTTTTATATTTTTAGATTATTTTCACATGTTAATGCCAAAATGAGATATATATATATATATATATATATATATATATATATATATATATATATATATGAAAAAAACACTTTCAAAACATAACCTCAACTACATTTTTAGTTATATTGATGTTCATACTGCAACTAATAATTTATCAATGAAGCTTGGACAAGGAGGGTTTGACCCAATTATTCTACTTTTTTAATTTACTTTAAATTAATTATTTTTTAGTATTTTTAGATTGTTTTGATGTGCTGATATAAAAATAATTTTAAGAAAATAAAAAAAATTATATTTTGAAAAATTTCCAAGCAAAAAACACTATAAAAAACAATCACTACCATGCTCTCAAACACTTCTATATAAATTTAAGTTCTATGTATGACTCTTTGTCTATGTTCATTGCCTCAAGTTGGATATTTACAAATATAATTTCTATCTTTCATGTGTTTCTTTGTAGTTAACTCATTGAAATATAAAAAGGGTTAGTGAGAAACAGGGTAATACTCTAATTTTCTCTAAAACTAGTTAGAAAATTGAAAAGTAAAACTTTTTATTCAAATGTAATATTTCTTCATCTAGAAAATTGAAAAAACTAGCTTTTAAACTTTACCTTGAGTTTGGAAAATATATTTTAGAAATTCTCCATAGTTTTTAAATACCAGTTTTTTGTATTTTTTTTCAAATGAAGAAAAAAAATATTATTTTATTATATATATAAGAGTTTTTTTAGCAATGTAAGAGGTTAAAATTATATTTTTATATTTTCTTAGTTTTTCTCATATATTATTTTTTTATTACAAATGTAATATAATTTTTTTTTGAGATAACAATATTTTTTTATTATAATTTTAATTTGGATAAAATGAAATTAACACTCTACTATTAGATTTTTATAAATATGAACTATTAAGATGATTATTGTAAGTTATAGTTTTAATTTTTTATATATAAAAATTTTTATTCATTTTCAAGAAATTAACATGTCTTTTTTTTTAATTTCTTATAAGAACTTGAAAAAGATTTACTTATTTATTTATTCAACACACCTGCTGTTACTAAACAACAATGTATGCCCAAAGAGATAAGCTTCAGGGTCATGCCTAAAAGTTGATCCGATGTCATGATACACCACTTTACTCCTTACTTATTTGGCAAATAATTAAACAAATAATTAAAAAAATAAGTCAAAACTAAAGGATTTATATTCCATGTTATCAACAATTCATAGATTTTAACCCCAATTGTCCATAAAAAAAACCCATAAGTTATAGTTACACAATAAATAATTTAAACAAAAAACAAATATATATAATATTTCTCATTAATATTATTGTATTTTTTCTTAAAATTCATCAACTAAACTATTAAAAAGTTCTTAAATTTATAAAATAAAATCTTTTTACAGGTATCATACACTAGTTACTTCAGCTATAAATAATAAAATATATAATCAAGATCAAGAAATTAGCTGATTATTCAAGACATGTAACTACCTAGAATTTTAAGAATATTTTCAATAAACTTATTTATTTTTATTAAAAAAATATCATTTTATTGTTTTCGCAAAATTAAATTTTAGGTCACAAGTTCTTAAATCATGGTTTGAATTGTGTTTAACAATTAATGAGCAAAAGATTTATTTATACACAAGATAATCCACCAAAAAAAGCAATTAATGAACAAAAGATTTATTTATATATAAGATAATTCACCAAAAAAAGTGTTGTCGGGGCTGATATTGCTTCTATAGATGGCAAGAAGATATTTCTTGTTTGAGAAAGACAATTGCTCATAAAATTACATCTCACTTTATTGTCTCTTTCAATCATCATCCACAACCAAAGTTTCCCTACTATTATTGATGATGAGATAGAAGCCTAACCTTGGGTTAAAAGTTAACTATGATTAGTCCTTTAGATAGAAAATAGACAGCACAAGAGTAGCAACTAAGAAATTCTCCATCTAATTAAAAAAAAAAAGAAAAAAAAAAGAGTAAGGGCAGGGAAGTCTACGTAAGATGGAAGATAGGCCGCACGAATCATTTATTTTGAAGAAGTTAAGGATCAGTAAATCCAATCAATTACTAATATTAAACTCGTAAATTTTAAATTTTAAACTCATAATATTGACTTGCGTTGACCTCAAACATGCCACGTGTTGGGACCCAATCTGGTGTAGGAGGACTCACGCTACGCGTTCAGATGCTAGAGAATGTCTGAAATCGGTAGGGACACTTGCATTCATCGCAGAGTAGCTTTGGGTGTTCAGCACTGCCTCTTCAAGGGTGCTCACTCTTTTAGAGCACGTGTCATGTCACTGACAGCATAATTATACGGTATTATTATTTTTCATTTTATTTGTCCCAGTGGAAAATCCTTTTGAGCTCTAAATATCCACATTCTTTGAATCAAAGCATATTGGTAAACTTTTACTACCATTTTAAGCTATATTATTATTATTATTATTATTATTAAAATATTATTTTTATCATTATTGAAGTATTTTTCTCAAATTGACATTAAGTTATTTCAAAACTTTCAAATTTATTTTTTTGTTTACGATTTTATTTTATTTTTTTGTAAAAAAGCAATGAAATAATTGGCTCTACAATTCATGAAATGCCCTTCAAGTGGTAATTATCTGTTTTGGGAGTGTGGTTGAGATTGTTTTTTAACGTGTTTTTTGTTCAAAAATACATCAAAATGATATATTTTTTATTTTTTTTAAAATTATTTTTTATATCATCACATTAAAATTATCTAAAAACACTATTTTTTTAATTCAATTTTTTTTAAAACGCAGTGTCAAACACCCCATAAGTATCTATAGGAAGGAAATCTATCTAATAGTCTCAATTAGGATATTCATTAAGATTAAACGCCAAATGTTAGCGCAATTAAGTTAGATGTATTTTGTTTTGTACTAGCGGTAATTTTTTAGAGTATTTTTTATTTAAAATTATTTTGAAATAATATATTTTTTTTTATTTTTTAAAATTTATTTCTATCATCAACCCATCAAAATAATAAAAAAAACACAAATAAAATATTTTAAAAAAATAAAAAAACCTTGTTTTTTATAAAATATTGTTAGAAAGCAAAAACAAACATACTTTTAATCTATCTTAGTAATCTTTTCTTAGAAATATAGTAAAACAATATATTATCAGTATTTTTTAAAATTTATTTTGATTTCAGCCCATCAAAATAATAATAAAAAAACATATAAAAAATTATGACGTGAGAAAAAAACATATATTATTAGTCTTGCACGCACCCACCCACCCACCCACTAAAAAAACCGAACCGGAATCTGTTATTTGTTACTGTCAATGGCAAGTGGAAAAAACGTTGTCAAGGAGATTGGAGGCGGTGACATAAACATAGTACTCATCGATTAGTGGAGATAGAACCGGGTCCAAGGTTGACGAGACCATGATCTTATCTACCCCTACCCAACTTGGCTTCCACGTATCTGTCTCTCTTCTCTTGTCATCAAGGTGATGCAAACGCACTCCATGAAAGCTCCCCGATTTCTTTCAATTTGACCCTCCACCTTTTTTTAAATAAATCTAATTATCTTTGGCACTATGATGGGAGTACATTGAAAGTCAAGAAATCAAGCACCTCACCGAGTATTATTTTTATAAAATCAAATAGATATAATATATGAGTTGATCGAGTTATAGATTGTTTGTTTAAAATTTAAATGCTTGGTTTAGAGAATGATTAAAGCTGTTTTAAAAGTGTTTTTTTGTTCAGAAATATATTAAAATAATTATTTTTAACATCAATACATGAAAATAATCTAAAAAATTAAAAGAAATTAATTTAAAATAAAAATAAAAATATTTCATTTTTTTAATAAAATATTTTTTAAACTCAGTGCATGGCATTTGAGTTTAACTCAGTTAAATTTTGACTTTTTTCCTTTGGATTATGACTTTGATAACATTATGAGGTGTTTGACACTACGTTTTAAAAACGTTTTTGAAAAAAAATGATTTATTTTTTATTTTTTATTTTAAATCATTTTTGGGTGTTTTAAGATCATTTTGATGTACTGATGTAAAAAATAATTTAAAAAAATAAAAAAAAAATCATTCTGATATAATTCTGAAAAAAAAAACATTTCTAAAAACAACTTTACCCATATTCTCAGGTATGTAAAAATAATATTATAATGCTTAATTTTGACACAGATGGGACTGCCACAATGAAAAATAAATGCTGCATATCATGTCCAAACCACATCTTCTCTAGATTTAAAGCATGGTTCAATTTATGAAATTTCACAATTAATGCATGAAAAAAACAATCTACTGAATTTGCAACTTAATTTTATTTAAATAAACCTTACTTAACGAAAAAATGTATAAAAAAATATAATTCAATTGTATTTAAAAATGCTTTCTAAAATACATTTGAGTGTTTTTAGAAAAACATAAAATAAATTAATATATTTTCAATAAAAAATGGTCTTGCAAAAACATGTGCTAGGGCAAAACTCTATAAAGCTTGGAGCATGCATGTAATAGCAGCTTATCTTAGAGCTTGCTAATTTTGTAAGAGTGGAGGAAGAAGGTGTCCGCCGTCACGGTGGCCTGTCACGGCGCTTTGTCACTCTCCGACAACTCAGCCTAACTGGTCGGTTTGTCTTCACTCCAGTCCATCTCCCGCTTTTGTCTACCTTTGCCTCCTGTAAGGAAAAAAAAAGGTACAGCCAGAGAGTTAATTAAATCATTTTTGCCTCTATTTATATAAAGAAAATAAAGTTTTATCATTAAGCATGTACTTCAATTCACATCCTTAGATAGCTTTTGAGAAAATGGCCTAAACGCTGTTAGGCATAAATGTATTTTTTTTAAATATATTCTAAAATTATTTTGATATGCTAATATTAAAAATATTTTTTTAAAAAATAACAATTACCATGATAATAATCGTTTCATTAACCTCTTCAACTAGGATGTTTGATATTACGTTTTAAAAATTATTTTGATTTTTTTATTTTTTACTTTAAATTAATTTTTTTAATATTTTTAAATTAGTTTTATATGCTGATGTCAAAAATATTTTAAAAAATAAAAAAAAATATCATTTTGATATATTTTTAAACAAAAATAAAAATATAATCTCTGTTAGACTAGCTTTTGGATTCTAGTAAATGGTATTTTTTTTAATCTTAAACTAACTGATTTGTTATAATTGAATAATGTAATTTATGATGACTCATCAATTAAGATGAGGGGGTATCCAAGAATGAGAAGATGTCATCAATTTCATTATCTTGATGCTTTTTTAAAATATTAAAATAATATATTTTTAGATTTTTTTTATTTATAACATTAACATATCAAAATTATCTAATTTTTTTAAAATAAATATTAAATTAAAAAATAAATCATAACGCAAAAACAAACAATTATACACAATAATCCAAGTTAATAAATAAAATAATATCCAATAATCACAAATATTTATTTTATTTAAAAGAAGTGGCCACGCCATTAGCAACGGTTACTTGTCCACTAATTATTAATCAGTTACTTAAAATAACCGTATATCCTTATCTACGCTCTCTTATACAACCGTATAATTATACGTATAGTGTACACCAGACACCCCGGCCCCTCTCTTATAAGAACAGTGTGAGAGTGGAGGACGAGAGCGAATGACCTGGGAGGAAATAAAATGGATTTGAAAGCCGCTGCTTTTTAAAAGAGCCTTCGGCCAAACATAAAAAACGCAAATAAAAAAATTACTACAAAATAATTTTATTTTTATTTTTAGAGAATAACAATCCGAACAGAGATCGATCTTACTCTTTCGGGTCGGATCCTGCTGTTCACTGTGCCCGGTCTTATCTCAGATCTTTCATAGCATTGGTAAATCTGTCACAATCTTCTACTTGATTGATGAAGTTTTGATTTTCGTTGCACGCGTTTCGACGTAAGGAAGTTGTTGGGAGTCTTTTTTTTGGTTGCTGAGAAATTTTTTTCTTGTGAATCTCTCTCTCTCTCAGTGTAGAGTTAGATTTTAGTGGTTAGTGGACTTGTTTGGTACTTAACGGAGTGTTGGTTTTTGTGTGCTTGTTTTTTTGGCTATGAGCAGATCAGTGTTAAAAGGAGATTTGAGACTTGGAAATGTTAAGATTCTTTTTATTTATTTGTTGAGCAATATTGGATTTTGTACCGATTTGATTCTTGTTCTTTTAAAGATTGGACATTCATTTGTTTAAGTCCTGTTTGGTTGCCGAGGAAGTGGGGGAGGGAAAAATGGTTGGGATTTGTTAAATTGTTATCGATTGAATTGGGTTGACGAGGTTACTTAGCCATCCTTTTCTTTGTAATTTAGCGTTTTGTAAACACAGTTTGTTAGACATTTTGCTGAAAAATGTGTTGGTTAATGAGTGTAATTTAGGGTTTTAAGCGCAATGAAATTGGTGAGGGGCTTGTTTCTGTTTGGACAACGAAGGAGGGTGAGGTTGAGGATTGTTTCGATGTTTAATAGGTTTGGCTTTTAATTATGACTCGGTTATTATATGGAAATAGAGAAACAGTTTTTTCAGTCTAATTGTATGTGCTCAGTGTGTGTTTTGTCAAATCATCTTTTAGTTCCTAAGTTTGTTTTATTTATTTAACTATTCTTCTTTGCAGAGTGTGATGGATTCTGATAATCATCTTTTCCCTGATGATGGGCTCGAGACTGTCCATCAAAATGGTGTTAATGAGCAAAGTTGTACTGCTGGAGAGGATGGTGTTGTTTCGGATAATTTAAGTGGGAGCATGGGGAACACTTTTAAGGTTGATGATTGTACTAACGACAATCCATCCACCAGGGAAGTCAAGGGTGAATTAAAGGTATATGTGGGAAGCAATGGATTGTCTGTTTCTAAGGTATGGAGATGTTTGAGTCTGTGCTTTGTTCAATGGCTAAAAATAAACCTGATTATGGACTTGGTTTTTTTATCATATAGGAAGGAGAAGCCAAAGTGAAAGATGCTGATAATTCAGAGAAGGGTTCAGGAAAGAGTGTCAACACAATGCCCTCAAACCCAAAAAATGTCTCAGCCACTCGGGTGAAGAAGGATAAGGATGGAAGAGATGCTGTGGCACGAAATGCTGTTTCAAATGGCTCTGTTGCTGTAAATTCACAGTTAAAACAGACTTTGAAAAGTAAATCATTCAATGAGAGGCAGGGTCAGGCATCCAAGGTATGGTCAGCAATCCTTTTTGCCTTTGGATCATGTGTTGGTTATTATCTTTGCACATGCTTATCATTTTTCTGCTCTTGTCTATACAGAAATCTGTGAAGTCTGATGAAGTGCCGTCTGCTGGCCCTGTGTACGAATTGCTTGTATTTTTTATATTTCTCACCTTTTCTTTTCTTTTTCTTTTTTTCCCTTAAGGCCCCGGTTGTGCATGTCAATCATTACTAATTGTTAACTAGTTAAATTTGATCCAGAATGTCTGATTATTTAAAGTCTGTTAGAATTTTTAAAATCACATTTATCCATGATGCTTGTTTCTCTAGCCATTTGTTAATGGTGAGTTTGATATACACAGGGAGAAGACGAAACTGAAAGCTTTGAAGAAAGTGCCTGTTGCAAAAGCTGAAGGAGAAACAGAATCTACTTTGTATCCTTTTTTCTTTGAATGTTGTTTCTTTTTTCTGAGTAGAACTAGTGTGATCTTCAGCTTTATGCCCATAAGCGACCCTTTTCTGTGGTGTCTACATGTTTTTTTTCTTAATTTCATTGTAGAAGTCCCACTGCAGAAGATGCCAAACCTCACAAGTTCGGTGCACTTCCAAATTATGGTTTCAGCTTTAAGTGCGATGAACGAGCTGAGAAAAGAAGGGAGGTTAGTTTTTCACTTGTACCCTCTTTGTTCTCCATTTAAGCTTCCCTGCAGCAATTATGGTGCGAACATAATTTCTTTAATGTAATGCTGCTCAGTTCTACACTAAGCTCGAGGAAAAGATTCATGCAAAGGAAGTTGAAAAGAGTACCTTGCAAGCTAAGTCCAAGGTACAGAAATGTTTATGATTTCTGTGGACTGTATTTGAATTTGTTTCTTGTCATGGCAATCATTCAGTTCTCTCACAGGAAACCCAAGAAGCTGAGATTAAGATGTTTAGGAAAAGTCTGGCTTTTAAAGCGACCCCTATGCCCAGCTTTTATCAGGAGCCTGCACCACTGAAGGTGGAGCTAAAGAAGGTAACCACGTTTTTTTATTACCAGGGCATGCTTGTTTGTCTCTTGCTTGTTCTTATTGCTTAGCTTTCATACAAGATATGGGTTAATGTGCATCCACTGCAGTTTTTGGGGAATGCAAAATGCTCCAGTTCCAAATTGCTATCTAAGCATTTCTTAAATACCATTCTGCACTCCACTAGTTCCTGCAATTGCATCTAATTGCCAATTATTTTGGGTTGGGTTGTTTTTTGTTTTTCCAATCTCGGTGTTGTTATCTGTCTCATGTTTATTTATTTAGAATTTGATTGTTTGAATTGAAGTAACTATATCAAGTTACTATCATGGATCATTATTTTCTTATCATTTGTGCTTTTGTCTTTGTATATTATATCTATCTAATGACACAATTATCTTGCTGCCATTTGCATCCTTGCTTGGTCATATGCAGTTGTTCCGTGGTTCACATTTGTTACATTTGGCCTTTTGTTGCAACTAGTATTGGAGTTGTACCAATGATTGTTTGCCTACTCCTTACCACCTGCACTCTGCAGTTTTTTACCATGTCACTCTTTTAAATATGGCAACAAAACATGTAATATGGATTGCTGTTAGGGTCTCACCATTCAGATACACCAGTGATGAGCTACTGTTTGTGCCAGATTATGCTGGACAGCACAATTGTTTACCAATATTAAAAGCCCACGTCATGACAATCCCAGTTTACTCATGTCAAGATCTCCTGTTGAAACGCCTCATGACCAAAACTTTCAGTTAAGATGATATACTTGGGATTTTTTTTGAGGGAAGCCCTCTAATGCTTTCAAGATCCTTGTTATTGTATTCAGCCTAATTAACTACTCTGCATGAACAGCTCTGTGTTTAAAGTCATGTAGTTTACTTTTGCATTTTCCAATGGGTGCACTATTCAGATGATATTATTTGACAATTTGCGTCCGATGTGGCTGCCTTGGTCTTTTAGTGATCTTGTTCTTGATATATCCGGCAGGACTGTTATCCAAATAAAATTGCATTGGCCTTGATGTTGTTACTTTGATGCAGATACCAACAACAAGAGCGAAATCTCCCAAGCTAGGTAGAAAGAAGAGCCCATCCCCCCTGGACTCTGAAGGAAATAATAGCCGGAGAAATCTATCAAGTCGTCTAAGTTTGGATGAGAAAATATCGTCTTCTAAGATTCCCATCAAAGGACTTTCTCCTGGCCATCCAAAGAAACCGCAGAGAAAATCCCTTCCCAAACTGCCTTCTGAAAAGATCAAGTTATATGCAAATGATGAAAAAGGTAAATTGCCTAAAACATCAAATGAGGGAAATACCACCTTATCTGATCAAACAGATGAAGTTGTATCTGGCAACCAAGAGCAGGAAGCTGTTTTGAAGAACGAGGCAAGTGAGTTTCTGCCCCCAAAAGAGGAAGTGGTGGTTCAAGAGGAAGCTGCCACGTTGATGAACGGTCCCATAGCTTTGGCAGTTTGACCATAAAAAAAGCAAAAAAAAAAAAAACAGAAAGAATAGAGTGCTATATGGAAAGCCCTCAAAAAAAAAAGGTGGAAGACCGGGATTGTTGGGCAATGAAGGCGTGAAGGATTTTGCATGATAGATTGTGATGTTGTGTTTGCCCCTTGTCAGCATCATTGATTGTTGTGTTCATGACTTCAGGTTACGGTTCGTTAGGGTTCTACATTCTTGCAGTATTGTATGTTATCACTTGCAAAAATTATTCTAGTCTTACATTTTATTTCTTATTTGCCTGCTGTTCTGAAAATATTTAGCAAAATTTTGGAGAAAACTGCTGTTAGATAGGCCATGCTCTTCTCTACTGCCCCTTCGAACCTGTTACATGTGCACAATTGGACATTGTTGATTAAGGTGAATTTGGTGTTGTGATCTGCGAGCCAGTTCTGTTTCTTGATTGTGGTTTTTCTTCCAATCATTCTCTCTCTCTCTCTCTCTCTCTCTCTCTCTCTCTCTATATATATATATATATATATATATATATATTCCACTATTAATTGTGGTTTGCAAAAGCATGGAGAGGAAAAATTCTGAAGGAGGAGAAGATAGTGAAGTGATAGATGGAGAATGGCTTCACCACCAAACTATATTATCACTAGTCTATAAACCCTAAGCCCAAAGCGCATTGGCTCCAACACAGGACTAGGTCAAAAGGAAGTAATAAGCCCAAAACTTGCATGTATTAGCAGAAGCACCAATGCTACTGTCATTGATTGCATAATTGCCAGATTCAGCCCCGAAATATGATCCAGATTTAAAAGAGTTATAGGATTTGTGAGAGTAAATGGCTGAAATACAATGTATGATCATAATTCAGTTTATCGGGCCAGTACTAGACTGTAAGAAGTAGAGTTTCCTAGATTTAATGGTGATGATTTGGGTTTCTGGAATCGAATAACCGATTAAACTAAACTGAGAAAATAAAAAAAAAAATAACCGGGAAAAAATGAACCAAAAAAAAAACCCTATTTTTTTTTTTCAAAGTCCGGTTTGGTTTGGTTTTTATTATTAGAAGTAAAAACCGGTAAATTCAAAACCGGTTCAAATTAAACAAAAATATGTTATTTATTTTTTTATTCTTCCGGTCCAGTTCATTTTTTTGTTTGTTTGATTCTATTTTGGTTAAATGGAAAAAGGGAAAACATGGTTAACGTTAAAAAAACCCAAAAAAAACTGATTCTTTTCCCCCTTTTTTTTGTTAAAAAACCAAACTGTATTGAAACTGGTCGGTTTAAAGTGGGGCTGATCTAATTTGGGTTTTTTTTTGAATTTTTTTCTTTTTTCTGTTTAGTTGTTTTATTAATAAAAATCGAACCGAATCGAAAACGCTCTTTCCTAGTAGGGCTACGTGGTCTGCAATAATATAATAATTTTGAGTGGAAAATGCTTATAAATAGGGTGTAATAATTTTGCTGGAGGTTGATATGCTATTTTTCCATCTTCAAGAGTTAAATTGGTGGCAATGAACTAATTTGTTGAATCCTTCGAAAGAAAATATTAAATTGCATGAAATGGAATGGGCAGTAGAAAGAGCTAAGGAATTGTAAGCTTGTATTGCAAGAATTTGGCAGTGTGTTTGCTGAACCTCAGGAATTACCTACCTCTCATAGCCATGATCGTAGAATTGTGCTTCAGTAAGGGACTTAGCTAGTTAATATTAAGTTATATCATTATGGGTATATTTTTTATTCAGTTCGGTTTTTATCTATAAAAATAACCAAATCAATATTACGAAGAAAACATCTGAACCAAAACCGGTTTAAACCGACCGGGTTTGGTTTGTTTTTTTACATTTTATTATTATTATTATTACTATTATCAAGTCTTTCCTCTTTTCTATTTCAGATCAAAAAATTGAACTAAACCGAAAAAATAGAAACTTTTTTTTAACATATATATATATATATATATATATATATATATATATATATATATATATATATATATATATATATATATATTAACCGGTTCATTTCAATTTTCAAAAAATCCAAAACCTCATCGAACTATATTTTTAAAAAATATTCTAATCAGTTTAATTAGTTTTTTTAATGGGTTTTTTTTCCTCAATTAGGTTTTTCGGTTTTTCCGGTTTAATCAAATTTTAATTTTCTTACTTATCCCTAATTATCCACATGATGTCATTGAGAAATTGGTTGCAAGAAATGTTGGATAGTGATATATAACTCAATCTAGAAATAGCCCTTTCTTGTCTTATGTAGTGTTATTCAAGAATAAGACAAGACTTGAAGGAAGTGTGTTGATTATCGGGGGATTAGTTCTCTAATTTATTAATGAAATGATGTTTTCTAAACTAGATTATTTGAATACATAGTTTTGCTCTTGATATTTATTAATTAGGTTTTAAGACATAGTTGACATTATTTGAATACTTTCTATAGTCTCGTAACCTTTTTTTTAGACTTTTTTTCACGGATAATTATTTCAATTTTTTTATGATATATTTGATTTAAAGCATAATAAACATTTGGGACTTATTCTTTCAATCTTGAGAGAAAAAAAAAAAAGTTGTTTGCAAAACCTTCTAAATGCATTTTTGGTATCCAAAGTGGAGAATACCTTCTTCGTGGCTTTGTATATGCATATGGAGCCTTTTTGTTGTAGTTGGATGCGAGAAAACCCTATTTTATGGAAAATTTATTTTGTAGATCCAGGTGAGAGTGTAAAACCTTGGTTTTTTCAGACTCTTACAAGGGATACATGCCTTGACTCGAACTCGAGACATGCTGAGCAAATCGCAAGTCCTCTGTTATCACGTCATGTCTCTTTAGGACATGCATATGGAGTCGTGATTGTTTTTTCAAATTATTTTTTTATATTTTCAAATTATTTTAATATGATAATATTAAAAATAAATTCTAAAAAATAAAATAACAAATATTATTTTAATTGAATGAAACAACCTCTACCACAGTTACCGGCTTGATAGAATATTACCACATGAATTTTGACATTCTTCCCTTTCTTCTTCACTCATGAATTTTGTAAATTTTGTTCATATATTTTTAACTTTTTTCAAAAAAAAAAAAAAAAAAACAAAGCAAGCAAATCCTGCAAACAGCCTCAGCAAAAACCTTATCCAACTGAGCCAGTCCTATAGCATCATGCCAAGTCAGCTACCTGTATCCAAGTGTATCCAGTTCTAACATTCTCAAGCCACAAATTGCTCATGTGGACTTAATCTTCTGGATCCCAAGTTGTTTAAAAAGTAGAGAGAGTGGGTTTCTATGGTCAATTTTTCTGCATTCAAAAAAGGAAAATGGCAGCTGCTGCTACCTTGATGACTGCAAGTTCTCTCCCAAACTTCAATGGCCTGAGACCCTCAGCCACCCCTGTAAAATCCCTGGTTAGGGTTGCTAATAAGACTCATTCTTTCTCCCTTTTATTTATTTTTCTTTTTTTGGTTAATTAAGCTGAACTTCTCTTGAACATATATATATATATATATATATATATATATACACTGATCAAAATCTGAGATATTATGTGCATCATGCAGGCAGCTGTTCAGCCGGTGAGGCGACGGGGAAATGGAGCTCTAGGTGCTCGTATGGATTTCATCGGCTCACCCACAAATTTGGTAACAGTTTTACTAGTCTATTTATCTGATTTCCTGAAGAAGTTGAACATCTTTCTTTTAAAGATGAGTGTTCTTTCTGTTTATAGAAATGTTGAGGCTAGAAAATGAACTTGTGAGTGAGTTTATGCGATCCAATTTGTCAGATAATGGTGACAAGCACAACCCTAATGCTATTTGCTGGAAGATTTGGGTTAGCCCCATCAGCAAACAGGAAGGCTACAGCAGGATTGAAGCTTGAAGTGAGGGATTCAGGCTTACAATCTGGTGATCCAGCTGGTTTCACTCTCGCTGATACCTTGGCATGTGGGTCTGTTGGTCACATAATTGGTGTTGGGGTTGTTCTTGGTCTGAAGAACATTGGTGCATTGTAAAAATCTTTATGAGCACATGAATTTAAGTGCTCTGCTTTTAATTCTGTTTGTTTACCATTTTCCTGCACGCAAATGCTTGTTATCCTGAGGAACAATTTGTCGTAATCCATCAGATTTGTATAAAGAAGCCATTGTTGTAAGGCAAAAAAGCTTGGAGCTGGAAAAACCAAACAGAGGCCAATATTGCTCAGCCTCATCATATCTTGCTCAAAGAACACAGTAGATAGCTTTTTATTATTATGGGAATTTTTTTTTTGTTATTTGACAAATACCAAAAGGGTCTTTTGATATTCTCAAATACAGTCCTTTTCAAGTTCCAGCAAGTGTTTTGACAATCATACAAGTGTTATTTCTTTCATGGTATACTAGCCATTTACTCATGTTTTGCCGTGTCCGGAATTATATTTTTTTCAACGCAAAAAACAAATTAAGAGCATGAGATATTAAGATTGTGAGATTGTTTTTGATTTTTGATATGTCATCTCCCCATCTGATTTCTGATCTTTGAAATTCTGCTACATCACACTGCTTTTTCATCTTTCATAATAATTGTTGATTTTGTTTCTTCGATAGTGACATTGCTCTATACCCCCTTCTTAGATGTCTCTACTTGTGCACTGCATATTTTCATTGCAGGATCATTTGATTCAGCTCGTTGGTATTTTTTGTTTCGTATGATTCTGCCTGAATGTCGTTTTTTCTCTCTACCTTTCCACACGAATATGATTGTCACTGTGTTTTAAAAATATTTTTAAAATTTTTTGAATTTTTTTTTTTATTTGAAATTAAATTTTTTTGATGTTTTTAGATCATTTTTTGTCGTAATCCAAAACTTCACTCCCCGCCATTAATGCATTTCCGAGTCCAATTCCAGCAACAAAACCCCATCCCAATGGATCTCTCGTAATGTTTCCAGCACCTTAGAGACACTCTCGGGGCATCATAGGTTTTCATTTCGGTATTTATTTTTTATTTTTTGATTTATTTTTTGTTTATTTAATTTTTTCAGTTTATATATTTTAATTTTGTTCTTCAATTGAAATTGGTCATATATATTATTTTTTATTTTTAATCTTTATTCTTTTAACAAAATTACACTGGATTTAAAAAAAAAAACCTTTTTTTAGTCTCAAGGTTTTTATTTGTTTCAATTTTATCTTTTGATTGAAATTAATTATATATTTTATTTTTATTTCAGTTCTTATTCTTTGAATTTTTTATTTGGTATTAATTCCTTTGGTTTTTTCAGTCCTTCTTGGACAATGTATATTTTTTACCCGTATTTATGCATCTATGCCTTTTGTTTTTGTTTTAATTTTTTTAATTTAATTATTTTTGTTTAGGTTTTATTTTTATTCGGTTCAATCCTGAAATTTTAATTTATATTGGTGATCATTTTAAAATTAATATTTCTCTTTTTTTCCCTTTGTTCTTTTTTTGGTGTTTTATGTTATTTTTATCTATTCTTCGGATCAAATGATTCTATGGTTTCATTGTTTGCATAATAATAATGATAATTTTAGTGATTTTTTTATTGTTTTTTTGTAAAAGTTTTTGCTGTTTTTATTTTTTGGGGAAATTTAATGATTTTAATTGTTTGGGCAGTAATGTTGATAATAATTTTAATTGCTATAGTCATAATAATAATGGTAATGCAGGGATGAATTTTCAATGTTGTTTTCTTCTTTTTATAAATAGAAAATGAACTGTTTATTTTTGTTATTTGGTTATTGCAAGTGTTTTCACAATTTATATTTTGTTAGTTGTGCTTAATTTAAATTGAATTATAAAATAAATTAATCCTAATACAGTGAATTCGGTAATTCAAGTATCTGAATCTTCTTGCTTTAAGTATCTGAATCTTCTTGCTTTTTTAATGACGATAATAAGTTTATGTTGGCGATTTTGTTGAAACCTATTAAACACTGCACAAATTTATTATTTTACTAAAATTTATATTATAAAAAATCTCATACAATTAATTTTTTTATATTAAAAAAAATATTGTTTTGCCGCGACAAAACACGGGTAAATGACTATATATATATATATATATATATATTGGGCAAGAACAATGAGATGAACCCTAGAAAGTGGCTCTTAGAAGTTCCAATTAAATTTGCCGAACATGGAAGGCCCAATTCGAAGCCTCTTCTGAGGTGATAAGATTTGTCAAATCCAAATTCCATGGTGGGATTTATGAAGGCCAATTTCACCATGGGAGGTGCTCGGGGGAGATGAGATATCTCGTGATTGATGATGGGATCTTTGAAAATAACACTATTTTATTATTTTAATGGATTCTTTGCGATTGATTAGAGAACTTGAATAACTAAACCCAAAAAATGTGAATCCCAAGTCAGAAAAAGAAAAAGAAAAAGAAAAGGAGAGACTGGTAATGGGATGGGTGAAAGAGTGGTGGTAGACAACAAGATCGGTTTCTCACTTTATCAGATTCTTTTGCTAACCACTATAAGATTTTTAAATGAACAGCTTCTTGAAATCATGTTTCGTATTGCACACCTCACCATGATCATCTAAGAGATTTTGTCAACTTGATTATATTAAGATTAAGATGGTGTTTGGTAAGGCATTAGAAAAACGTTTCTGAAAAAAATTAATTTTTTTTTAATTTTTACTTAAAATCTAAAAAAATAGTGTTTGTAAATCATTTTAATGTGCTGATTTTAAAAGTAATTTTAAAAAAATAAAATAAAAATTATTTTAATGTATTTCTGAACAAAAAACACTTACAAAAATAACCTTAACGACACTCCTAAACAGACAGTAAGTAACAGCAAACCATTCTAGATTTTTCACATCCATTCTTGATTATATTATTCCATGCCTGAACATGATCGTCAACTGGGGCAAGGAGAGATCATAATCAATGGAAGATGCATGGTTCAGACAATTGTTGAATCTCTACGACTATTTTTCATAGTATTGGTGAACAGATAATCTTGTCAACAATTTCAGCTAAGAAACTTAAATTTCCTGAAACTTATCCCAACCATTATACAGGGACATCGACAACCATGAAGCTTCCTATAAACGTGTCCAGAACCACAGATCAGAAATAAAAGAGGTGAGCAAATTCAGTTCACTTGCTAGATGCATTGAACATCGCTCAGATTGATGTCTCACCTAACAAATCAAAACCAAATTTCTAGTCAAGCAACAAGTGCCCCCACAAAAAGCACCATGCCCCATGTATATATACCAAGTTTATTAATACCGTTTCGGTCGATACTTTGTTTTTTCAATTATAACAGAATGTTTTGGTTTTGAAGTAAATTCAGCTTGCCATTTTGAAATTGTACTATTTATGTGTATATAAATATATTAATTCAAAAAACTATTAGGCCGAAACAGTATAGACAAAACGAAACCAGAATGTTTCGGCTGATGTTGGACCAAAAATCCAAAACAGGATGGAATTTAAACCGAGTTAAAAACAACACTAATTCATCTTCTTTTTTTAACTGATACAAAACATTTCAACTGAACCAAAACGAAACTAAAAACCCTGATATATACATATATGAAGTTAGAGTCAAGCCTTCATTAAATATGGCTGACCTTAATAATACCAGAAGCAAATGACACAATTTTCAGATACAAAAACGTTGGGAAAACAAAATACAGGATTCCATTGTAATACCTAGGCAATGACATCCTTTGATCAAAAGAAAAACCATCATGGGATGGAAACAAGCAAGTAGAATTACAATAAAGATGTACACAGGTTTTATTTATAAGCATTCCATTAAGATAAAAGCATACATCACAAAGGGTAGATGCCTATTTCATTACATGATAACAAGGTTGCAAGATACAGTTCGTGAAGAAATTGAGACTGTAAAAACAGGGCTTGGAAAAAAAACCTCCAGAAAGAGGAGGTTATGATGGCAGACTGTATAACTTGTTGCCACAGCCAAAACCCTTAGACAAACAGACCGAATAGTTGAACTGCCAAAAGCAACCGTTAACGACTAGTAGCAGTAACCTACCCTCTGAGGAAAACAGCGACCCAACGACCATGTTCAAAAACATGATTACAAAAACAAAAGGACTGAAAACCTGATAATGGACAGATTTGACACTGGTACTTCACAAAAAGCTTCAGCCAAGCGAGAAAGTCATGGAGCCGAACTTAAAACACCAAGTGATAGCACCCTGAAACATAAAAAGAAAACCTAGAACCAGAACCTGGAGACTGTATTCTCAGGGAACAGCGGCCGCGAAGAATGTTGCGCTCCAATATTGGGAGCTGCTAAAATACTTTTAACAGGTATCCAGTGAATGGAAACCTGAGAAAAAAAAAGAGAGAATGGCCTCGTTCCCAGGAAAAGGTAACCCAAGTGCAAGTGGTAATGGAAAGACCCATAGCTGATGGACCCAAAAACCTAACGAAGCTGCTGCTACTCACAAAAGCTGACTATCAAATGAGGCTTCCTGTTTACTTTGAACCCCCAAACTTTACATCCTTCGCCCTAATCTTGGAATAAGTTTCATCCTTTCCCACTTACGAAAGAATATCACACCTCCATAACCTTTCCACAAGTATATCAGCAGTGCTGCTGCTGATGGCATTGCAGTGCTGGAGATTCAACCCCAAGAGGGTCTGGCCCAATTTTACAAGGGCAGGTAAGCTCTTGTCTGATATCATAGAGCAACCTGACACAGAAAGGACCTGCAGATAGAGCTGCTTTGAGCGAGCCATGGCTGCAATCCCAGAATCAGTCATTGCACACTTAGAGACATCAAGGTCATATAGCAAGAAGCAATTCTCTGCTATTGCCACCAAACTTGCATCAGTTATCCTCCTACATCCATCAAGATTCAACATCTCAAGAGTCCAACCATGCTGCTCAGTCATCACCGACACCACTTCGTCGGACAGATTGACACACCCACTAAGGTTGACCTTCACCAGACCAGCCTCACAGTTCTCAAGTACTGAGAGAATCCCAGCATCAGTAACTCCCTGAAGCCCGCTCAATTCCAAATTCCGCAGTTGGGGGCACAAGTTACCTAACAACGCCAGGCTATTATCACCAAAACCAGGGCAGTTGCGGATAGACAATGATCGTAGGGAATTGCAAGCAGACAACTCAGGCAAATCCAGCTTTAGATCCCTAATCCCGGAGCAGTTCACCAATGAAATAGCCTTCAGATTTGCACCACAGTTCAAAAGGGAACCAAAAAACCCAAACTGGGTGATCTTGTGGCACTCCTCTAATTGCAGGCTCTCCATTGTCTCTGCTGCTTTTGTAAATGAGACTAGTCCACTGTCAGATAAGAAAGCACATTTGTGGAGGCAGAACTGTTTCAAATTTGGGCAACCCTTTCCCACAGCTTCAAGTCCAGTATCTGTCACTCCCGGACAGGATGTAACTGTCAAGGACTTCAACTTATGCAACCCTTGGCCATTACCCATGACCCAGAAGCCCCTCTCACTGACATTTGGGAGGCTTGTCAGAACAAGATCAGTAACTGCCTTGCCATAGTGTCCAACAACAGCCAGGGACACATCAGTAATGTTCAGTGATTGGAGCTTCAGCTTTGTCAAAACATTTGAGGCAGAAGATACGAGGGCTGCAATTCCTTGATCCCCAACACCTGGGCAGTTTTTGATTGAAATGGACTTTAGATTGGTGCAATACTGGCCAACAGCTTGCAGACCTTCATTGCCAATGTTTGAGCAAGATTCTAACACTAGATCAGTCAGATTGGTGCAGTTTTTTGCAATTGCAAGCAAACCCTTGTCAGTAATTGCAGGGCACTGGGAAAGATCTAGCTTCTCCAGCTTGTGACAGCCATCGGCAATCTCTGATAAACCTTCATCCCCGACAGAAGGCAAATTCCACAGGGAAAGAACCTTCAGAGAAGGGCATCCTCGCGCAATTGCTCTGAGGCCAACCTTTGTCACTCCTCGACTAGAATTGCTTCCATGGATAAAAAGCTTGCCCAATCCTCCACAATTAGCGGTTCCAACAGCAATAGCAGCGAGTCTAATATCTGTGGCCTTTTCCCCCTCCAAACTCCTGGACAAGCATCCATCACCTTCAATTTCCTCATCTTCAACCTTGCTTTTCACCTCAGTGTTCTTTACAGCTGATTTATTCTGGCTGCAAAGTTCATCCCTACATATACTGCTTAGAAGACTAAGCCAACGCTTTGAAACACAGGCAGATGCACTTCTCTCTTCACCCCCCGGCAAACGTCTGAAGATTTCGAATAGGCATTCATCTGGCAAAACTTCAATAGAAGATTGCTTCTTCTGCTCAAATCTCTCAGCAAAGACAAATGGAGCACTGATGCGAGACCTCTTGCGTGAAGGAAAGTACACATCCACAGGAAGACCAAGGGACAGGAAGAGGCTTGGCTCCTTGGGGTTTGTGTATATTGGCCCCCCAGGACAAAAAACATTTTCACCTGGAAAACCAAAACCAATAACTTCCATTAATGAAATAAATCCAGCTAGTACATGTAAAAAAAATACAGTAAATTTACTGCAATCAGAATTCTCCACAATCCAAAAGCATATGTGTTTAAGTTGATAATTGTTTCCCTTTTACAACTACAGACCAAGACCTTTTACGTGTTTCAAGACGAGAACTAAAAGTAACAAATAATCATACAAACAAGGCAAGTTTATAACAGTGACAAAATGATTCTTGGTCAAACGACAACATGCATATATCTCAAATAAAGCTTTCCGATCTGGATCTAACTTACAAATCCCAATCAACACTTATTCATCGATTAAGATCTAGAAAATTCCATCTTTTTCCACAAATAAATTGTTTGAACAAGACAAATTCCAATCTAAAATTCATTAATAAATATTTACAAAATCTCATCTGCTCATGTGCCTAAGACTAGAGCAAACAGTTCAAGTCATATTGAATTTCAGCTACCTAGATCCACGAAATCGATAGCGTCATCAAATCTCAAAGAACAGTCTCTCATAGCAAAACACATCACATACCTGATCTACAACTAAATATATTTGACCACAACAAGAATCCTTCACGTTCAAGATCTAAATTCAAATATAGCACGCACGCATCCTAGCAAACCAAGTCTAGAAAGTCTACAACCTTAAAAAACCTCGAGAAATAAGCTCTAACAGTCCATGTGTCCCAGGCCAAAACATGAACTACCTCTCCTATTCCAAAACTCAACAAAACCTGTATATTCAACAACAAAAAACAATCCTAAAAAAGCATTTTATGTCTGAAATGTTAATGATTCTCTGTGATTTTATGACTGAAATATAAATAATTCTCTGTGATCAAAAGCAAAATGATCTCAAAGCTTCAACCTTTACATCAAATTCCCCACAAAATTAGTGCAAAAAAGAAGAAGAAGCAGATAACTAAATACACGGCATATTCAGATACGGAAACAAGACAAGAAATTTAAGCAAATAAAAGCAAAAGACAGAGTGCTTACCAGTAAATTCAAAGAGCTTAGACATAGGGACAGCTCAAAAAACCCTGAGAGGTAAAATCCACCCAAAAACCCTCCAAAGAGAGCAAAAAAAAGAGAGCCCACAAAGATGATCACCACCAAGAATATGTAAGTATCTTCAAAACAAGAATTCATGAGAGATTTGAGCTACAAGGACATGGAAACCCTATTAGATAGGGAAAAAAGAGAGGGAGAGAAAGGATAAAAGGGAAAGAAATGAATGAATAAAGTGTGCAGACCTAATGAAAGGATTTTATTACAATGAGTTTATGGGTTTTGGTACATGACAATACACACTAGTACAGCTCACATGCAATGTATTTGCTCATTACAGAAGGTAGGGTTGCTTAATATTCTATCTCCACTTTCTGATACATTGAATTCAAGCAAAACAACAGGTTGTGGTCTTGCCCTTTTTCTTTTTATTTATTTATTTATTTTATTTATTTATATAGGCTTGCTTGGGTAATAATATTTGTGGGTATTGGGAGTTCTATTTTTGGAAAATATAATATTTTAATAACAACAACAACAACAACAACAACATGGAGGAGAAGATAAGGAAAATTCTGTAGTATTCCACTTATAATTACTATTATTTTTTGTGGCACTGCATTTCAAAAGTATTTTTTTTTAATGATAATTTTTTATTTTAAATTAATTTTTTTGGTAATTTTATATTATTTTCATGTTTTAATATCAAAAACCTTATATGTGTGTGTGAGAGAAATAATATCTTAAACATTAAAAAAGAATTTTTGAATTCCATCTGCTTTAAATTAAATTAAAATGAGGTGATAAAATGAGAAACAAATCTATATTTATTGTCTAAAATCTAAATGGGTACTTCACATAAATAAATTTATTTATTTGGAATCAATATATATCTCAAACATCGATCTCAAAAATAGATTAGGAAAGTCGAAATCCTCCCCTAATTCTTGATATTGTTTAAAAACTTTTCTATTTCTATTTATGTTAGATAGATATAACTCTTAACGAGGTGGAATTATTTTAATATTATATATATTTTTTTCTTTTCAAAGCTAATTTCTAGTGAATTATCTGTATTTTTCCACCTAATTTCTGACATACGATGATCAATTAATTATTTTAAGACGGAACCTACGACAGGTAAAGGGGTATTTGAAAATAGTTTAGTAGTTGATTTTTAAAATATTTTTATTTAAAAATATATTGAAATAATTTATTTTTTATTTTTTTAAAATTATTATATCGATATATTAAAATAACCCAAAAACACAGAAACCTTTTACTCGGGATCGAAGAAAGAAATGAAAAAAATAAATTGATTTTTTAAAATATTTTTGAACAATCATCTAGTAAGTGGTACAATGATAAGAACTTGTAATTAGATATTTACTCTCTCATGTTTTCAGGTTCAAGTTTTATAGCTGTTAATATAATAGTCACAGAAGATTTATAGATATAACTTTATAGTTGTTAATTTCAGGATCCGTGAGATTAGTCGAAATGGACCTAAGCTAACTAGAATATCCACATTAATAAAAAAAAAAAAATTAAATGATAGCAATGATGGGTGGCATTGAAAAATCGTCCCATGTAAACACCACCTCTTCATATATTTATACTTTGACTAAGGGCCTAGAAATTAAGGTTGCAATAGACTAGAAGAATATCAACCTCTTTCAACAAATGAGTTTTCTCAAAGGAACAATATTTTATTTTATTTTATTTTATTTTATGTGGGTTTGAAAACAAGTTTTTATATGTGTTATTAGTGATATTTAAATAAAAAAATTAACATTTTCTTGAAGAAAATAACACATACAATAAAAAATAAAATCAATTTGCTTATAAGAATATTTCAATCTCATGAAATAAAAACATTGATTTAACTCAAGTTAACCTGTTAAATCTGCAATTCTAGTTATAATATTAAAACAATCTTGTTAAAATACAAATAAAAATATTAGAAATTAGGAAAAATCAATTTAAACAAATAAAGAATATAATTTACGACATCTATATTTTCAATGGAAAATTTGGATAAAGGGTCATCTACTTGGTCTTTCCCCCTCCCTCGAAGCACCCACTTGACAACAATTTTTATTGAATTTTGTCATGTGGGAATCCACGAGGCCAATATAAAAGCATTCTTGTCTCCCTCGAAATCTTGAATTATTTGGTGTCAACAACTCAGCAAATGCATGAACCGACCCCATTTTGCTTAATCACTTTTCCTTTTTATGGAATTAAGTATTGATTAATCAATTGATTAAACCTTCAACTTGAACCGATCTTGCTTAGTTTCTTTTACTTGTATAATTGAATTGATGACATTTGCATCTTAGTAACTGTTTAAGAGAATAGTTAAAGTTATTTTTAAAAGTGTTTTTCATTTAAAAATACATCAAAATAATTTTTTTTTTTTTTAAAAATTATTTTTAACATCAGCATATGAAAATAATCTAAAAATATTAAAAAAAATAATTTGAAGTAAAAAAAAATATATTTTTTTAAATATTTTTGAAACATAATAACAAACAGAGTCTTAATATATATATTTTATAGTGCACCACCAAATATCATTTTCTATGAGGGGTAGTTTTTCAAGTATTTTTTTTTAATTTCTTGAGCTTTGATATTTTCTTTAGCATGGTTGATTCGAGAGAATTGATTTTTTTTTTGTGTGTGTGTCTTAGCGTTTTGATTTTTACTATGAAGATAACAATTCTTTGTTCTTGGATTTAAATCTTTCATGTGAGTATTTCAATTCAAGCATTTGAATTATTAAATGGGATCTCCTACATGGTTATATATATTTTTAATATATTCAGTCTAATGAAAGTTTAATCTTCTTACTATTTTATGCTCAATTTAATTTGATTATTTAGAGAGAATGAAGATGATAAAATTTAAATCATTAACCGTTTGGTACTAGTATTTCTCATTCATTTTAAAAGACATAATAAATCAGAACTAATTTAATATTATTTTTTCTTGAATTTCTTAGCCAAATACCTAGCATCCATATTTGTATTAATTTGTTCCACATTATTGATATTTCTTATTTTTTGCATTTGGGTGCATTATAAGAGTGTGTTGTAATTTTTTTATGCGAGAAAACCTCACCCTCTAAAAAACATATTTTGTGAGTTTAGGTGAGCGTGTAAAATTTCGGTTGTTCCAGACTCTTACAAGGAATGCAAACTCTGACTCGAACTAAAAACCTACTATGCAGATGAGAGACTTTCTATCATCACGACATACCCCTTGAGGATGTGTTTTGCATTTGACTGGAGAGAAAATATCAATTTGATATATTTTTTAGTGTTTTTCAGTGATGTTCATATTACAAATAAAATTATAATCTAAAAAGTACTTTACCATACCAAACACAATGATTAATAATAGTTTAACTTTATAATTTATTTTTATATGTTAAATATTTTGTTTGTATTTATCTAATTGAAGTGAATTTGTCTTTGAATATTTCGATTGTAATTTAGGACCACAAAACAAGACATAGCAATGAGTCAATATTGAAAAATTTCATACCAATAGCACCATCGGTACAATCAACAGAATACTATTGTGGATATCGACAGCATGTTAATCCAAAAATTTATATTATTCTCTAAAATAGTTTATATTTTTTTCAGAAAACCACAAATCTCAATCCTCACATCATCCCTTCGAAACTAGGCCTGCCGGCTTACCTTTTCCTTTTCTTGACAATTGACATTTGCCCGACTCCAGGAAGACGACTCCACCGATCACCACCATCTAACTTAGCTCTTCACCCCCCTCTTGAAAATATATGAATTTTCAAATGAAACACTTTGGAAACATATATATATATCAAACATACACCTGGCTTGGATCACTCTTAGGGTTATCTGGCACCAGGTGCATAATCTCTATCTAAGAAGAGCTTCCTCACAAAAATGGCAAGTAATAAACCTGGAACTAGAGGGATCATCCAACAATTGACCACAAAGATAAACCGGCACAAGCATTTTGTTTCATTTTAGATATGTGCAAAAACAATTTGGTGTTTGCTTTAGTTTGGATGCAAACTTGAACACACATGCACTTTCATTGGAGACAATGAGGAAACTTTCATGGATTCCCAGACAAGCCCTCCTCTCACGGATGAGGGTGTGGCAATTCAAGGATGAAAGACTAAAATCATAAATGAGACCCAAGTTCACCACTGGAAAGCCAGGGTGCTACAATGGTGATGCCTTGATAGGTTTTAGGAAGGCAATTAAAAAAGTACTCTAGCAGCGGTGGATAATACCGGATGCACTCCATTTTTTTGTCTGGCCAACCCTAAAGGTTAGAAAACAAGAAAAAGGTAAAGCAACTATAAATCTATTTGCACCAAGGCAATGTATGAAAATCACGACAAATAAAAATGGATTCATTAAAATTTAATGGTTTATTCAGTCATACAAGCCTTCCTGCTCCCATACATCAACAAGAAAATCCACCATTTCCTGCCATTTGAATCCAATAAGCAATGGGGAGTAGTTAACTAGATTTCCAAACAATAAAACAGAAACCTGAGTGGGAAGAGACTTACAGCAAGAGGGACAGGTCGAGCGAACGGCTTGTTATTCCCAAGCAGACTCTCGTAGCTGGCATTCCAACTGCAAAGCATAAGAGTATAGAAAACATGAGTTGACAGGAGGAAAATATGAATGCCATAACATAATTGCAGACAACAAATTCGACAAGGATGTTGTTCGAGGACTTTAGGTAGACAAATTAATCCTGTTGCAAGGGCTGTCTGATAAATAAATTCCAAAAAGGTATTGTTGCATTTGCTATAGATAGACCTCATGAGGACACAATCTATAATGTGATTAACTAAGAATTTGAAAGTCAAGCCACTGTCAAACTTGGAAAATTTCACGTTAGTATTTGAAATTTCATATAATTAACTTGCGGCGTGGACCACCCAAACTAAGAAGAATTGCAAGAAAGTTAAGGTATTTAAATGGCTCCCTGCCAACAAATTAGTGCTTCACATACTGGGGATTCAAATGCAATGAAAGATATTTCACCTTATTGTAGGCTCCCGAACTTGCTTCCTGTTCTGAGTCTTTTTATTTCCAACCCATTGCTGCCTTGTTTGGTTCCAGAGAAGAAGACCTACAGTCAATACTGCTTCTGTTATTGGAATACTTCACTTGAAGGATGCCTTGGTAAAGAGAAGGGCAAAATGAAAGGAAAGTAAAAAACTTGCAAAATTCCTAAACACAAAGAACAGCAAAACTTCTATAAAGGCTGTAACAGCCTGTAGCCTTGTTTACAATTAAGCCAAGTTCCAAGTGGAAAAAAAGGTAAAAGTGGCATGTTAATTGAGAACTCCGCAGAAGTGCACATTACACACAGAACAGGCAATAATCAACTTAAGCAAAATATTTAGCCTGTAAAAGACTTGAACTTGCCCCGATTAACAAATTCAGAAGAGCTGCTAGTGCTTCCAGCATTATTGAAGGGATCAAGCTGCTGGTTTAATGTGCTAATTGATGAAAGGCTTCCCTGGGAATGCAATGCACTATTCTCCATATCACAAGCACTGGTGCTCCAAAAATCGTCCGATTTGCTTGACTTTTTTACTACTTGTTTTTTAACTCTCAGTCCCTTTGATGATGCATCTATCGCAATAACTGTAGGGGGTTTAGCACAGCATCCAAAACAACCTCTACTCTGTTACAAACCAGGTTTCACCGCAGATATGATTAGCACCAACTATAAAAAATTTGATGCTCAAGTGTTCCAGCAAAGGTAGAAAAAGTTGAAGCGCCGAAAAAGAAGAAATGTAAAAGAACTATAAGATATAAATCATACCCTCCCCAACAAAATAAAGAAGATAGCCTTCAACATTATTCCAAGAAATAAGATTTGATTTCCAACTTGCAACGAATCATCCAATAATTCACTCAAAACATAAGCAAAGCTTGTTATAATAAATAGCAATAAAAAAGGGTGAACTAGTCAAGACACAAAGGGTACTCTGCAATAGTTGCAAATTGATTTGCAGGAAAAGAGCAATGACATCAAATTGTTTTAATCGTTCACCTGATGATGAGCACAAATACCAATCAAGGTAAACTTCTAGAAAAAAAACCCAGACGATATATTTGAAAAGAATCATGGATCTTGCACATCCAAATACCTATATATTGCTACAAAATTGAATTGACAATACAGCTTGAAATGTACAAAAGAACATTCAGCATTTATAGAGACCTTCCATGATAGAGAGCTCTCATCACCATAATTCCCTAGTGCCTTTTTTGACAGAAAAAAAAGAAAGAAGGAAAGAACATTTAGAGAGAGAAAAGAAGAAAAATGAGAAGAAAAAAAAGAATCATAGATTTAGAAATATGATACATCTTCTGGATAATTCAAGGCTGTGACAAACTATTGACGGGGCCAAAGGGAAATAATAATAAAAGAAAAAACCAAAAACATTTGCAAGTACTTGATCCATCAAAACAAACAGAACACATAAACATTCATCAGAAAAGACACGTACTCCACTCAAATGTCCTTGGCATGAATTCAGTTCACGCCACAGTTCTAAACATGGTACATGTACAAATTTCTAAACGTATATAAACAATCTCATAATACAGCAATGAATTAAATCATTAGTTCATTTCTCAGATAATACTAATAAAAAGAAGAAAAAGATACAGATAAATACAGCAATGAAAAAAATCTCCTCACACTGAAAACAGCCTTGCATTTGCTCTTAAAAGATTCCATCCCCAAAACCAAAAGAGCACGGAAATAAGCCCCGGAAAACACTGCAAATGAACAAAAAGGTTTCTTCCCAAAGCTTCTCCCAGATCGAGTCAAGAAAGAACACCTACAATACATACCTCCTACAAAAAAGAAAAAAAATCCTATTCAAAAGAACAGCCCTGCGTATACTATATCCAATTAGCCATTACTTCAAGGAAAGAATGGCAAATCTGAAAAGCCAATACATGTTTCTCTTGTTCACTCCACATAAAGCTCGCTTACAAGACAAGCAAACACGACATCATAAGATTCCAAACCTTAAAAAAAAGAGAAAAAAAAAGCCAAGTTAAACCACACAGACATCTTAAAATCCCTATATTCCAGTGACCCAGAAAGCTGACAAACCAAAATATAGTGCCCCTTTCCCATCAAGTATCAATATTTGTAAAAAGCTTCAGCTTTTACTAATAGACACAGTTTTCAACAGTTCTTTTTGTCTTTAATTTTCCTGGAACACTTTCAAGAAAAATGAAAAATTCTCCACAAAGTAAACAAACATGTGTTGTAACGTATAACAAACTTCAATATTTTCACAAAAATTGAAAAAATCGTAACAGGCCGCCCGCCCTGTATTATTAAGGGAATCAAAAAGCTTACCCCATGCATGCAAAAAGATGATAGATCCAAGGATGAAGAAGTCCACACAATTGCCTTTACAAGCGTAACAAGATAGATTGTTTTTGCCAAAAACTAAACCCAGGAAGGAGAGGACTATCAATCCTGCACCATTAATTAAAAAAAAACAAATCAATTTCTATAAACAATTTGATAAGAGCATAAAAATGGAAAAGAAATAACGGGTTTGGTATGATTACCTCAAAAATGGCATGACTTGATTGGATACGAAAATTGATTGATGGATTTTACTCTCCTTCCTGGAAATTTTTTTTGCCCCCCCTCTGGTTATTGATTCAACCAAAGGGTTCCGTGTCTCTGATTCTTTTGTTTTTCTTTTCCTCCTTTCCAGTAGAGGGGCGAGCTGGTTTTAAGGGATGAAAGTGGTTAAGTTTATCCCTGACAGTAAAATATGCAAGTTTTGGTACACCTGATCTCTGTACTCTTTAATCACCGTTCAGATTTTGAGATTTAACGGGGCCCACGACGGGGCTGCTAATTGGCTGCAGCTGCAGCAGCCAGTCAACTTTTTATTATTTCCGTTCAACCTGCGTTGCACCCAACCAAAACATCAAAATTGTATGGTAGTACGGTGATTTTTGTTTTTCTAGTGTTTTTTTTAAATATATTTGATTTGAGAAATACATTATATTGATTGTTTTTATTCTTTTTATAATCATGATATATTCAGGTTTGTTAATTCTGTTTTGTTTCGGCCAGAATGAAACGGCGTCGTTTTCGTCTCGGTTTTAATTCTGTTCCGTTCCGGAAATTCTGGTTAAAATTCTGGTCGGAACGTCTCGATACCGTTCCGGCTCAAAATCATAATATTTCTTTTATTTTAGAACATTTTACTATCATAATATTTTGGAATTTTAGAGATGTTTCTAATTTTGAGATTATATTTGTTTGAATTTGTGTTTGTATTGTATAATTTAAAGTTAATTTATCTTGAATTTAAATTATACTTATTAAATTAATATTTTATTTTTTTCATATATATATATATATATATATATATATATATATATATATATATATATATATATATATATATATATATATATAAACAGTACAACCTCGAAACAGCATGCTAAAACACTCCGAAACCGAAATGTTCCGTTCCAATAGAAAAACCGGAACGGCAACCGGAATGGTATTGACAACCTTGGATATATCAACTAAAAAATAAAATATATCTCAATATATTTTATATCCACCTCTAATTGCCTGTTGACTATAATTATAAACTCGACTTGTATATATAAGTTGATTCAGCGAGCAAATAATTTAAAAGTCAGCATGAATTACATTTTTTTATATATAAAAAAAAAGTTTAGATGACTTAACAAAGTCATTTAATGACCAGCCAACCCAAAAAATTGATTCTATGAAATTCAGCTAACTTTTAAGAGTATATTTGTTACTATGAATCTATGATAGTTGTTATTTTTTACTTGAAAATACATTAAATAATATATTTTTATTTTTTAAAATTTATTTTTGACATCAGTATATTATACTAATTTTAAAATAATATTTTTTTAATTTAAAATAAAAAAATACCTAGAAAATATTAATTTAATATTTTTTCAAGTCAAATATATTTTTAAAATACATCAAAACATAGTTTTAAATATTCAACTAATTATTTCATTCATTTTTTAAATTTATATTGTTTTTAAAGGGTGTGATATGATAACAAAAGGATTATGAATTGCACAACAGGTCTCGAGTTCAAGTCAGGACGTGCACTTCTTGTAAGAATTTGAGATAAACAAGATTTTACTCGCTCACTTGATCTCACAAAATACACTTTTCCGAGAGTAAAGTTTCCTCTCATAAAAAGAAATTTATATTGTTAAGCTCAATGTTTATGTTTTACGGATAAAGCTTACAAATCAAACTTGTTTACATTTCATGTAATAAATAGCTAAATCGGTCTCTTCTATATTCTGATTATCTATCTATCTATTTATTTATTTATTATAGAGGTGTTCAATTTAAATCTTTATTTTAATCAATATCCGCACCCTAAAACATTTTGAAATAGAGAAAAAGTACAAGCTTTTTTTCTGATAAAATATTTTTAATAGTTATTTATAAATGCATAGTATCCCATGGCAGGAAAACAATTATAGAAAAAACAAAAAAAAAACATTTTTAGTTAAAAAGAGAATTAAATATATTTTTAAACAATTTTAGAAAAATATTTTATACTTAAAAATAAAATAAAAATACAAGTACTCCATCGTTCTCTTTGTTGGTTTCTATCTCGATAAGCAATCAAAAGCTACCTAAACTAATAATCCCTATTAATTATTTCAATTTTCTTAGTCTATTTGCAGCTTGATTTAGAACGTGGGGGCTTGTAATTAGTGGAATCATAATTCATTAATTACAAGTGGGTACCTTTTATTTTTCTCATGAATTAATATATAAGAAAGGAGATGCCCACTACACTCAACGACCGAAAATGATCCTATAAATCATCATTTATTTATTTATTACAATTGAATCAGAATATTAATGATAAAACCATCAATGATATATAGTCGGAAAACCTTGTAATAAAAACTAAATTTTTGCTACTAATGAAGTCACTAATAAAAACTAAATTACGATGATATCTTTATCAATGAATGCTTCCCGTTAATGTATTAGTCGGAAAACCGGTTACTAATGAAAATTTTTGTTAAAACAATTAATTATGTAGTGATAAGTTAGATTTTTTTATTTATTTTCTTGTAACCTAGTAAGTGAAAATTTGTGAAAATTGGATTTAGGGCAACATATTCACATGCAATGGCCTTCGATTGCCTTGATTTATTTCTTAAGTTAACTTTTGACAGAAGACAAAAGTACCTTGCCTGAGTTTACTTCTTGCCCGTTTGGCATTGCGATCCCACCGGTTTTTGGCCGAAATTTGAATTTTTTTTTTCATTTTAAATGAATATGTTTTGTGTGTTTTAGATCATTTTAATGTGCTGATTTCAAAAATAATTTTTTAAAAATAAAAAAATATCATTTTGATGAATTTCGGCACGATAAGCACTTTGAAAAGCTACCGCAACCACACTCCCAAACTCCCAATTCTTCTCCGATGTTAAACAAGTGTTTGAAACTGTATTTCAAACAATTCTTCTCCCAAACAATTATTTTATTTTTATTTTTTTATTTTAAATTAAATTTTTTAATATCTTTAAATTGTTTTCCTGTGTTGATATCAAAAATAAAATATGAACCCAAAAAACTACGACCCTACATGCATCTATCATAAACGACATGTTTTCTTCAACCAGGCTGGATGATCATGCAGCTGGGTCAGCACATAAATTTTTTTTCCACATTCAAAATTCGACATTACAATACCATGTCCAGTCAATGCCAGCATAGAGAGAGGCCCATCAGAGCAGTTATTACCCCGGAAGAATTATAAGGAAAATACGTGGGAACATGTATTTGTTTACTTTGAATTGTAATAATAAATTGGGTAAATGCACTTTCTTTTAAAGGTTAAAATAATCTTTTTATTTAGTTTATTTATCATTTTAGAATTGTTTACGGATATTTTAATATATTTTTTAGTGAAATCATTTTATTGTCTTTAAAAGTATTATATATATAATTATGATCTAAGACTGTTTTTGGTATTTCATATTTTTGTTTTTATTACCTTTTTTTTTTTTGATATAGTGTAACAACTCTTTCGTTCTTGAGCTCAAATTCTCAAAAGCTTGATTAGAAAAGTTTATTCGTCATTTCATAATGTATGTTTTTTTCGTAATAATTTCTGGGTTCTAGGGCAATGCAATTTAGTATATTTTTTTTAAAAAAAAAACAAAAAC